>CM077115.1:91233959-91823959 GCA_039619475.1 Icerya purchasi | reverse complement strand
TTTAAACTTAATAATGTACAGTTCCCTCCAAACGTCTACCCCCACACCTAGAATCGTGTGATTCATTTGATATCCTCCCATTTGGAAACGAAAAAAAAAAATAAACATATCCACCGAAAAACTTTCCTAAAGACCTTCAAATCTTATTCCTATCATCAGGGTAAGCAAAAGCAAACGTTTTGGAAAAGACTAGGCAGAATAACGTGGTCACGCGATGATCACTACAAACAAAAACGGTTATAGAAAAGGAAATGGAAGAATTTGGTTATAACAAAATTTCCTACAGACCACAGTATACTGTTATACCATTCCATTAACTACGAAAAAAATTCCCTACATTTGGTCCAAACACGTTCGACTATAAATTTTAATGTCCGCTCGTTAGCCTATCGTGTTCTTACGGTCGCTGACGGTGAAACGCAAGCACGGCATTCTCTGATGCGCAAGATCCATAACACCATTTCCCTGCATAATACGGTTCAATTGAAATAGCTGCGAGAGGAAAAGCCGCAACAGAGTGGTGGTAGCGAATTCGTAAGATCAGACCAGCTTAACCAATGGCCAGCCGTTTACGGTCCGTTGAGTGATATTTCAGGGCGCCCCTCGGAGTTATTTTGGTTCTGTAAATAATTTGTTTTCCATCTTATATGTCTCCGCATAAAAACTAATATGACTGCGTTTCACTATACAATATTTTATGCCGTTGAGATTTAAGTCTGAACAACAGCACAAAGTGTTTGATTTTTAGATCTGTACATTTTTGCGAACTGTCATTTGCAAAAATTTGTACTAAAAATAAATCATGTATTTTCCAACACATGAAAATTTGGAAAATCAGCTCTTAGAGAAACATATCTCATAGTATTAATTTTACAAACTACTATAATTTTTAGACGTTTGTTACGTTATTAATTTATGTACAATAATAATAATAATAATTATAATAATAATAATAATAATTATAATAATAATAATAATAATTATAATAATAATAATAATAATTATAATAATAATAATAATAATAATAATAATAATAAAATCGTCGTGGGAACAAGTATGAGTAAAGATAAAAATTTAAACCAAAACAAAAGTACTAGATATCGCCTTCGTGAAGCTTGGTATCCAAACAACGAAAATTCATACAATATAAGAGAACCTGCAAAAGATGTTTTACCAACAATTCAGTCGGTAACCACTAAAGCGGGAAAACCTAGGGGCAACGCATGACATGGACCAAAGAAATGAATAGTCACACTGTTACATTACAAAAATAGAAAGATACCCGTTAAATCGGACACAACTTCTAAAAATGTTTCAAAAAAAGTATCCAGAATATTCAAATGTCACCGAACAAAGATTGACAGATCAAACAAGAGTTATTATAAACAATAACCGGTTAACAGTTCTGGAAAGAGAAACAATAAAAGAAAATGTATCAAAACAATTAACTAAGTTAAAAGAAAAAGATGTACACCAAAATATAAAAGCAAACAATAAACCAACAAATTAAGTGAAATCAGCCGATGTAAAACCAACGGATCAAAGAATAATAAAACCAGTAGAAGAAATCAGTAGCATAGAAGGAAAGCTACAAGAAACTTTAAAAACCTATATAATAATAAAATGGAATGGAACAAAATCCCACTAGAAGAGAGAGCAAAACTGCATGAAAATAAGCATACACACACACAAATATTCAAATAATAGATAAAATGCTCAAACAGTACATACATTAGCATACCACCATAGAAGAAATACAAACTCTAGTCTACTGCGCCATGTCTACAATACTCGAATATAATCAACAGATACCATAAAAAGAAAACGTCAAAAGAATACACGAAAAACCAAAGCGGTAAATCAGGATCAAGAATAAAATAGAAACATTAAGGAGAAATATCAGAAGGTCAACGCAATACATAATGGGAACCGGAAAATCTAACAAACCAGGTTAAAATGTTAAAAGCCCCTAATGAATCATATATAGAAACTGCGGATAATTTAAAGCAAAAATTAAGCGTGCAATCTGCACGACTAAGAAGATATAAAATATCACAAAAGAGGAAAATACGGAATGTTTCAAAATAATGAAAAACTACCCAAGAAAGCGGAAACAAATAATCAGCCACCAACCAAAGCTCAAATGACTGAATTCTGGCAAAAGCTGTGGTCCACACCCCAGTACAAAATGAAGAAGATACAGTCTGGCTAAAAAAAGAAGAAGAAAGGTACAAGAGCTTACCTATTCAAACAGATATCTACAAAAATGAGTTGGCAGAAATCATTAAAAATACACACAGTTGAAAAGCACCTCGAACGGATCACATTCACAATTTTTGATATAAAAAATTCACCGCCGTTCATAAAGCACTTACACATCAGATAAACCAAATCATTAAATACCGAAAAATATGCCCAGATTTTCTCATGGAAGGGAAAACATTCATCAAAAACCAAAAAGCCGAGAAATAAATAACCCAGCTAATTTCAGACCAATTACATGTCTTCAAACCTTATATAAAATAATAACAAGCTGATCATGTTCGATATTTAGGTGTGTAATTCTAGATAAAAGATTATCTTATAAGGAACACTTAAAATACGCTGAAGCGAAAACAAATAGAACCATTGCAGCTTTGTACCCAATTATCAATCGGAGATCTTACTTAAACACCATAAAAACAAGCTTATTATCTATAAAAGTATTATTAGACCAATATTGGCTTATTCAGCTCCAGTTTGGTGTTCGATTTCGAACTCCGATGTTAATTAATTTAAATGACTGCAAAATAGTTGTTGTCGGTGTATTTTAAACGTTCTCCGCTGGACTAAAATAGATAATATGCATAATTAGTTACAATTGCCTTATGTAAAAGATTTTATAATTAATACAGCATGGTTGTTCCTACCATAGCAATGTGCTTATCGGTAATATAGGCGATTATAATTCCGAGCAACTAACCCGGATGTACATTTAAGCATCGTCGGATTAAACACAATTTAGTTAGTTAGTGGATAGCTCTAGGCTGTTAAGTAATGTTTTCAATGGTATAAAATTGGTTGTAATTTTTGATTATTTTGGGTTTTTTGTTATACTTTTTTTGTCCTTTATATTTTTTTTTTGCACAGTATTTATATTTCCTGTTGACAATACGTAAATCTGATGCTACCAATTTCTTTTCTTTTATCTTTGTATCTAATTTCGTTTAAAATCAAATCTCTAAATTTTCGTGTCTTCTTTTTGTTTTGTTTTTTTTTTTGGTTGGGGGGGGGGGGGGTAAAACAACGATAGTTGTTCAAAATTTTAATGCTATACTCGTCTTATAAAGTAGACCTGTGAAATCGTTACTATAGGGAAAACGAAAAAATTGTTGTAAAAGAGTAAAAAGTAAATGATATAAACGTCTTATCTACAAATTTATATCAATATGTGTACTGGATGGAGTAATGATGTATGATTTATTAATAAAACATTTCAAAATCCAAAATGATTTTGCAGAAACAAATAATTAAGATTCGTATTTAGATGAAATAATCATATTAATAAATCATTAAAAGGTTTCTTTTCGTAGTATAATACTGATTTTTAGGATTCCGTACACATATAATGTACGGGGAATCCGAATAAGATAGTTCAGAAACGACAACAATATTTAATTAAAATGTGCAATAACTCATGAACGGTTTAACTTAATAATCTTCAGAATTGGATCATAAAATTACTATTAAAATTCTCTTTAAAACGATCTATAAGTTCAAACTAACCGATTACCCTGGGCGGTAAAAAACTGTCTAGAATATAGAATATGGAATTTAAAACGACCTCAAAAATCATCCTTAAAAACTTGTTTTTTTTTTTTACAAAAACCACAGATAATAATGGGCGAGGGGGGCAAGATGATCGAAAGAGGATATGAGTTGTAGGAAAAATAAAATTTATAATTTGTAAAGGCTTAATATTTTATTAAAAGCGAGAATAAAATCTTAATTAAAACATAATTTTCGTGGGTTTCTGACAAATTGTTCTACTACTTTCTTATAAAAGTCTTTCAAAGTGTCCGTTATTACGCAAGTTGATTAAAAAGTTTCAAAGCTCCAGGGGGGCAACGGCCCTCCCCTGCCACTCTTGGCGACGCCCATGAATAATATTATTAATAATAATAATAATAATAATAATACTGTCCTACAGCAGAACTAGAACAGCCAAGATGTAATTAATAAAAATTTATTTAAATTTTTCAAAGAATCCGATGATAATAATAATAATAATAACAACAATAATAATAATAATAATAATATGTGTAAAAAATACGGGGCGTAAAGAAGTTGCAACTTACACAAACATGGTAAAGTAAACAAAACATTTAATTCAAAATTCTTAAATACGAAACATCTAGAAAACGAATTATTGGATAAAATCAAAAAAACTGAACGTAAACATAAAGTTTGCAAAAATTTGGAAAGAATTAGTACCGAATTTTTAAATGTAAACAAGTAAAATATAAAATATTAATTTCGTTATTATTATTATTGATGCCGTTATTATTATTTTATTCCATTTTTTAATTTGCATTAAAGCATTACTTGGATTTTTTATAGTTCGATTCAAAAAGGAATAGTAGCATCCCAGATTATTTTCTTTAGCCAAGACTAAATTTTTCACAAATCTAATATTAATATAATCCACTTCTGCCTTCCTTTAAGATTTTACTTCGTACGGTTGTTTCTCAGTATTAATCATCGACCAATTTACCAAGTCGATCAGTAATTTCTCATACGAATAAAATGCGCTATTAAAATTATAAAGCTAAATTGACAAATTGTTTTTCTTATATAGAAATGTGTATTAGCTGTCCCCCACGGCTTCGCCCGTTTGGATAAATTTTCTTTCATCATTGCTATTATCTTTTAATTTACTCTTTAGAATTTCATCAATCTCATACTATTCATTTATTCAATAAACTCCACCTACTAATCCATTTGCTTTCTTAGACTTGAAATGTAAATGGTAATTATTTTTTTGTTTTTAATTAAAATTTTTATGTAAACCAAATTATGTTAACATGTGTTAATATTTTTTTTTTTTTTTAATTCTTACGCTAATGTTTAAATTAAATACATTTAAAAATTAATTTAAATACGAGTGTATATTCCATTAATAAGATGGTACAGGATTCAAGTATTTTATATTATTTGTTATTATGTTCAAATATTAGGTATCTATTTTAAAAAAAGAAATAATTTCAATATTAATTTAATTCGCCATTATTATAACATTATAAAATTAAATAAATATTTAATATCGAGTTAATAAAAATATGATTGTTATAAATGAAACCCGTTATATTGTAACAAAATAGCATTTGTAGTATACTAATTAATTGTAGTTACTGCTCAAAGTAGTGTATAATAATTCAAGATGAAATGCATACATTGAAATTAAATATAATATGTCTATAATGTCCCAGGAATTTACAACAGTGATGTAACATGGCCATTCATACAATTAAGCAAAACGCACAATTCCACAACATTAGTGGATTTATAATGCCGTATAATGTGGCCACTTTCTATTTAAGCAGAGTCCACAATACCGCAGGAATGAGCAGCGCAATATTGCGGTAATATGGTTATTCATACAATTAAGCAGAACCCGTAATATCACAACATTAATACATTTACAATACTGTAGGAATATGTGAATGCTACCGCACTCAAGCGGAGTCCACAAAACCGCAGAAAAGAGCATTTCAGTATCAAAGTAACACGGTTGCTAATGTAGATAAGTTGACTTCAAAATTAAATGCATTTTCAATATTGAATTAATATTGAAACTATTGCAGTTGAACATAGTTCTTTGTAATGTATACAAAATTACAATACACTGTCACATTTAAAGTTCACATACCTTAAAATAAAATGTATTTTTAAAAAAGGAAATAGTGAATTATTTAATCAATGGTTTTTATAAATATATTAGAATTCTTTCGCATTTAATGAATATGTTTTATTCTACAATAATAAATATTAACTATTAACAGTCTTTCATTAAAGCGCAGGCAATGTTTGTATTTTTTTTTGTTCATTTTATGCTAATTATTTTTGGTACATTGTTAACATAATCACTTACTGTAACAATGTATAGTATAACTTCAGTTAATAGTAAATTTGATAACTACATACATATTTGTCATGTGACTGCTTGTTTTGAAATGTATAAACTGTTTTGTTTTTTTTCTTCTGCGCAATATTTATTTTTATAGTCCAATAAAGCGTCTAATTAGACTCTTTTTAAAATATTGTTTCGAAGCAGAATTTAATTTCCATTAAAATTTTGTATTCCAAAGAGCAAGTAAATTGCATAAAAACTGTCTGTAAAATTTATTCTGTTTGATCTTCCTATGCACAATATTTCTTGTTTTTCCTTTTAAGTTAAAAAATAACCAGGCTAACACGGGAATTTATTGAAATTTGTTTTTTTTTTTTTCTAATACGAAATTGTCAAAAAACTTTTATCAGTGAGCACCAAAGGATGAAAATCATTAGAAAAATATAATTAATATAAGTATGTACTCGTTCACTTCGCAAAATAGGCATTTAGTCATTATTGCAATTTAAAAAAATATAAAATAACCTAAACCCAAATACATTGTTATAAAGAAGTAATGTGATTAGTTGCGGCAGTAACACAAAACTTTTATCATTTAACATTAAGTGTATTTCAAAAGTATGAATTACTGAAGAACAAAAAAAGTTATTCCCGGAACTATTTTAGAATTTTTCAGTGCGATTTTTACAAAACTTCATGACAAACCACATTTTTAGTTCTTCCTTCGGGTTGTAAAATAAAGAGGATATCGGAACTAACTTTTGAACAGACAACATACTTCCATTTGAGAAACAGTCGCACTGAAGATCTACACACCAGTTGTCCCTGAGTTTTGTTAATGGTTATGGCATAGAAAACCCTCGCTGAGAACTACAGTCTTGTAAATTTGAAGTGGTAGTTCGACGGTATGAGAGGAATTCTCGGAATAAAAACAGTTTCTCCATGTCCGACAGCTGTAAATATTGTCGCTTCAATTAAATTATTACGAAACTTTCCACTTGTAGCAATTTGTTAATTAATAAGCTCGGATAGATTTAAATGCCGTTTAAAGAAAAACTTAATCTTCGGGAAACAAAGATAAAGATCGTTTTACAAATATGGTCCCAAAGATCAAGCATATTGCAAAATCAGAAAAAACATACTTCATCCAACAACATTTACATTTGCTGAAAACTCGAATAATAATCTTATCCAGTTAATAAAAAAACCGTACGATTGAATTCGTTATGCTGAGAATTGTACGCAAGCAATGCCGCTTGAGATCCGAGAGGATTTATATGAAAAACGACTATATGCTAAAACTGAAATTCTTTCAAAATTCTACAAAATTCAGTTAGATATTTCCTGGATTTCGACGGCGGAAAAATTTCTAATAAGGCTATTGCTATTCCGCTATCGTTTTTCACGACTTATACATTTTTTCGACCTTCATTTTAAAAAACGACAACCTGAAAAATCTTAATCAAGAACTTCGAGTTGCTTTGTCCGATAATGGAAGAACATATAACAGTTGTATTCATTAAAACAGCCGCAGGTATTAACTATCGTTAAAATTTTATAACATTAGCGTTAATATACATAACTTTAAAGAGTTAAATTAATACTTGCATAATTTTTCGGGTTTTCCTTGTTTTCTTTTTCGTTGTTTTTATTTTATTGTTAGAATAATTTTCAATCGAATATAAACAATTCGCTGAAACAAGAATTCTAAGCCGAACATGGTCGCTAGGCTTAGTCTTAATCTAGAAGTTATAGGCTGCGTTAAATGTTTCGGACGAAACGAATTCTTTTGCTTCTGTTTTTCAATTTTTATTCATACTGTGTCGTACCTCGGAAAAGGTTGTGAGGGCCACTGCTTTAAACGACGTAAAATTTTGAAGGGCAAAAAATTCTTACTATCGCGGTCTAGTGCAACATCTATCGGCACAAGTTGTAACCAATCAAATTTAATTCTCTTTCGAATATATCCGGTACCGTATAATTTCCAGCGCTAGTAGTAGATTATAGTATCTCTTACGCTACATTTATAGCAATACAAAAATCGCACTCAATTTGAAAATAACACTTTGGTAAAATTAATAAAATTATCTTAAACAAAAATGTCAGGAAAAAAAAAAAATAAAATCGAGAAGGTAAAGATAAAGAAAGAGCGGGCGTAATAAAGCGTAGAAAAAAACTGTATCATGATATGAAATCAGCGAAAGGACGATGATTGAAAAACGATGAATCAATATGACGAACGGAATAGATTACTTAAGAAAAATTCTATCTATAAGAAAGAGTAGGTAAGTCTGAAGTAAGAAGAAAGAAAATCTAACTGAATAAAGAGGCTCGGTCCCCGCTATTTCACCTAAATTCAGTATAAAAAGTAGGAAAACGTGCGGATGTTTGTATTCGTAACAAAGCGTCTTAATTGTCGAAATTCAGACTGAAGTTTAAAAGATAATTTTGAATCGGGTTCCGAGGTCATCAAGTATAGAGAAAATTGAAAGCAGCAATTTTTTCATACTATTTGATTTCGTTATTCAAATTTTTTTTTCCTTTTCGGGAAAATTTTTAAAAGCCGAAGTCAATAACACGAAAAATAGAAATGAAAAAATGCTATTAAAAATATTTACAGTGTACGCGTACGAAACGAGAACTCCTGCAGGTCATTCCATTCAAAGTTCAATGCTGTGCTTCTTAAACGTCACCCTCTTCTCGGTCCGTACGTAGGAGCCTTAATTGGAATTTGATGTGATATATACATTAAAATGAGAAGTTCCGGAACAGAAGAAAAAAACATACTTAAAAGGGCGATTTACGAACAAATGATTTTATAACACAAACCGAAACAATACACATGTATGTTAAGTTTTATATAAATTAAAAATAGAGAATAATTTTTCGTTTTCTTAATTTTTTTTTCGGGTTCGAGAATTTATTTTTTAAAAAACTCTCTTTTTCAGTGTCAAAAAAAACCAAGAAGTGTGTTTAAAAAATGAATATACGAAATGTAAAGTTATTGTGATTTAGTAAGTATAACTTAATAATTTAATCGTATATTTTAGATTTTTTGTAAGCCAATAAACTTATATGTGAATTTTTAATTGTTGTTTTTTTCATATTTTTGGGATAAAAATAGAAAAACTGTTGCTTTAAGTTTACTTATAATTTTTGTAAAGAAATTAAAAAGTAAAAGTCAGTGTCATATTTATAACAGAACAATATGAAACGATAAAAAAGTAAAATGAGGAATTAAAAAAGGAACTAAAACAAGTCGACTCGAAAAACTGTTAGAAATAAATCATCGAAGGGATTAAGCAAACAGCTCAATAACTAAATAAACGATTCAGAAGATGGCAATGGTCTAACGGAAAAAAGAGGTAAAAATGTTTAAGAATTAGTTCGAACAATAACCGCTAAAACTGAAATAGAATTAACGGCATATGGTATATAAATAGATTTAAATAAACCAGGACCAATTATTATCAAAATCGGACACTTAAGAGCAGATCAAGTATTAAAAAACAGGAAGACAATAATAGTAGTTCGAGGAGTAGTAACAAATAATTCATTTGACCGACATGGGCAGTCTATAATGGAAAATTATTCTACAATGTAAAAAAAAATAGAGCGAAAGTACTAAATTATAATCACTTATTATTTCGAAGTAGTCATGTTTATGTAAGAAAAAAACAGAAATCAGATGTAATAACAATGATATCATATCAGACAATTATTACAATAATAAATTGTATTATTATTATTACATTTATAATTTACGCAAACAATAAATATTAAATATTTATAAGACAATAGTACAATGGAAAAACACAAGTAAAGTTGCTTTTAGTAGCAAAAAAAATGCATAGTAACACAACAGAAATGCTTATTTCAAGTGAATACATCATAAAATAGCTCCTAAATATTTTAGTTAACCTATTTTTAATTAGATTTATGTTTTCATTCATTTTTTTCATCTAGAATGCTGCGGTTTAGGTATGGCACCCCTTTTAATAACTGACCTATCCAGTGTCTTCTCGGTGAATCCGTTTCAAAATTAATGATTAAATTAAAAATTGAAAAAATGGCTGACTGAGATTGTTTAATTTTTTTATGGATGATACATCCATCATTGTACTAAAGTGATTATTCAACATTTTTGTTTTGTTGCAAGTGATAATTTATAAAACATTCGCGATTGAAGAACGGTTTCCTTCAGTATCGTAAGGCGCATATAACTGACTTTAAACTACAGAAAATAGCTGCTCTATAGTACCCTACTGTAATGCACTATTAAAGTAATTTGTCTCCTGTTGAAAAGCAATAATCAGATTTGGAATCAGAGAGGGGATTATTTTCTCGCAAAGCGCTCTATTTGCACTAATTTTTTTCCTACGCTATCATCGAAAGATGGAAATTATGGCACCGTGCGTCCAAAAACCACATGTGTGCCCTTTTTAAGTGCGTTATTTGTAAATCGCTTTTATTTTTCTAATCGATTTTTTACCTTTTTTCTTTTTGTCCCCTATGAAATTTTCCGATTATTATTATTTTTTTGCTCTGCGCTATTTCATTTTTAAGCGGAATGAGAAGTTAACAAATGTAACCAAGCTCTATAATTTATATATTTTAAAATCAAAAAAATTTAATCTCGCATTATCTTTTTAAAATAGATGAAAAGCCAAGTGTGCTTATGTAGTAATACATAAATGGCAAATATAATGAATATTACTGCATAAATAATTTACTTGTTCCGATAGAAACATAGACCGATCAAATTGTCAGAAAATGCCTGTTTTTTTACAAAAAACGCTATTAGAAAAGAAATATACAAAAAATATTGGAAAAATCGCTCAGAATTTGACGAAATGATTTTAAATAGCTGAATTATTCGGGAGTTTTCAGAAATGCGGACCAAAACATCTTTTCACTTTTAAAAAACAATACGAAAAAAAAGTTTTATACAAAAAGTTATTCAACTTTTTAAAAGCGACAAAATTACATCAATGTCAATATCCACTAACGAATTAATTGGTTATTGCAAAAAAAAAAAAAAAATCGTTAAAAGTCGCCTTTTTTTCAATTGCTTATTTTTTTTTTTAATCGCTGAAAGTGTTTTGTCCTCAGTGAGTAGGATATTTTTTAAAATTTGAAAAATAGTTATGCAAAAATCAATTTTTTCAAAAAAAAATTATTTTAATAGTCTTATATTTGAACATGTGTTCTGGAGCGCTTACAAAAACGTTCTTGGACTTGGCATTTTCTTTACACAGTTGTAGTAAGGTGTGCAACAACCGCAAAAATGCAAAAAACAACTTCCTATGAAAAAAAAATTGTTAAATGTAAAATTATTAAAAATTACACATCAATAAATTAGCATATAATTTTTTTTAATTTTCATTTACTACTGAAGTCTAATAATAACTGACCGTGAATAATTTTCTGATAGGTAAAATTGGACTGCTTATTATAAACTATTTAATTATTTAAATACTCTTGTGTTTAATTAAATGTTCACATAAACATGTGATAAAATGATGAAAAGAAATAAGAAAAGCGCTAAATAGCATATGGCGAACAGTGTACATTCTAATCAAAATAACAAAGAAGGGAAATGTTGAGTAAATAGAAAATAAAAACATTGTGACGATCGACGGATCGGTTTGAAAGAGAGAAGGAAACTGCAAAATTACGGGAGCTTAATCATGCAGAGAGCCGTATGCTTACGTCGATAGCGATATAGAGCATTTGTTTTTTTCACTTTCCTAACTGATCGGGTACATTTCTACTCGGATATTCATTGCCTAAGAATCGCAGAAATCACGAGAGCGGGGTAAACTATTATTTTCTGTTCAAGGTCAGTATTTTAGCTTTCATAGTGGAACTGTGTGAACTTAAATGTTAACATAACGAATGTTTCAATTTATTATCATTGTGTTAAAGTCGCAGATATGTATCCGGAACGTCAGAGTTGCATCGAATCTACCATGAGATACGAATCCACAGATACGTATCCTTCCAGACCTACTCATCACTAATATATTATATTAATTACAACGTAATTCTTAGGCTACCCCCCATTCGAAAAAATGTCCCAATTTTATGTAACGCGAAAAATGTCCCAAAAAAATGTCCCAATTTTATGTAACGTTTATTATATTTTATAGAATTTTTGTAATTGTTATTTTACAAATGTCACAATATTATGTAACGAAATATGTAACAAAAATGTAACGAAAAATATAACGAAAAAATGTCTTAATTTTATATAATGAAAGTTAAATGTTAGGATAGGATTTTTGTGATTATGTTATTTTTTTTGTGTTGATGCCAGTAAAAATTTCGTTGTAAATTTTGATCATTTTATACAAAGTATGTGGATATTAGCATTTCATATGGCTTGAGCATAAACCAAACCAAAACAAAAGTTATGGTAATAGACAGAGAGAACACAATACCATTAAATGGGAGAGTGGTTTCCGGGTATGAAACGGTAGACAGCTTCGTATATCTCGGATCTCTGATAGAAAGTAATGGTAGCTCAGAAGAGGAAGTGAACCGTCGTACACAAATTGCCCGTAGCGCTATGTCCAGACTGAATAAGATATGGAAAGATGGTTCTGTAACGAAAAATACAAAAGTGAAGTTGGTCAACACACTGATTTTCTCGATCTTACTGTACGCAGCAGAAACTTGGACACTGAAAAAGGCAACTACAAGACGAGTAGATAGTTTCCAGATGTGGTGTTGGCGAAGGGTTCTTAAAATACCCTGGACGGCAAAACGAACCAATACATCTGTAATAGAAGAAATCGGGACTGCGCAACGATTATCCAGTATTGTACTCAGCCGTAAGATGAAATTTTTTGGACACCTTATGCGCAGAGAAAATGGAATGGAGCGCTGGCTGATACAGGCGAAAGTGGAAGGCAAGAGATCCAGAGATCGACCACCAGCGCGATGGACCAATGCGATACAGGATGTAACGGGTCTGAGCTTACAGATGTCCTGTCTCAAAGCAGAGAATCGCGAGCAATGGCGAAAAATAATTAAATCGGCGTCGCCATGATCACGACACCCCTCTGGGGTTTTCGACCAAATGATGATATACAAAGTATAGAAGAGAACGAGACAGAAATGAAAGCAAGAGGGGTCAAGGAGCACAGCCCCTTGCGAGGCCAAAATGGCCGAGTTTATATATATATATATACATATTTATGAAAGGACGTGAGTATATGTATGTGTAAATAAAACATAGGCTAGCTATATGTATTGAAGAAAGAAATTAAATAAAATAAATAACTTAATACAATCTGATTCATCTTTACTACATGCTTTAGTAAATGAACGTCAAAGTCTGACGCACTAATGAGATTAGACTGACTTAATCGATGTTAGACAGTATGCGTCTTTCAATCGCAGATATTAATTTATTTTGTTGATAATAAACAACATTTATTAAATATGTTTAGGTAGTCACGTTTAAAAAGAAGAAAAAAAACGGAAACGGAACAGAAGTGAATTCAGCTCTTGCAATAATACTGCTGAGTAAAGTTGTTCATACTCAAAAAAGTCTACGCATCAATCTATAGAGTACATATTCCTCGTTGAAAACAACTTTTATCTTGGAATGATTTAGTCGAACGTTAAAAGGTTAGCTTTAGAAAAAATTTACATAATGATGAAATAAACGATAGCTTTTACGCATGCTTATAATAATAGATTACACCGAAAAACTACGAGATCCACATCTGCCGCTCTAACTAAATCAGATGAAAGTGAAATTACTAATTATAAAAACTACCCATCTCAATATATACATTTAATCTAGCGCGTTATTTGGTGCAGAGAATCGAAATTATTTATTAAATGGTTAGGTCTGAAAATTCTTGGATAGGTAATACAAACTTCGTTGAATTTAGAAAAAAAAAAAAAAAGAGAGAAAAAACCTTTGCATAAAATCAACACATAGCTAATGACATGGGCGTCGCCAGCGGCAGGCAGAGGGGGCAGCTGCCCACCCTGGAGCCTTGAAACTTTTTAATCAACTAGCCATGATGAGTATATTCATAAGCGCGTAATCATGGACAATTTTGCCAGAAACCCACGAAAATTATGTTTTAATAAGGAGTTTATTCTTGTTTAATAAAATATTAAGCCTTTACAACTTATAAATTTTATTTTTCCTATAACTCATATCCTCTTTCTATCATCTCTCACCCCTCCCCCGGGTCAACGCCTGGCGACGCCCTTGGCTAACAATCAACTACCGTCACAATCGGTACAATTAATATTAGTAAGATTCCGCACAAACCGATTGCTGCTAATGAGGCTATGACTGATCAACAGAGTCAGAAGACATTTTTAGTTCAACTGCTTTTAAGATATCTGTTGATGTTTCAATTCGTGAATTAATCTTACACGTAGTACACGACTGATTATTGTATCAAATGAAAAAGAACGATATTCCAAACATCGGTTGGAATGAATGAAAAAAATACTAGATAAATGTCTAAAGAAAAATACGAACAAACTAAATCTTTATAGACTTTTTTGCAAATTCAAATAACGAAATTTGAATCACAGTGTGACGTCATCGATAAAGAAATCGAAAAAACATGTGTACACTGCTGCTAGTCACTTATACACACAAGCCGCCCCTAAAACTTCAAAATCATTGTCAAAAATGAACTGCGTCAGCTGCTAAACCAGTGAAAAATGAATTAAACACACCCTCTAATGAATCAGCTTCCGCACTAGCCGAAACAAGCAAAACTACATCCAAAAACAATCATAATGAATCGGAACATTCTCCTTATAGTTCAAATTGGTCTATCAAAGAAAATAAAATGGAAATGAAACAAAGAAAAAGTATATTAACATCTGCATGTAGAACATTATCCTGTAAGTATCAAGAATAAAATGCCCTTAGACTTACAGCTGAATGGAACAAATGAAGTAAAGATATGATTTAAAAAAAAAAAAAAAATGCCGAGATAAAAAAACGGTAGCACAGAAAATAAAAGAAATTAAGCTTCAGTATTTAGATAAATGGCAAAGCAGTTACAATTAGTAAATAACAGGAAGACGAAATTAAGCACACTACTATCTAGAATTGAAGATAGACTAAAGAACAAGCTAATCATTTCAGATTTCTATTTAACTCAGTTTCGATTAGGAAATTTCGCCCAGTACTTGAAAAAAATAAATATAATTAATAACGGCGCACATGTAGAGAATGCAGAATTGAAACAAATTCACCACGCTCTTCTGTATCGTTCTAAATTCGATCACATAAATTACGATTGATTCAAAATAAAATTAATACAGAAAAATATATATTTTAAATATACCACGGAATAAAAGCAAAACAGAATAATGTACATCTCGAAACTAACTATATTTTTCATTACATTTTTTTCCTTTTTCCAACAACTGCAATGCACAGGGGATACAGAAAAATTTTGGGTCAAATGGTCACCTCCCTCTACGGCGCAAGTTTATTAATTTTAAATCGCTATTTTCGTTGTATACAATTATGTATTTTTATTTGTAAATTTAAGCACATAATGTTAATAAGAATAAACGAGAAATTAAAAAAAAAAAAAAAAACAAACTATTCAGAAATGAACGACAAATTATCCCAAAACACTTGCTCCCATGACTTCAAAATTCTTCGTAATTTTCAAGTTTTTTTGGTTATTAATTCTTTTTAATATTCAATGTTTCATACATTATAATATATATATATATTGTATTAAAATTGCCTATAATAACCATTAGTTCCTTATACTGTTTTAAATTAGATACTCTTGTATTTTATCTATTTTACTATTTCTTCATTCGGTGATCGGTAAACTGCTTTTATTGTTGGCGTTTATATGTTGGCAAATTAAAATATGTTGTTACTTACTTTTGTTTTGTATTTTTTGCTGATCGCTATAGTGCAACGTTTTTTTATTACAATAACATCGAAGTTAAAACTGTTAAACCTGCAAATTTGTTTTTATAATCGTTTAGTTCAGTTTAGGCTATAATACCAAACTTACTTTCTTGTTTCTTAGAATAGTATGTCTACAATTAAAGCCTAATAACAGACAACGACATCTCTACAAATCGTAATTCTAAGCGTGCATTCCCATGATATTCACCACTAAGACTTTCAGAAATAAACATCAATACGTCATTAATGGTATTACATATGCTGAGATTTCGTACCGTGATCGGATCGAAAGAAAGCTGAAATTTACAAAAAGCATTAAACGTTTTACATAGTAGCTATAAAGGTTTATCTCTAATATCACGCTCCTCTGAAATCTTGATTAGTCATACGTTTAATCTATTTTAGTTTACCTTGATCAATTTAAATCAGATCCAGTCTTAAACTCCGGTAACATCCATCATTATTAAAAATCCGTCGCATCCGCTTTTTTTAACGAAAACAACCACATATTATTGTTACAGGTCTCTGGATAAAATTAGAACACCAGGAAACTGATAAATCGATGTTTTCATCATTGTCGCTTAATTCTGCTCTACCAGCATTTTAATTATATTATCTACTTTTAAATGATCGCACAATTAAATAAGGTATAGGGACCTCCAAGTGTATCTTCTTAAATCTTATCAAAACTCGCTAAAGAACTTCGCTGACCCCGGCATCCTCCTAATTTCGTGTGTAACTCATAATAGGCGAACTCTGCGTTTCATTTAATTCCCGAGCGCTCGGCCACGCAATAGGCGCAACACTAATTTCTCTATAATTCTTACTACTACCGAAACCACAAAATGTCGCAATAGACCTGTGACTGTCAAACAATAACAAAAAAAAAAAAACAAGTTCAGTGAAGCATGATGTTTTGTGCGCTAAAGATTCTGTACGTTAAGTTAAAGATAACCATAATATATATATATATATATATATATATATATATATATATATTCACATAATACTAAATTTAAAACAAAGAAATCTGATTTTTTCGCGCCGCAAAAGGAAGATGTCAGTTTCTGCGAGCAAAAATAATAATACGCTTTATTATTTACTCACGAAAAATGAATCGAATGATTTATGTTCACAAAAAACAATGACTTCAATTTTACCGGCTGGTGTTTTAAAAATTGTTTTGTTGTTATTTTTATTTGTTCATTCATTATATTTATTCGCTTGATTTTGTCCGCTATGTTTGGCAAAAATCAGTTATAATTAGCAAACACAGAATTTTTATACTTTATTAATTAGTTTATTCGCAAAGATAGTTTCTGAATCTGTTTTAGTACAAATTTCACTATTGGACATACAATAATTATCGCCCGATTACAATTTCACAGCTATTTAGCTCCTAATTTAAATTCATTCGAGTACATACAAATGAAAAACAAGTTCCGTCAAGCATGATGTTTCATGCGCTCAAGGTTATTCCCGTATGTTAACTTAAAGATAACCATAATATACTTATATTCATATAATACTAAATTCAAAAGAAACAAATCTAATTTTTCACGAGGGAGAGACACGTAATTATTCGCTCTTTTTTAAACTTTTCGCCAACTTTGAATATCTCGCTAAGGAAGTAAAACACCATTTCGTTTGCGTTAAATAGCAATATCTTTCGAACAATATTTCACATATCCGGAAATGAAAACATTTTTTTTCAAAGTTTTCGAGCTTTCGGCGCCCTCCGAGGGTCTGAATATAAAGTTGTATAAGCTTGGCTATATTTTTGCTATGAAGCTGACCTTTACATATTTGAAATACGTTTTGGTTTCTCCAACGTTTTTACTCGGACTACTATTACGTAAACTTCCTTTTTTTTGCTGTTGTTGGCTCAAAGGGGGTTCCTCGGTTAAACAATTTTTTAACCGTAATTTTTTGATTTTATGAAAGGACTTCAACTTTTTGTTTTATATTTTGAATTTCGCTTTTAAAGGATGATCTGATGATGAGTTACGAATTGTTCTTAAGGATGATTTTTGAGGTCGCTTTAAATTTCATATACTATACAGGGTAATTGGTTAGCCTGAAGTTATGGATCGTTTTATAGAGAATTTTAATAGTAATTTTATGATCGAATTCTGAAGATTATGAAGTCAAACTGTTCATAAGTTATTAAATATTTTAATTGAATATTTCTGTCGTTTCTCAACTATCTTATTAGGATTCCCCCCCCGTAGGTACATTATATGTGTACGGAATCCTAAAAATCAGTGTTGTACTACGAAAAGAGACCTTTTAATGATTTATTAGTATGATCATTTCGTCTAAATACGATTCTTAATTATTTGCTTCTGCAAAAACATATTGCATAATATACATTCTTGACGGTTTTTTGAGTAGAGTAATCGATTATCTTGAAGTTGTAGACTACTATCATAGACAGAATTTTAATTGTAATTTATGATCCAATTCTGGAGATTATAAAGTCAAACCGTTCATTAGTTATTGCATATTTTAATTCAATATTGTTATCGTTTCTGAACTATCTTATATTAGCATTCCTAGTACATTATATGTGTTGGAATCTTAAAAATGAAACGAAAATTTATTGTTAAAAATATTTGAGAATAGTAAAAATATTTTATTTATTTATTTATTTATTATATTTACAAGTCGCTTTTGGACTACAAGGTCATTAGCGACTACGGTTTTACAGATAATTATAAAATTTTATATTGAATATTTGAAAATGAGCGAAACAAAAAACAACAAAAAATGAAACACGAAAACGTATTTTTCCGGTTTTTAAAAATAATTTTAATCCCTTAAAGTTGCTTATCGGAAATATAATACATAAAAAGAAGAAGAAGAAAAAAAAGGGAAAAAAACCAACACTTCGTAGTTTAAGATCTTGATCAGACTACGAAAAATAGCGCGGGTTTAATTGTCGAATAAATGACTGAAAATTTTCCGAATAATTACTTTTTAAATAACCCTTTAATTTTATAAAAGGAAAATCATTTAAAAACTAAGCAATTATAAAAACACCATCGGTATCTTATACAAAAGAATTTCATCAACGAACATATTTTGTACAAGTGCATACACGCGCATGCACTTAGCACAGTTCTACGCCAACCCTCTAATCCAATAATTCGTTCCTCTTTGCTTATTTGGGGTGGCACTGGTATTTGTTCTACCGTCTGCAGGGTGGTAAAATGTAAAAGAAAGGGATTGCGCTGAAATCAATACAGTGTCGGGTGCGTTTTCTTCGCAGTACGTTCAACTTAAACACAGGGTAGCAGCAAAACTTCAGTCAGTCCAAATAGTAGCATTTCGGCCATTTTGTTATATATGCGAAACATTTTTTCCGATTGTTGCAACTAAATTTTCGGTAAGTAAAAGCCATTATTATAATGCGAATTATTTAATTGTGCTTCGTGCGCCGTAATCAGGTGAAAAATAATTTAAAATAAATCAATAATAAAATAAAATAAAAAAAATATAACAGGGCCAAGTTTGTTTTTTTTTTTTTGTTTTTTTTTCTATCAATTTAAAATAATTTTTGAACCAAATTTAGTCATTCATTTGCGATCACCGAAGTTCAAAATCTCAAACAACGCAACATTGGCCCCATTTTAAATATTTAATAATGTCGATTTTTTTTTTTTTGTTTTAACGATTGCAACTTTGAGTAACATGATGGAACGCTTAATGAAAAAATTATAATCCGGTATTTACCGCGAAGCCTAATTTTTCGTTATCATTTTTATCCCTGTTATTTAAGAGTGTCTAGTATATAGGTAGAAAATGGTGAGAAAATTATCACGATTCGACACGGATACTTAGAACCTTTTTCGTACCGGGTAAAAATTAAATATTCTCGAAGAATTACGTGCCTTTAATTACAATTTAAAATGACTAAGAAACAGCTTAAAAGTAACTAAAGTAATTTTTTTTTTTGGGGGGGCTTCAAAAATTCAACTAATTCTTTGTAAATACATTATTTACATCTTATTCTTAACGTAGCAATATGCAACTGGTCGTTTTTATAATTTTCTTCCGCCTTTATTTACACACTGAACCGATTTAAACTGACTTCGCTGTCATATAATTCTGACCGATAAAACAAATGAAGATTTTCCTTTTTAGGTAAATAGTTGTAATTTCATTCGTTTAATGCTACTAACAGTATTCGTTCACTCTGTATAATTACCTCTGAAATATATAACAATTTCTAAATTTATACTTTAATTATTTTTGTTATTCCGCATTTTTATTGAAGTGAAAAAAATATTTTTGACAAATTACTTTAGTTTACCCCAAGCATTATTTATAACGCTTAAATTATAAAAATAAATCAATATATATATATATATATATATATATATATATATATATATATATATATATATGTATAAATATGATGTTGTACGTGTACCTAGTAAAATTTTAGCCACCATCCGGACTAGATCGCAATATGGATATGGAAAAATTTGGATGGAACATAAAGCAAAATTATCTTGTGAAGTTAAGCGCTGAAATTGCTCAAAAATCAATTCTGTTTATTTCCGTTATATGAATTTAGCGATGCATTTAGCAAGTTCATGGAAAAAATAGATTATGCATGTTTCGCGAAAAGCCTTTTTTTATAAAATAAAATTAAAAAACGTACAAACAATTATAAATTTTTATTGGAACATATGAAACACAGTTAACTGTTTTGTAGTGGAAACTCTTGTATTAGAAAATGCGTTTTTCTTTATATCACGATATCAGTTCATCTAATCATTGGTTCGAATAACCGAAATTAGAATATATATATATATATATATATATATATATATATATATATGTATATATATATATCATGGGCGGATCCAGAAGAACATTGGGAGGGGGGATTATATAATTGCGCAAAATCTTCTACGGTAGGCAGTGGATTTGAGAAATACCCCTTGTTTCATAAAGAAAATCAAATAGCGACCACCTTTTTAGAAATTTAAAAATGTTTTTAAAATACATAGGGGAGAGTCCGGCAGTACCGACTCCTTAAGGTTTGATTAGAATAAAATTAAAGTTTATCATGTTACATGTTTACTTGCTGCTGACATATTTAGGGACACTCATTAGCTATAAATAGAAGACAATAGAATTCCAATAAATTTAGAACTAATCAACCTTATCCGTTAAATTCCAAACAATGAAAAATTAAGTTTAAAAAAATTGTCCTCCAGTACCGGCCAACTGAAACTAGAACTGTTATATTATACAATAATCACAAATATACTGATCTGATAATTCCGAAATGTTCGCACAAGCTTCATGGACCACCGACTTACAGTTTCCACATTGAATTCAGTCCTCATCGTGGGATTCGAAACATAAAGGACAAATTGTCTCCTCCTGAATCGGCGTCTGGGTGGGAACCTGGTTTTCTTTTTTGCTTTTGCTGAGATCCTTGCCCAAAATCAAACTTTTACCTTTCCTGCCGATATTTTTTTTTGGAAAAATATGTTGATTAGTTGATTCCACATTTTTTTTATTTACCCGCTTCTCCTCCTACATCTTTTTATATGGAGAACATGTGAATATTTCACTTCTTTCAGCTTTACGTTGTCGTGCAGTAGCTCTTCTTTTTGAGGCATCAGGAACGGGTGATAATTCTAAAACAATTTCTTTTATATTTTCAATCGATTGGTCAATGATAGCTGATGTTTGAGGTTCGGATTTTTCATAAGCAGTTTGAGATTAGTGTTAGAACTAGCAGTTTGTGTCCCAGATTGTCGAGAAGGGTTAATATGAGGTTCAAAGTTAGAAGTAGTAGGTTGAGGTACACGTGGAGAAGTTGAAGGTGTCGGTTCTGTTAGTTGGGAAAAATAATGGTGAATTGTTTGCAATATTTGTCATACTTGAAGCAATGAAATTTAAGTCACTGAAGATATTCTTGTTAAAGGGATAAATTCCTGTACAGCGAAAGTCATTAACGCCAATATCCATTCGAGAAAAACGATTAAAAGCAGAAGCAACAAATCCAGCAATCTCATATTCACCAACCTTTATGCCAGCATTTGACCTCATCCATAAGTCACACGCATTACTGTAAGCAAACCTAAATGGTTTTATAAAAGTGCGATCAAGTGGCTTCAGCTTATGAGTGGTGTATGGTGGGGTGCTCAACATATGGCTATGATTTTCTCTAGCAAATAGGATGACATCCAAGTCTTTGTGACTGGCATGCCCATCAATAACTAACAGAACTGGGTTTTGTTCTGTAGGATTGGAATACTTTTTAAAGTGGTGTATCCATTTCAAAAATAATTGAGCATTCACCTAGCCATTTGGCTGAACTTCGCCTACGCTCTCATATAGATCATTTATTATGAGTCTCTCATTCATTCTAGATCTTGGTAACATGAAGAATGGTGGTACAAATTGACCTCCGGCACTCGTTGCAAAAAGCACTGTCACACTTTTTCCACGCTCTGCAGAAGTAAGCTTTCCAACTTGTCTTTGGTTTTTAGTAGCTATAACTTTAGAATGTTTCGGAACAATACTGGCACCAATCTCATCGCAATTCCGTATTTTATAGTGAGTGAAATCATATTTTTCCATCAAACTCTCAAGACTGTCAAAAAAACGCTTTACTTGAGCTCTATTAAACGCTACAGCTCTCATTAAACTAGTTCATTCTGCGGTTCGGAGTGATAAGTCGCCATGTCTTTTCATAAAGGCATAATAATCGTTTTTGCCAGCTGACATCTCCTCTTTATTGAATTGATGTGGTATTTTTAACTTTTCAGCTAGTTGAAAAGCAAATTTAGGAAATTCTTGTTTACTTAAAGGCATTAACCTATTTGCCAAGTCTTTAACATGTTTAACCAAAACTTCCTCGTGTTCAGGTAAGAATGTTGTTAGATTGCTTAATTGACACCTCTTTATTATTTTTAATAGCACTGATTCAGTCATTTAATGTCGTTCTAGATACCTTAAAACGATCTGCAGCCTGACGCGCACTCATTTCTTTATTTAAAACCTTCTCTACGGGCTAGTGAATGTCAGTAGGATCCCAAGTGCCCTTCTTTTTATTCGCTTCAACGTCACTTTCATAACGTGGTACTTTTATGAACCTAAAAGAAAAATAAACTGCTTTAAAAATAAAATAAATAGTGGCCGGTACTGGAGGAATTTCTTGTGGCCGGTACTGAAGGAAAGAGAAAAAAGTATAAATCTAATCGCTGATAAAACGTAACGTATGAAATTAAAATTTTAAAATATTTTACAAGCATTATATAAATGATCAATGCACAGCTGGTTTGATTTTTTTCTAAATCGCTGAGTAAACTCCTGTTATCATGCACAGAACTTTTATTGTGCATCAGACGTTAACCATGTATGACAACAATTTTTGTACTGCGGGTGAACATGTCGCGCCAAGTAAACGCCGCGCGAGTTCTAAACTGTGAGTGACGAATTTCAAAAATGGCGCTAGTCGTTACACCGCCATTTGTTGCAGAATTTCAGAAATAGTGACTGGCCGGTACTGGATGCCAGCCGGTACTGTAGGACTTTCCCCTAATTATTATAATTTTTAATTTTGTCTTATATTTAGAGGTGAAAAATAAAACGAAATTATAAAATTATATCTTAAATATGGTAGTTTAGAAATAGTAAGAAAGATAGTTTTTTTTATCAGACACTTTACTTCTTTTTTATTTTTGTTAGTAATCTGATCCGAATTCTCTTTGTTCGTGAGCAAGTTTAAATATATATATTTCTCATTGAACTATTTTCATTTCCATTACAAAATAAATAAGAAAAGCAAAAGATCGGTGTTCGTTTAAAATAAAATAAAAACGTAGCATTAATAGTTTTACTAGAAAACAGTATTAAATATTAATTATTAAATCCCTAGGTGTAAAATTTATACAAATCTTTTATAATATAAATTAAGTTTCTCTGTTGTAACAAATTTTTTCATAGACCCATCTAATTATTATGTACAAATCTAAACGGCGCTCTTTAATTATTTCATTAGATGTTCGATATTTTCGTTCAGAATAACCGAATTTTACATATTTAGATAGAACGCTTGTAAAACTATTACAATGAAGGAGAAAACGTTCGACATATTTTCTAGATTGATTTTCTAGACAAAAAGAGTATCTGGAGAAAGAAGGAACCCTGCATCTCAATCTGTTTATTGATTATTTGACCCGAACGATTAAAATTAATTTTTTTTGTATAAGTTTTGTAGTGAAATTTTCTATTTTTAAATTTGATTCTATTTACGGACTGTCTTAATAGCCACCTTTCATATCTGCAGCTATTGCCTAATGTACCGAAAAATCAGATTTTCGGTGGCGTCGTCTACCGCCTCATTTCCAAAACTCCTAATGTAACTTGAATTTCACGGAAAAGTAAAAAGCAAATCCATTATAGCCAAAAAATGAAAAATAATGAGAGAATATCACATTAAAGTACGTCCTTAGCGTTCCTTAGCGATAATCAGGAATGTAATTCACGTTCTTTTCAAATGTTCTGCTTTAAGCATTTCATTCTTTATAATCAAATTAACATTCCTACTCCCTATAACACTGCATTTCATTTCTCTGCTGTTCTTCCCCTTAGTTCTTTCACCGTTTCGATTACTGATCGTGTACGAATTTAAATGAAAAATCGATTGCTATTTTTTGTCGGTCAGCGTTCTTTGTTGGCCAGCCAAAAAAGAAGACATTCTTAGCGGCTGATTCTTTGGCTCGGGTTGCTGCTTCTTTTTGTTTCCTTAAAAAGGTTTTTTTTCTTTTTTTTTCTAACCTGGGTCGGCCTTGACCCAACAACATGATAAATCAACTGATAGAACTAAATAGCCAGGCGATCAGAAATGAAACTCACAAAGGACAGCAGCAGCGGAACAACAGAACGCAAAATAGGAAAGAAAGGATATAGGTTGCGTCATAAGGAGTAGGAAGACCCAAAAATTGGGCGTGTAGAAGGGAGCGTTCGTTGAGGAGTGCAGAACATTCGAAAAGGACATGATTTGAATTACAAATACAAGGGGGCTCAGAAACATGAAGAGGTCAGAAAGGAGAAAGTGCTAAAGAAAAACGAAAGCGAGAAGAAGGGAGTAAAGAATGATTGATTCTGAGTCTAATTAAGGAAACGACAGTGGAACGACGACAAACAGGAATAGAATGAAACCAAGACAGGAAACGAGGAACCGGTTGAATAAGATGGTAGTATGAATAATGATTAGAGAATAAAGATGGATACATGTTCAAAGTCTGGAATGATTAGAGCGTGATAGGGAAAGAATGTCTGAAGAAGGGAAAGAGTCAAGGAAAGGAGTATCGCGGGCGGCTGAGCGAGCTAAAGAGTCAGCTGAATCATTGCCCCCTCTATATTTAAATGACTAGGAGCCAATAGAAAGTCTACGAGAATAAAACGGGACGAGAACAAAGAGGAGACGAGAGATCGAATAGAAAGAATGATACCGTCAAAGGATCGAGGAGGAGAGGAGATGGCTTGAAGAATGCCTTTGGAATCGGAAACGATCAGGAATTTGTGAACCCCACTTGTAGAGGATATAAAATAAATGGAAAAAAGTTTTCATCTGCTTTTGTAGTATAAAAGTTTTCATCTCAAACTTTAGTCGCATATATACACTTCCTCTTTTTCTAATAGAGTTACTCATTTCATTTGTCTGTTCAACCTAGTCTTTCCGTTTTGTTTTCCTCAATTCGCCGTTCTATTGTTGTCTCCATTATTTGCCCGATTCTGTTATCTCCCTCCCGTTACCGCTTTTGGTTAGCTTTCTCCTTCACCTATTCTCTCCATTCAAATGATACAATTATCTGAAACGATTAACATGTGTTCTTTTAATGTTAATTTTTTTTTTCAGAGCGCTTTACTTCAGTTTGCTAAAGGCTGGACTTTCATATTTTGTCTTTTCCTTCCCCACATATTATTCCCGCTATTTGTTCTCCGTTCTTTCTTATTAATAATATCTGATCGGATTAAAATATAACCGACTCTTTTTTCTCTTTTAATTGTCTATAGGTCTCCCCGGTTGACGAGTCTATAAAAAAAAAAAAAAAACTTTAAGCAATAAATAATGTGTAAATTTAATATTTCGTATTTCCCATTTATCGCTTCTCGTAGTTTAGCGCCCATGTATTAATAAAGGAAAAAAATAAAAATATTGAGGTCGGAAAGTGGTCGGTGCGAATTAAGCCTTAGAAACAATTCAATCCGGAACGCGATACTCGAGATAAGTTTTTGAGGTTGAAAATTGCAGCGCGGAATATATTTCTGAACACAATTCGATGTAATCTGAATAAACTACGTTTCAGATAATGAAGGAAATTTTGAACGTTTTTTCCCGTCTCAACAATAGCTGCGTCGACTGCTGGGAACTGGGTCCGCCGCCAGATACGATTCTCACAATTCCACCGCCACCGATGCCGACATTTTTGATGCTGCAATCCAACGACGGGACCAATCAAACTAACCAAAATGGCGGACCGTGTCCTTTACTGTGCGATTGGACAACTGGTCAAGGTGTAGAATTAAATGAATTGTCACGAAAAGGTGAGAATTATATTACGTTACGTTCTATCTTCGTTGATAAAACCAAAAAGCCGGAAGTATCTCGTTCCAAGGCTCTTGGTAAAAATTCGCGTATGTATTTATTCGTTGAATCCGGATCCCCTATATACGATAAACCTCACCTTCCGTCATGTACACATCTTTCCTAAAAATAAATTCAAAAACAATTATCGAATGCAGACGCAAATTTACCTTTTTTTCTTTTTTTTTTTCGGGTTTCAAATAAAAATAGTTGATTGTTTGTTTTGATTTAGCGCGATAGGAATTAAAAAATTATACACATACAACAAAAGCCGAATGCAAAGGAACACAGTTGTGAATTATGAAAAAAGACGACTCGAAATAGTCGAGATTTGTTCTAATTCGCTGTTTAATAATATTCACCACATTAGTAGCATTTTTTTTTGGTGACAAGAAATCAGTATTTACTAAGCGACATTAAGCTTATAGTTTACATTATTGTCGCTTACTTTATATACCTTACTTTACACTCTGATTACCGTTGTCTGGTCTCAGCGTAAACTGATTGCAGGAAGGATATCGAGATTTTTAGGATCATAATTTTAATGAAAATTTACAATAAAAACTATACTACATACATTCGTAATGAAAAAAGAGTCAGGGCGAATACGGGTTATCACTACTTTTATACGAGTAAGAAGTTAAGGAAATCGAGTAAAAGCGAAAATTATTCCCATTAAAACATCCAATACTATAAAAATTTTGGGAATGTGGTTCGACCAGAAAATGACATGGAAAAGACACATCGAAGAGCTGAAAATAAAATGCCAAAATCCCTTAAATATTATAAAAATGGTAGCTCATAGAAACTGGGGATCAGATCGCAAATACTTAGAAATTTTATATAGTTCTCTGGTGCGTTCAAAAATAGATGACGGAGTTATAGTGAGCTGAACTTCAAAAACTGAATGTCATTCAAAACAAGGCGATACGATTAATTACTGGAACCTTATATTCGAGCCCAGTACCAAATCTGCATATAGAAACAAACATGCTTCCGCTAGTCCATAGAAGAATGGTACTCTTCTTGAAATATTTCATAAACCTCTCCTATCGCAACCTACAAAAATACCTATAATCCAAAGTACGTTGGACTATATGCAACCAAAACTAAAAAACCGAAACCAGTTGGCATCAGATGCAGATTATACTTTGAAGAATTAAACTACAATCCTCGAACCAGACTAAATCACCTAACAAACCTACACCTTTGGAAACCCAAAAAAGACTATTTATTAAAGTCTGAATCCAAAAATGTTACAACCTTGGTGGAAAATCTATGGCAGGCAGAATGAGACGCAACAAACAATAATAAACTGTACGAAAAAAAACCAAATATCGGAATGTGGAAGTCCTCGTATAGGACGTCAAGAAAAGAGGAAACTATTCTAACCAGACTACGAATTGGACATTGCCTCCTCACGCACTCGTACTTACTAAGTCGGACACCAGCTCCATATTGCGATCAATGTGGAGTTCAAATCACAATTCAGAACATTCTACTGGAATGCAGAATTTACACAAATCAAAGATACAGACACTTTGGCTCGGAACCAAAGGTTACAGAGATACTTGGAGAAAATGCTAACTCTGTCTTCAACTACTTGCAAGACTGTAGTATAATTAATCTAGTATAGCGATTATTAATGTACTCAATACTCGATATAAAACTCCGTATATTATATTTAAATTGTTGTAAATCTATACTCGCGTCGCAAATAACCATATAAAAATATTTAAAAAAAAAAAAAAAAGTACAATCATATACAAATTCCTGCAGATATATTATTCAAATAAGCGGAAACAGCTTTGGCTAAAAGACCATCAAACTAAAACACAGAGCCGTGGTGGCCTCCCTTTCGAAATGACACGCAAGGAATTTTCGATTCCGAACAGGCTAAAAATCGGACATACTTCCATGTCACGTGATTACCCTCCTCCTGTAGCGTGTTGTGTTTGCCTGTGTTCCAGCAGAAATCAATCACGTACCTGGGAAAACGGCTGTCTTATCTAATGACCCCGTTGAAGCAATGTTGTCCGATGATCCTGTCCGACTACAACGAACACTCAGATTCATTAAACGCATGGACTATGATATAATAAAAAGAAAAAAAAAATATATACGTACAATAGTTTTTGCGTAAGTCCAGGGATTTATAACAGTCTACCAAATACATATGTGGTTTTAAACGATGGAGACCCGTAAACGAAAATTTAATTTATCGAAAAAAGGAAATACTACACAGTTAAACAAAGTGAAACGAATATCTAGATCTCAATAACTCCGATGAAAGAACAAAATTCGGAAAATGAGATTTTTTAACAATTAAATTGAGAAAAGAAAAAATGTAAACAGGCATGTTAGTTGTAAAAAGCAGTGATTGATATTACATGTCTTTTTCCTAATTTGGTCCGTTAAATTTAACGGTTTTATACGTTTCACATTGTTCCTGTATTTTTGTGAAAGAGATGCATAGATTAGAATATAGAAATCAAAACAACGTGCCATGGATTTTTACCTTACTACTAGCTTGATATGTATGTTTTTCAAAATTTTGCCTCTTAAATTTTAGAATTTTGGAAGGTTTATATATACGTTTTCCGCATTTAATGACAAAAATACGTCGATTAAAGAGAAAAGGAAACGGGCTATAGACTTTTGCGTTCACTTTTTTGCCTTGCAACTTTATAATATATAGGTATTTATTTTCTATAATCTAATTTTCCAAAAATATCCTTATTTATTTTTACTTTTTATTTATTTATTTACGTGTCATATACAGCAACTGAAGCCAGAGAGACGCGGCAAGAAATTACAAAATTACGGAAATTATAAATAAAGAAAAAAAAAAAACAAAGAGAAATTAACAAAGATTAACAATGGTAAAACAGCTCTTTAGTCAATTAGAACATTTTAAAAATCGAAATAATCCACGGTTTCTTCGTCGCGCAACAAATTCTTTAAATTGGACGGTATTCTATAAAATTAGGCATTTAATCAGTAGGTGTTCGACGGTTAATTAGCAATCACATGTCGGGCACTGAGGGTTTTTTATTTAATGAATATGAGTGTACCCAAGTCGCAGTCTACATAACATGAGCTCCTGTTTTCTGCTTTCTCGACTTCAGGAAAGCCACAGAGTTTCGTAGACGATTTTATAGGTAAAGTTTGCCAGTCGTTGATCCAGATATTGTTATTAAAATGACGTTTAAGCTGATGTTTAAAGTCGTTAAACGGTGGTACCATTACATTTGAAGTCGACGCATGTTTGCTGGCCGTTTTAACAGGATTTTCCGCATTTCCGAAGCTCTGTATGTCGTCCTGAACTTGGTCGTACCATGATAGTATAGCAGATATCGGGTCTCAGACCAATACTGAGATTTGAATGTTTAGTTGTTGTAGAGTGGACATAATGTGATCGATTGGTGTTCCGTCCTGGTCCTCGGTGGTACCATCTGAAGAGTTAGCCTCTCCTTATGGTGCTGAAAGCCAGCACAGTTAGATAGGTCTGCCCCGCAAATCTAATGACCATTCCGATACATCGCATAGTAAACTCGGTACCGGGGAGGTTCGGAAAGCTCCAGTTTCCGACCTCAAAGCGGTCTGATGGATGGAATTTAAACCTATTAGGATCGATGTACTATCGGAAAGAAATTACACATGTTTATGGCGAAAATACGATGAGTGTTGAAATGATTAGAAGACGGATGAAACAATTCGCTGATGGCAAAGAGGAACTGCATGATTTATTGCGCTCCGGTCGACCAACTGATGTTAACGACAGTAACGTGAACAACGTTCGTGCATTGCTCAGTAAAGATCGGAGATTTCATAATACAACTCTTTATGAAATTTTTATAGCTTTATTAGACATCCCTACATTAAAATCTAAATACGCTACAATGTTCCCCCACTGAGAAAAAGATTACCGGAACTTACTTTTTGACTGTCCCTCGTAATTAGAGTATAAATAATGATTAAGAAATAAATTATTGTTCCGATGATAACTATTATCATAAAATTCTTACTATGTATAAAATATAAAAACGATTCAATGTTACAAGTAGAAGGCATACTGTAACATAATTACGAAGCTTTATGAAATCATAATTCTTGAGTTAATCGAATTTTTCTCACAGGCTTATACCTAAGTCCGCTACTGCTCATTGCTGTCGACAGATTCATACGGTGGTTGCCAATCAATAGCTCTATACATTAAAAAGTCGGCTTTTTAATAATTTCTTACAAAAAATCCCTTTAGACTCGCCTTTTCTACTCGCATCCTTAACCGGTCTTATAACCGCTGGTTCGCTATATGTAACTGAGGGCGGTAACGATCGTTTTGCTAAAACAGCGACTCTTCCTTCTCTACTTTAATCAATTACCGTTCCTATTACTAAATCTCGAATCCTACTAGAGATATTATGTACGTTATTGTACGATGCTATATTATAAATCTCCGGAATTTCTATTAAATCATTGATATTTCTATTGAAGATCATTGAAGCCAAAGGGTAATCTCTGACGACAATTCACGATCATTAAAGTCATCAAGAACCAACAAACTAAATTTTGTTCTTAGAGTAGTATAGTCGCAAATTTCACCGTAGCTATCTGAATACGCCGTGTTCTGCTTGTGTTTGGTGGAAAATAAAGTTTTTTTTTTAGGTGCCATATACTGCAGTTAAATGATCGGATATATATTTGTTGTTTACAAAAACTGGATAGTCTTTTTAAGTTCCTCTGGGTTAACAGAAAGTGCCGTGTGTATTAAAATATTGTGATTAGGATGGTATTTCCGGAGTGGTATGCATTTCGTTAGTATGGGTTCGACTGTTAAAAGCTCCTGTCGGCAGATATTGGCTTTGTTTTTTTTTTTTTTAATAGTAATTATGAGTTAATACGGTGTGTCCAATTCTGAACCAAGTTATTACAACTCATCGTGTCGCGATGGGATGGTTGTTTTCCATGGAGCCGTGTTTAACTTGACGCTTCGGGGTTTGTTGATAGTAGGAAAGCGCTTCCACTGTAAGTCCCATGCATCATGAAATAGATTTTTGATGTTGCGTATTTGGTCTTGTTTTAAGATTGGAATTGCTGGTACTGGAAACATCTTCGTTGCTTCTTTCGCGGTGATGTCAGCTTCCGCGTTTTCCTTATATTAGAATGTGGTAGGATTCAGCATGCAATGGTTTCTTGCACATGTTGGTTAGCTGACAGATAGATACCCTAAACTAGCGGCTGGGTATGATCAAGATTAATGCTTTGAATGACGCTAAGTGCGACAGTAAAGATAACTATAAGCGTAAGTTTCTTAGCCAAATTGATTGCCAGGTTTATTGTTGTTAGTTCAGCTGCTAGTACTGAATAAAATCTATATCTTATAGTAATATCATCCCGATGTATAACGCAACAATTATTTCTACTAGTATAGGTACGCTACACTATGCATTTCAATTGATATATAATTACGCGATGTGTTTATCACTGCTAGATCATCCATCTTTTCAGGTGTTTTTTTAACTACTATCAGTATTCCTCCACCGCGTTTAGTTTCAGTTAACTCGTAATCTCTATCTAATTTTATAACTAACATATCTGTCCTCTAATTAGAGCAATGAAATCGTTGTAAGAAAATATAGCTGGTTTACAAAAGAAATTGAACACCAGCGCACAGATTCAAAATTATGAAGAACAAGTGTAATTAGGGATTAATTCTTTTCGAACAAAATATCCGGTGATACTTTCAGCGGTATATTTCAAATTTATCGAAATAGTACAACATAAATTAAAATTCTCTAAAAACAAATATGCTAAATGTATAATTCCATTTAATTGTTTGACTCATTTAGATACAATTCCGATACTCGCATTTTTGTCTATGAAATGCGTAATGTTTTTGAGATTCTGAAATGTGCACATTGCATTGTAGCCATTTTAGACGAATTTGTTTTTCATGCTATTTCCGACCTTTTCTATATATATATATAATTTACAAAATAAATTACAGCAAGAAATAAAATGTACATATTTTTTTTTCTTCTTTTTGGTTCAATTAAGGCAATAAATACAAACGAATAAACACAAAAACGCACCAATTAAAATGTTTTAATTACAAAATAAATAAATAAAACATGCAAAACACCGATAGCTTCACATTCTAAATACATCGCTGTAAATTCTTCACCAGAAATATTTAAATTTATAATCCGGAATATGTTATAATTAAAAGATTTTAATTACGGCACTTCTGTTTATCCAATTACATTTGTTGACCAAGAAGGCAGGATGGTAATAGAATCGTACATTACGAAATAAGGTAACAATCGATAGAGAGAATTAACAGTTATTCCAAATATGTATAACGAAATAATTTTTCGTATTTTTAATAATGTGCGCGATTTACGCTTGCACCGAAATTACGCAGTTAACTCAGTGATATTTCAATTCTTAACAGCAAAAATCAGTCTCTTATTATCACTAAAGCTAATTCACATAATATTTTGCTGTATATGGAGTCTGCTATGATCAAATCAAGGAGAGTGCGTTCATTGCTTCCCATGTACTCCCTGGTTAGAATAGATTGGTAGGCTGTATATGATTGTGTATATGTATATTTAGATATAGAAGTATATGTATTTATTTATATCTATATTAACTATACTTCCGTTAATTTTTTTTTTCTTTTTAAGTATAATTGAATTGTCCTTTGTTTATATATATATATATATATATATACTTTGCATACCCACTATTACATACACACTTGGTGACTGAGGGAACTATGTTTTTCATCCTCTTAAAAGTATACTTGGCAAGGACCTGTCCTAGTACCTCGCCCCTTTATGCACATTATAATATAAAATATACTTACCCCATCCACTTCTTGGAATTGGGGAGAATTAAAAAAAAAAACAAAAAAAAAAGAACAGCAAATTCTTTACTGCCAAGTCAAAAGCTATCCTGCCTACATTGTTTTCATTTCTTCGAATAGCCTCTTTTCCAATTGCTTAATTATTTCCGATTCCATACATGCTCTTCTAGTTACTCTTTTCTAGTGTTATCATTTTTCGCATACGCTGTCTTATCCTTTTCTTTCCCCTCACCACTCTACCCGAGTCGATTTGCTGTAGATTCTTGGCCACACGGCTCCTCTGCTTTCCTCCTGTTTTCACTTTTTTCTTGTTTCCTGCCCAAATTGCCCTCCAACTGAACGAAGCAATGATATCTGTAATAATAATTACGTTTTTTTTTTAATAGTTCATCCGTTTCTGGCAAACGTTGTGTTCTCTACATTCGTATCTGCTAAAATTCTGTCTCCCTATACCTCATTACACATCCTACATTGAATTTCCGCTCTCCACTCCTCATTCCAGCCATTGGTTCTCCTCTGTTTATTGCAAATGTGTGACCGAATGCAACCATTAAATAAATAAATGCAAAAAAATCATACTAGTACTCTCGATGGTAAGTATGAAGAAGCAATTGAAACTGATTTTAAACAGACGTCGAGTTTTTTTCTTCATTTAATTTTTTTTGTTACACTATATATTTTTCTACTAAAACTTAAAATGTGTTACAGATAACACTGAAGAAGATACATGGTTCGTAGTTTCATCGGTATTTTTTGCTGGTACAATTTTGTTGGCCATTTTAGCGGGCATATTTTTATTCAAATGTCGCCAGTATGTATTTCAAAATTTATTGCCTAACTTTAATTTTATGATAAATACGTATAATTCCCAATCCCGTTACAGTTTTTCTCCGGCTGAAATTGGCATTTTATTTATATTTATGTAAAAATATCTACATTTAGCACGGCTACCCGTCCACCTTCTCTGTTCTGGAATATATATATATATATATATATATACTATATATGTAGTAAAATGTCAAAACCTTATTTTAGTAAATTTATTATTTTACATCGATTGAAAATATTTTCAACTTTCGCCCCGTTCCGGAAGTGGTCTATTCAGGCCTGAGGTCAGTTTTTTTTGTGTTTGATAGAATGAGGTACTTTTTTCTTTTTACAGATTCCAACGTTACTGTGAAAGATAAGAAACTTTTGCTTGAAATATTTTTGTCAATAATAAGTAAATAAATAAATGTCCGAAAATTGTGCACTTACTAACTGTTATAATATGTTAAAACCGAATTTTATTCACCATATTCACATATGTATAACATTAATTATTTATAAATTAATGAAATATTTTTCCCGAAACCCAATCCTAAAATGTCTTTCGAAATCTAATTTTTGTTTAACGTGTGTGAAATGAATCTTGTCCTTTTTTTTTTCTCGTATTATTATTATTATTATTATTATTAACCACTCCTCGGGGTGGTCCTAGAACCACAATTGGCGCTGAAGTTTAGTCATCTAAACCTTGACTTATGAATCTTATCTCTAAACGAATAGATATGTATGATAAATAATCACTGTGAAAGCTTTAAATTTTGAATAGATATGTATTTGAACAACATTTAAATAAATCGAGATTTTATTTAACGTAACAAATGGGTTCGAAGAATTGTTGATAAATACCAAATAGTTCAAGTGATTCTATATATCGTGTTATTTTTCGTTGTATGCTTCTCTGCGCACACCGTATACGTTTTAATATTCCCCATACATAATAATAGTCTAAAACAGCTCTGTCTGGTGAGCAAAGTGGATAATGAACTGAACCGTATTTAGCAATCCACCTCCTGGGAAACATTCCAACTAGTCGCGTTCAGATCAGTCTTGATGTATGAGCTGCAGAATAGTCTTATTGAAAGCAAAACTGTTACGTACATTGGGGGAGAGAATATTTTCCAACAAAAGGTGGAAAGTTTGTCTGCAGCCGCGTAAATATCTCCTACGACTCATATTTTCACCAGAAAAAAGAAGAATCTCATTTTTAATAATCCCACAACAAACATCGATTTTTCACAACCGGTTCGCATTTATTTCAGACCAATAACGAAAGTTCCAATTGATAAAAAATTTCAAACATTTCTCAATGTAATTCCAAAAATCTATCCTATCCTTCATTGTTTTCTCAAATTTTTATCGAACAATACTGTGTGCTATATTCAAAAAAGCATTACTTTAGGATTCGAATATTCTTTGTTGACATATAGAGGTAGAACTGATCTCGATAGAACCACGTTTCATTTCTTCGCGTCACTCCGCAACAGGATAGAGAATGTCCTCCACATTTTGAAATTTGAAAATGAGAGTTTTAGAAAAATTGTTTTAAACAAAAAATTTTTATAAATACAAAATAAATAAATACTTCAATAACAAACAGAAAGAAGTATAAAATACTTTTTATTCTAACGAATTAAAATAAATACCTCAAGTTTAAGAAATCTTTTTCTGACATAGCCCACCATCAGCTAACAACACAGAGTGTACTCAAATGAAATTAAAAGGTGTGTTGTAATGTTAGCTGCTGATATAGCCCGAAAACGTTTCTAACATAAGGTATTTATTTTAATCTATTAAAATAATTTAATACTTATTTTTTCTTCGTTAATGAGATATTTATTTATTTTATATTTATAAATATTAACAAACAGCTTACGGATTTACCTACAAAAGTTTTTTTATTTTTTACCGTACAGTTGGAAAACGGAAGCCGAAAATATTTCCAATCGATGTGGCACAGTCAAAAATGATGGGACTTTGAATATTTCATTTTACTAGTTGCTTTTACGGTTAGAGACAATTCTTTAACATTTTCATTTTCTTTCTCCGTCAGAACATTACCGTCTTTCGAATCATTTCTTTAGTTACTCACCTGTTTACTTAATCCGTTTAACGATTTATTTCTAATAGCTTTTCAACTTTACAGTCACAACTGGCTTTATTTCCTTTTTTAATTACTTGTTTATTATTTCATATTGTTCTGCTGGAAATGTAACTGATTTTTCTATATCTTGCAGCTGATTTATTTTATTCCGAATTTTATTCGCTGCCTCTAATACTATGCTAATTTTACTTAATTCGTATTAAACATTATTGAAATCTTTGTTTCCTTCCAGTGTTTTTTTTTTTTTCATTTATACACATTCAACCTTTCAGTATAATCTTATAAAAATTTAAGTTTAAATTATAATAAGTACTTTTTATGTCAATGATTCATTGGTAAATCGCACTAAATAAATATTCACTTTTTAATTTCTTTACAAAAATTATTAGTAAACTTAAAGCATCAGTTTTTCTATTTTTATCCCAAAAATATGAAAAAAAACAACAACAATTAAAAATTCACATATAAGTTTATTGGCTTACAAAAAATCTAAAATATACGATTAAATTATTAAGTTATACTTACTAAATCACAATAACTTTACATTTCGTATATTAATTTTTTAAACACACTTCTTGGTTTTTTTTGACACTGAAAAAGAGAGTTTTTTAAAAAATAAATTCTCGAACCCGAAAAAAAAATTAAGAAAACGAAAAATTATTCTCTATTTTTAATTTATATAAAACTTAACATACATGTGTATTGTTTCGGTTTGTGTTATAAAATCATTTGTTCGTAAATCGCCCTTTTAAGTATGTTTTTTTCTTCTGTTCCGGAACTTCTCATTTTAATGTATATATCACATCAAATTCCAATTAAGGCTCCTACGTACGGACCGAGAAGAGGGTGACGTTTAAGAAGCACAGCATTGAACTTTGAATGGAATGACCTGCAGGAGTTCTCGTTTCGTACGCGTACACTGTAAATATTTTTAATAGCATTTTTTCATTTCTGTTTTTCGTGTTATTGACTTCGGCTTTTAAACATTTTCCCGAAAAGGAAAAAAAAAATTTAATAGCGAAATAAAATAGTATGAAAAAATCGCTGCTTTCAATTTTCTCTATACTTGATGACCTCGGAACCCGATTCAAAATTATCTTTTAAACTTCAGTCTGAATTTCGACAATTAGCTCGCGTTGTTACCAATACAAACATCTGCTGAATAAACGAAATTCTGAATTTAGATGAAATTGAAATTAAGCAAAAAAAGACCAAACCTTTTAATTCGTTTAAATTTTATTTCTTCTAACTTCACAGACTTACCCATTCTTTCTTATCGGTAGAATTTTTCTTAGATAATCTGTTCCGTTCATCACATTGATTCATCGTTTTTCAGCCACCATCTTTTCGCTGATCCCATATTATGTCACAGCTTTTTTTCTACACTTTATCGCGTCTGTTCTCGATACCTCTTAGGTTGTAGCCGGTGTGTTATAGTTCTCCACTTTGCTAAAACATTACCACCGAGAATTTCCCCGCTTATAAATGGCCTAAATCGAAGGTCGTACTTTAACGAAGGGGCTAGAAAGTCTGAACGAATTATTTTTGCAAACGATAGTATTCGGTTATTAACCAACAATTAATAAAACATAAGAATCATAGAGAACAACCGGGAATATTTAATGATTGAAAACGAAATGATACTAATGTAGTGAAATTAATAAAACGCGGGCAAAAACGCGTATTTCCGTTTAAAAGTAATATTTCCAAAATACCACGTCAATTTTACATACCTTTTAGATGTTTTTGGTATTTTTGTTGGTTCGTAATGAAATTATTTAAAAAGATTGTTACGGAATATTAAAAGGACCGAATATAAATGAACTTCGTGAAAGGGTATACTTTCATTGTATCTATGTTTACAGGATGAAAAGATTAAAATTATCGGTCAAGACGAAAACGTTTAATCATCGAACGTACGAATCGATTCTTTATCCGGCGAACGACAATCAGGATTTATGGGCGACGATGACGCCCAAAGGAAAACCACATCATATTGTCGCTCCGCCACCGCTACCACCCAGAATTAATCAGGTAAAAAGCTTCGAAAACTCCGCCTTCAACGAAGTTGAGGACTATCCAACGGTTCGGGGAAGACCACGAGTTTCGTTTCCGATTAAAATCGAAAATGCGAATATTCCGCCGTTGAATTATTATCCAAATTTACACAGAAATTATCCGTCGTTATTGTAAAATTTAAAATAACAATAAATAAATAAATACATAAGAAAAATAAAATCGTCCTATATCCCTGATTTCGAATAGGGGTGTCTTGATGATCTTATAGAAAAAAAAAAAAATCGAATAAAGATAAAAATGAAAAAATATTTTTAAAGACCTTTTTGAATTTTTATTCTCTCTCTTATCATTTGTTCTCCAACACCGATGTGTGTTTAACTTTTTATTACGAAAATTTCAGAACCGACCAACTCGGCTTTTCTACAATTTATAGAGTTTATTTATTGCAAAACAGCCAAAAAAGCGATTTTTTTAATTTTACAATTTTCGAAATCTGATAAATGTTTAATTTCTTCCTCCATTAGCAGGTTCACTCGACGAACTCTTCTATTTTGCTCGACTATGTTAATAATAAGATAATTTTATCTGATGTACAATATAAATCACTATCGACATTTTTTTTTAAGATTATACAGATTTAAAGAAAAGAAAAATTAAAAATAACCGTCGATGTCGTCTCGAGCACTAAAAGCTATTGTAGTTTTTCTATCGCGTCTTTAAATACCTTTTGAAATATCGAACCTTTAAGTAAATTAACGTTTATCGGCTTTAAAAATAAGTGTTGATAGAGAATTAAAAAATAGAATTTTCCTGTTGTACTGCGGTAAAAGTAGATGATATAAAAAGATCCTACAACAAACAATGGTATCTGAAGTTATTCAAGATCTATTAAAATTAAAAACATGTGCAATTACTATATATATATATATATTATTTCGTATGTATTAAGCAATGTGAAAGAAAGAATTACGTATAGAGTATTCGATAACGGAGAAGACATAACGAGCCTTAAACTTTTTACGTAGGGATGTTGTAATTTTATTTATTATCTAAATTCCTAAATTTACACAATAAACTTAAAAATGTTAATTTTTATTATTTTTTAAATTTCTGTTTATTGTTGTGCGAATATATTATTTATTTTAGTCTTTCGATATTCCTATTTTGTTTAATTTAAAATTCATTTGAACTTTATGTTACAGTTGACGAAATTAATCTTCGCAATAAAAGCTTACGTTCATCTTTTTTTTTCAATTATTTATTTAGTACCTTATACATAATAGAAAAAACATCAAAAACAATAGAAAATAATGAACTCGAGGCTGTAATTAAAAATGCTTTATAGAAAAGGTGTTTAATTTCTTCGTCCCTAACCAAAAAAAATATATGTTACGTTAACTTCCACACCTATACATGAATTTAATCGCATAAAACAATTTGCAAAAAAGTAACCTCACGCAGATAGCTGTGTTCAGTTTTCTTTAATAGCGGCCACGTTTTGCGCTTATATCGGAACGAGTCAGCGTTACCATATCGAATGGTTAATTCCTCCATTTAATTTCGACTTATAAATAATTCTCTTTCATTCAATATTTACTACACGTCTATACTCACTCACGCAGGTGTTGTATAATTTGCTCGTTTTATTCTGCTTCCATCGTAATTTATCTTCCCTTCTCTTCTGATGGACGATATCCGAGAGGAGGGAAATGTCATGTTTCGTTTGGTAGTACACAAATAGGCCTGACAACGGTATTTATAATATCGTCCCGGGTAACAGTAATTCGATGGGCAATGATAACACACTAGTTCGATTAGTTCTAAAGTACAAATTAGCAATAATGCCCAGCGAATTAAGACGTTGTAAATTCTTCCCCGTTTTATGATCCCGATACAAATAATCCGTAAGTATTTACTAATAATGAAATTTTGCGCAATAACACTAATAGCAACAATAGTAAAAAAAATTTATAGTGATTTCAATAATAACAATATTAGCAATGATATCTCTTATAGCAATGATATCTCTTATAGCAATGATATCTCTTATAGCAATAATAGCAGTAGCAATAATAATAAAAGAGTAATAATAGGATCTGTAAAATCAAGTTCGGCACATTTATTAATGATACTGACAATACTAAAAACTTTAAAGTTTAAACGAATAATAGAAGCCCATGTCTTTATCCATATGTTTATCCATAAGCGTACTACTCGGAGTCGTTGAAATTTTGAGAATTAACAACCACTGTAAGGACATCATTGAAATCAAAAGGGTCGGGCGAAATTGAGAAATTATTCATTTTTCTTCTCTCTCCTCTGCTAACAATTTAATTGACAGTCCTGCTTTTCCATTGCACGGTTATAATGCGTATATTCCGTCTCACGTGGCTTCTGGATGTTGAGTCATAGAAGGAGTCAGACTATACAGTGATGAACAATTGACGGAAATGACTGTAAACCTTTTTAACAAATTTTTGACACTGAATAGACGAATAATCGTGGACAATGAAGTCAAATATCCCCCTAGTTTTTCAGTTCTAATATGTTTTGAAAGGCAAAGTTTACCGCCATATATTTTTATTTGGAATGTACGATTTATTTACGAACTATTTCCTAGGAAGACGAAACAACTGTTGCTTAAGATACAACCATGTTTCAGTCCATTTCGAGAACAGTTTAAGATGTGCCAAGTATGGAATCGTATTTATTGAAGAACGGTGAAACGGCCAAGTAGTAGTATGTTTATAAATCTACCGATCCAAACTGTCTGCAAAAAAAGGCGACAAATAAACATCAATAAATTAATGGCTTTACGTAATCTAAGTTTCCAAGAGATCTCCCTGAAATTACCTAAAACTTATAGACCGAGCCATTTATTTTCGAAAAAAGTTAGTGATAGATTCGAAGTTTCCTGAAACAGATTACAACGAAAATCCGGAAATTTTGCACAAAGTGAAAGTGATCATGATTTATATAATATTCCAGCATGAAAATCTGCTCCAATTTCAAAGAAAACAGGTTTCTTTAAAAAAAAAAAATGTGTCAATTTTTAAGAAAGATCAAAAACTAAAAAGATCGAAATCTTTTTTTCACAGAATGAAGACAAAAGAAGTCAAGAACACAACTACTTCTAAAAAGACAACTTTTAAAAATCTTAAACTTTGATTTTCAAAAGTTGTCTTTTTAGAAGTAGTTGTGTTCTTGACTCTCAAAACAGAAATTAATAATCAGGCTCAAAAATCGAAACGATCATCTATTAAAATCAATATAAATAAAAAAGTAGTATTGAATTTCTCTCTTTAGTAATATTATTTTATATTCATTTATTTATTCTTATTCATTCAACTAACACATTTTTTTACTTTTACCGTAGCTTTACTAGTAAATCTCCAACTTACTTACTCTCTGGTTCGCCCCTTTTTTCTCTTTCTCTTTCTTCTTACATTTTACTTAAAGGGCTTCTCGATAGAATGCACGTAGCATATTGCGCAATTTACATGAGTTTGAGGTTTTTGTATCTACTGATAATTTTGATATAATATTATGACGTGAAACTTGGTTGTCTCCTGGAAAACTGTTCGACTTTAGATTATTGTTCTTTCTTGTATTCTAATGGCTCAAAATCTGCTCTCTCCAAACTTGATCAAATCCGAAGTTCGATCCCGGCCAATGTCTTGAAGCTCTAAAATTTAGCCCATGAGTCATTTTAGGTGTAATTATTAAAGATCAGTAAAAATAAATTGAATCCCGTGAGCAATTATAAAATTAAGTTTTCTATAATGTAAGAAGCCCGTTGGGTACCTGAAAAGAATATTGGGACAGATTTTTTTCTCTTGACCACCTTTACTTTTCCAGATATTCCTATATACACCATATGTATCTGCCGGGTAATATAGGTCATCAGTTTTCAAAGTTTAGCTTAAGTGTAAGATCCTGTTACTAATGACCAAAATAAATTTTAACACTTAAATTAACAATTATATATATATATATATATATATATATATATATATATATATATATATATAAATATTTTTTACATCCCCAACACGTTTCGAAGCAAACACTTCCTGTTCACGGGAGTAATTATAATATAATTAATGAAGACGATAACTATATTTAAAATTAACTGAAAAAGGTCGCGATATTAAAAATCGATTATTGAATAAATACAAAATACATAAAATTTAAAAATGAAATATAAAAATGACTAATAAATTTAACAATGAAAATGGTAACAATATAATAAATACAGTGATAATAACACCTGTTACTAATAATTAGCTCCACTCCCGCTTGTCTCACTCTTTACTGATTATTCACAATTTTTTTTCAGTCTGTCACTGATACAATACCAAACGAAAGCGCACCACCCCCATTCTCACACACTAAAAACCACCTTTTCTTACCACTGCATGAATTCAAAAATTCTGATATCCGTTTCCAAATTCAAATAAAGTACGCTATCATACTATCAAAAAACTAACCCTAACTCCAGCTGTACATTTTTGGAACTATGACTAAATTCATAATTTTAGTCTAAGTATGCTATCGCACAAACGAAAATCCCCCCTCCATTTCCTCCTCCTGCTATGTTTCCAGAAATTCTACAAGAAATACCTTCTATTCTCTATTGTATACCCCCCGTAAAACATTGTCTCACGTACTTCGTTACCAGCTATTTCAGATATGGAGACAGAAATCGAACATGCCACCCTCTTTTCCAAAAAAACACAAAATGGTAAAGATTTTTACACCTCCGAAGTAAAATAAAATATTTTTTCTCTTTGTTTAATGCATTACCAACCATGAAGTAACACACAATTATCTCTCTCAATACGCATGATTGATATTATTTCATCATTCAAACTATACTAGAAAGACCACAGCATAGTGTCAGCTACATGTTAACATATTTCAGGGAAACATCAACGATAAATCTAGCAAAAATTTTATTTCTCAATTATCGAAGAATACAACTATTAGTATTTTAATTATTACTTTAATAAATCTTGTTTCTAGTCGGTTTTTGTTATTATTTTTATATTACGTTAAATTGGAAACATGAATTTTAAAAATTGTTTTATTTGAATCTTTTTTTTTTTTCATTATACAAACAATATTATATACATAATTTCCAGAAAGCCTCCGTGACATCGCAATAATAATCTCTCGAAAGGAAAAATTTCAGCATAATACATTATTTTTATTAGTTTTCATTACTTTCAATATTATATACAATTATCCATCACTTTTTTTATTAAAAGATATTTGCAAAAATAGGCAGACTCCTACTAATTTCACGCCATACATAATTCCATAACTAAATCTACGAGTATGCAATGTAAAAATATGTAATATAAAAAAGATGTTTGGAACTTGCAATTTCCATCAGTATGAGAAAACAGCATTCTGTTATATGTAATGATACGAAGTTTAGTAAATTAGTCTTCATCATTACAGTTTCAGACTAAAGACACCATTTATGAATTTCGAAGAAAATTGCACACTTTTAGATAAAAGCACATGATTTTTATCTAAAGTTATCCATAAATGTCACATGATACGTATGCTAGTGAACGAAGAAAGCATTAAATTTATGCTCCATTCGAATGTTATTCGTGTTTGTATGTATAATAGATGTTTTATCAGTGAATACGAGAGAACATTATGAAAAATTGTATGCTTTCTTTAAGCGTTTACATGTTATGTCGGCATCATAATCTGTACCGCAAAACATGATTTTATGTTGATTAAATATTTGTACACACTCACAAGAAGGTACGTAAGTATCTAAAAAACCAGCTGATTTTTCTAACCTATGCTAGGATACTTGTTTGTTGATGCAAATATGTGTACGAATGCATTCTTGTATCATCGACATTGTCTTAAAGGAGTATACATTAATTGTTGGGTCGCTGGTGTATTTGGAAAATAATGAATGATAACTAACATATGGTACAGGGGAGAACTGTAACGATTTTTCCACTGTTAAAAATGTTCGTACATGCATATATTTGTTGTGTAATGAAATATCATCACAAATGGATTACTCGCCATGTATAGTTGCACGGGTGTATTACTTCATACGTTTATATAAAAGATAAAAGTAACTTGCATTTTCCACAAAAGAAAATGCGCTATTTTATGTACATGTACTTTTTATGTATTTTCTATGTAATAAAGCAAAATCAACAAACATGTGAAATTGAATATTGAGTTCACATATATCTGCATTTGTTTACTACTGTTGGATAATTGTTTCTGCGTGTTAACCTTTTTTTTTTAAGTATTGGACTAATATCTCTTCCGATATACTGTGTCCTTTGAAAATCTATTTTTATCGATATGCTTGTTGTAAATGCTTCTTTAAGATAAAATTGAATTCGAAGGAATTAATTTACAGTGGCGTACAATGATTATGGAATAATATGAGCGCGTGATTATGTGTTGGTGTACATGGATGTTTAATGCATGCACAGCACATAAAGATGATGTAATATTTTGCGTTTGCGACAAACATGGACTAATGGTAAAAGAGTAAGAAGGAGCAGGAGCCAATTTTTGATGTTAAGATAGTATACTTGGATTCATTTTAAATACTTACGTTCAGAAATTTTTCAAATCATGCAGTGAGGAGAGAATTAGACAAAGTTTAATATTTGGGGTACCAGGGCAGTATGTTTTAGACTATATTTCGAAAATTGAGGTTGGATTATCAGGCATGTTGAGTGAAGCGGCGAGCAGGGTCTGGGTTAGTTTTGAGGTTGACGTACTATTTTTAGGCTAATTTTGAGAATTGAGGGCGGATTTTTGGTCATACATGGTAAGAAGGCTAAATAAAAGAGCTCGAGTTTGTTTTGACATCTGGACATAAAGTTTTAGTTAATTTTTAATATCCGCCGTCGGATTTTCAATTACGTACGACGGGAGGGGGCAAAAGGTCTGAAGTCAGTTTTATAATCTGTTCAAAATCAAAAAAATGGAAAAATTAATTTACTTTCGAAGCTCGGACAGAAAAATTTTAATTAGATTCATACTCCGTCATACATATTTGGTTAGTTTCCTTACTGCTATATTAATTTTGGAGTTTGTAGCGTCGGAATCTCCGACTTTGTTAAAAACAAACTACCCTGCATAAAAATACGGATTCGGTATATTTCGCGTCATCTTTCAATGATACTCGATTCAAATTAATGTTCGAAAATATACTGCTTTATTTCGTTCTCCTGAGTGTTGCCTCCCGTTACTAATGGAAGTGAAAGAGACACACTTACACGGCTGAATTCGAAAATTTCCGCTGTTCGATCGGGTAAACAGCTTGATTTTAGAAAAAGATTACATAAGTGTCTTTGTATACGAAACTAGCAATCGAGCATTCATCCGTAACAGATGCAGCCGATTCTAATACTGAGCAATGCGAGTGACAAAAGTAGAATTATGTGAATTCCGCCGATTTTTGGAATAGTTGTTCGAGAATATTAGTTTTATGAAGAGATTCCGGCGGGTAGTTACAGTGGTCGTTGTCCGGATATCCGTTTTTTTCCATTTTTTTTTTAAATAATTTGCGGGTCCCACAAGACAATTGCCCGGCTGTGAGTTCCCAACATAATTACATCGTTTATTCATAAATATACATCTTAAAGCTAATACATCATATTCATCTTATATATATATATATATATTACTTACTTATACTTAACTTTTATTTTCACTAAACTACGTCTAATTTCAAAAAATAAGTACTCCAACCTCAAAACTAACCCAGACCCTGCTTGCCGTTCCGCTTGGTATGCCTGCTAATCCAACCTAAATTTTTGAAATGTAGCCTAAACATACTGCCCTGGTACCAAATATTAAACTTTATCTCCTCACTGCATGATTTACAAATTTCTGAACGTAAATATTTAAAATTAATCCAAGTATACTATCTAAACATCAAAAATTGACTCCTGCTCCTTCTTATTCTTACCATTAAGAAGGAGCCACCATACACCGGTGCCTAAGAACCAAAAAGCCCTTTTTTCTTTTTTTTACATAATTTATAATTATTCTATTCTGTTTGTTTCTTTCCTTCGTCTACTCTTTTCTCATTCTTTGCACCAAGCTATCAACCAAATTTTTAGTTTGTCCTTCCATATTTCCAGATTGCATTCGTCTCTAATTTCCTTTGGTATGTTACCCAATATTTAACGCAAAACTTCCTCTTCAACATTGTCACTTTTATTGTTAATCCCTTTAAACATAATTTGTCGTAGTTCCTAGTTCCATAAACCCTTTCCCTTGTCGGTAATCTTCTTTTTTCAGTTTTATACCTTAATAGCTTACTGTAATAAAAAAAAACGTTTTTGCAGGTATTTCTTTATTACTATTCCACCAAGTAGTATTCGTTATGGAATTCGTACTTCTCTCCAATTCGGTAAAAATATTTTTAAAAATCTCTTTTGTACCTTACTAATTTTCCTTAATTCTGTTTTTTCGGCCTCTTCCAAATTTCGATTCCGTATTTAATCCTAGACATTATTAATGAGTCAAAATACAATCTCGTGGTTTTGTAATTTATAACCTGTTTTAATTTGCATGAAGAGCCAATACCGCAAAAAATAAGGGATTTGTTTAACCGTTAAACACCATAATATACGCCAGAATAATTTGGTATCAGCTATTAAAGCTGAATTTTCCTACTCCATATAATTCTTCCTATATCTTAGTTTTGCCGTCTTCAAAGGTGGTCCCTGTTCTTGCCTCTTTTCTTTCATCGATCTCTAACCGGATTAAAATTTAATCCCTAATACAGTCCAGTTGTCCTAGGTAGCTGCCCTTGGTTGGCCAAAACCAAAAAAGAAAAAGAAAAAATTTGGTAAAAATTTAAATTACTTAAATTGAAAGGAATAAATGATATTTAAAAAAAAAACTCTTTTAATATATATACATACATTAATATAAAAATAATAGCGTAATAGTTAACAGAATATACCTTGGCCATACACGAATTACACATTCATATCTGCTGAATGGCCAGCCACCACCCATATATTTTGCCACGCACCGCTAACGGTCCATCACATTGTTTTGACCTGCCGGAAGTATAACTACCATCGCGACGAGCAACTGGGCTCAGGTGTTCTCGGTGTGGACAACCTTCGGGCTCTTACACATTTTATTATTAAATCGAAAATTATTAATAGTATTTAAGAATTTTAAATCGAGTAATAGCCATGTAGGCATTAACTACTCGTAAAAAAAAAAAAAAAAAGCGTAATAAAACTATTTAAAAAAAAATGGAAATCCGACAAAAAGGACTGCAATAGAGCAAACCATAAAATCCGTAAATTTTTGAAAGTCTTTAACTTAATATTTCGGTTTGTTTTTAATTTTTTTAAAATTAGACTAGTATAGTACAAAAAGGAAAATGACAGCTTAGGTCTTTTTAGGTACCTATGAAAACCACAAGAATTCACATGAAGCATACCATTCAAGATTGGTATAAAGTAACGTTTTTCATGATATTTTCGTTAATATTTTTTAAAAATAAATCCAAATTCTACAGTTTTTTCGTCACTGCTTTCGCTTCTGTTGTGACCTTCGCATAACGACGGAATTTATTTTCTAAAAATTGTTATGTATGTATGCATGTGGGTACACGCACGTGCGTGCTCACACAGTCTTAAACACGTGCAGACGAATTTATTAACAACATCGCTCCTTTTGAAACTTCCCACCGCACATTTGTTTTTACGTATGTGTGTACATATTGTATATATATATATGTGTGTGTGTGTGTGTGTGTAATGTATTTCTATTACCGATAGGAAATGCTGGGGGAAAAAAACATAGAAAGCGCAGTACAAAATTAGGGAATAAAATATTCAAACTTTGTAATTAAATAACATGCTCTCTAGTATCAGGAATTTTTATCACGATACTGTTGAAAATAAATAATATATTTCGTACTCGTATCACGAAACAACATTTGAAGGTTCTCTTCTCTAGCGTGCTCACCAGCTAGGAACAATTATTCGTATTTTCCCTTCAAATTTAGAATAATTTCTTTTTTTTATTAATAATAAATAAGATTTTCGTTTATTTAATATACCACAAGGTTAAAGCAGTCCCTGCATTTAAGCAATTTTTTGTTTTCATTTTTGTGGAACATGTAAATGCTTTTAACTGTTAATCACCAGTGAAAAATTTCCAGATAACGGAGTTATTAAATATTTTAAATAACTCCTACTTTACTTTTTATCTGTTTGTAGGCGCAATACCCGGTACCGTGTTTAACTGCTGAAACTATTACACAGTACAAGAATGCGCGGTTTGTTTATATAGAGATAACTGCTTATTACACCAATTCTGATAAACTGTGTCACAAATGAAATTACACTGGAGTAATTCTCAAGAATGTTAGTGACTGTTTTGTTATTTACAAAAGGGGGCCGATGGATTGAGAGTACTGGACAGTCACACAGTATGTGTGAAATTGAGGGGGAAACACCCCGGCTACAGCAGAAAGGACAATTCATAGGGGGTGGGGTTTTTTGCGAAATAAAATGATGCGACAAGGCTGTGTGGCCTGTGCGCAAGCGGCTAAGGGCACAGAAATCTCTACGAGGGAAATAATTTTCTCTGGCCACCATGGTTCAATTAAGAGTTCGATTAGCCTTAAGAAAGTCTGACATGAGGACCAATGGGCTTTCCAAGAGCACGTGAGATTATTAAAAATTATGCTTAATAGATAAGGTGGAGGAGAGCTATTACTAGACAAGGGGCAGTATTAAATGCTGCTCAGGCGGATGTATCGACGCGTTAATTTCCAGGAATCCCACCATGGCTGAACGTCCATAAAAAAGAAATGGCTCTCCTAATAAGTTCATATAATACCTGCTAGATTCAGAATGCTAAAGGCTGTTTGGTGAGAGGATCAGAGATTTCGAGCCGCGTATGAAACAGATATCAACAGGACTTTCAGTGATGTAAGCTGTTAATCTTGCTACACTGGAACTGTTATTATAAACGTTAGAGTACCCGAAAACCAGCTTGGCGATCATATGATTACAGTAATCAATAATGCAGAACCTAAGGAATATGTTAATCATTTTCGCCCCCCATCTAAAATACATAGGAGAAACGAATTAATTCAAAATTCCCTGGTCCCAGCAAATAGTTTGGTACTACTTTCTAATTAAATTGCGCATTGCACTCATTAAAAAAGTAACATTGGTCAAAGTTGATTCTTACATGACGTTATGCACTAAATGTGCGTACCTACAGATCAATTCTATCGACTCGTGTATGTGCCAGAAATTTGATTTTTTAACTGAATTTGCACTAAACAACAACAACATATTGCGAGAACTGTAATAGTTCTGCAAACTTTAATCAGTCATTATAGTGTAGGAAGTGTGCACAAACACACAAACCTGTGCGTTCGCATTATCAGACAAACAATTTTGTATAACAGCTCTGTACAAATTAGTGAGCGGGTTGTTTTGACTCACTACAGAAAATCAAATACAAAGAGAGGTAACAATGTGTGTGTTCATAAGTTGACAATCTAGCTTAATTTAGAAATTAGTTAGTATTTATCATACAACATAATTCACGCGCACGCATATATAGATACACTATTATCATCACCGTCTTCATCAAACCACGTGCACACTGTTTTACACGCAGGAATATGCTGTGCAAGAATACATAAAGTATATCAATTCTACACATGTTAGGTGTGATGGTAAAGTTTGTGTATTCGTGCTCGAAATTAAGTAAGCTGAACACAAGCGACATACGAAACTCCGGTAAAGTTTACATCAAACGCAACCTTCTTCGGTGTTTAGAAGGACTATATGTACAGCAATACAGACTGATTAGATACAAATCAAACGCAAATTTAGAAACATACGGGGGCCATCCGGAAAATAGTACCCTTTTGTGCCGTGAGGGAGCGCTGGCGAGTAGAGGAACCGCCGGATAAGTACTAACACGTTCAGTTGTATTTCAGCTGCCTGTGTGCAAAGTTGCGTTTCGCTGGTATTGATTCTGTGAGTGTTTATAATGTTCAAGAAAATAAAAAGCACCGCCAGTTGTAAAGTTTGGGATTAGATTTCTCAACGCAAGAAATGTGCGACCTTGCGACATTCATCGTCAATTGAAGAAGCTGTATGGAGACAATGTTATGGATGAGTCTCACCTGTTCGGCGCTTGTGTCGTAATTTCCTGTTTTCCCCCAGGTAAAAGTTATTAGTTCAATTATTTCATATATTAATTTAAAACATTAGCTCATAGTTCTCCAGATCTCTTCTTGACTTCGTACGAGATGATTACCGGACAATGAATTGAAATTTATTTCTTTTTCGAGTTTTTAGCATTTTGATTATACCGAATAACGCAAAAGCGAGCGTATATATATATATATATATATATTCCTGGCAACATATTAATTATAGAGAAAGTGCGTGTTTATTCGAGACACTATTAGTACTAATGACGTCACTGCTGCAAAAGCGTAGATGTGTGTAACAGTGACCGTCTCTAGTGGGAAAAATTACAGTTTTATGAAGACGAGGGAACAAAAGTATTGTTTCGGACGCTTGAACAAATCTACGCGCACCGGCGCAGTAAGGACGCGTTAAGGATGCTTAACAAAAGAATTGATCGAAATTTCACTTCTGCGATTTTTCAATTTTTTACGCGAAAAAAATCGTAACCAGAATAGTTTCCAAAGTGTTGCTGGAGTTTCGAAAACAAATCTGCTCGCGAAGAATTCGATGGAATATTAATCGAGGCGCAGTAATTGAGAAAAAACAACTTTGCACGGTGAGAAGCGCGTCCTACGCCATTCTTATTCTAAAGATTATTTTGGGTAAGTTACTGGAAAACATTTTGACATTTAACGATAAATTTTGCGGGCAGGATTTCTTTTTTTTTTTTTGTATGCATAATCTTTAAGAAGGACATTAAAGAATTAGAAGGATCATTCGGCTGCGAAAATAAAAAGAAAAAAGGAAAGTGATGTAATGCTTAGTAACGCGAATGAATTCCCGAGCTTGCTTCTTTTTATTCCTTCCTCTTACAAGCCGATATTCCCGCTCCATACTGTACTTCATTCATTCTCTCCCTTCCTTCTCCTTCGGTTATTCTAGCTCTTGATTCCTTTCTGTCGCCTATCTCTGATCGTGTAAGAATCTGAGTCTCTCTTTCCTGTCTGTTCCGCTGTTCTTGGGCCAATGTCCATGTTGACGAACCCATTTAAAAAAAAAAAAAAATCCCGAGCTTCCTTCTTATATCGATCTTTCTCAACCGACCATCCAAAAAAAAAAAAAAAAAAAAAAAAATACTAAAGGTTATAATGATTGCATTAGAGGAATCACAAGCAGATCTGATCGGGAACTATATCTTTCACTTTGAGTTAGTCTCGTTCGCAACCTGATAAAACGGATTATAAACCACACATCGCTTTAGAGTCACGCACATAGCACCCTGCAGTGTGCACCGCGAATAACACTAACCTCGTTTAATTCTTTAAATTGGTGTAGGAAATTACTTACCATACAATAAACATAAACAATAAGTGAAATATTAACACTATCCTGTTTTTGCTCAGATAAAAGACGGCTACCGTATTGTGAAAGACCTCAGAGAACGAGGATGAATGTGCATCGTATCACTTCGTCACATCAAAACATGACCGATCTATAAAGGAAGGTAATACTTTTCATCTCGGTTTTTTCTACTGAACCTAAATTTGATTATTCTTCTGTAAATATTAGAAAACAGATTTATTTCATTTATTTGTATTTTATTTATTTGTATTTTAATTATTTGTATTTTATTTATTTATATTTTTTTCATGTTGACCTGGATTTCGCCATTGAGAGAAAACTGCTGTTAGAGAAATAGGTACTTGTGAAACGTCACTGATGTCTTTTTTTTTTCTTTTATTTTTTTGGGCTTATATTCAAAACCGGCAGCCATCAGCCGACGTTGTTAATTAACGTGTAGAGAGTACATCGCGCAATTTCACCGAACCTATTCTGAAAACTCCGCAAAAAGTAATAACACTATTTCCTCAATTCTATCCAAACCGGAGAGTTCAGCGATGAAAATATTTTATCGCTCACTGCACTATCGGAAAATCAATGCGTCAGACGTAATTGCCGAATTAAAACTCAACGCTAGTGTAAACGATAAAAAATGTAATGTGCAAAGTTAAAACTGCGTGTGTGTGTTCGTGTAGAAAGAATTGAGCGGGCCAACAACAGAACCGGGTGGTGAAGTCGCAAAGGTGCTCAAAAATAAACGGTATCGGTCTAAGGAAGCATTAACGAAAAATGGAAAATAAAAATGGAAAGTAGAAATGGAGAAAAGAAAAAAGTACAAGGCAACGACGGCGGACTACTGCTGTCGAACGCGAATTAATAGAACAGCTGTAAGAGGAATTAGTTGATACCTGCAGCGGGCGAGGGAGTTAAATCGCCGTTGCCTAATACTATCCGTTAATGTTCGCTTTTTTTGCTTTTTTATTTCGGAAGCGGTGGTAAGGAAGGGCGATGGAAAAAGTTAAAAAAGTTGCTTAGCAAATTGCGCGCCAAATCCTATCAAACTAAGACGCTTAAATTGTGTTACACGAAGCACCGCTCGACGTTTACATAAAAATGTCAACATAACAATTTGGTATTATACGCGGACGCGTCCATGTATACAGTTTAGCGGTTGAAAAGTAGCTCGGAGAAGCGTGATTCGAGCCAAAAAAGAAAAGAAAAAAAAGCGCATACAGCTGACCTGTCTGACCTACCTACAATAAGCGCTCTCTACACACCAGTCACTGTTTCCATTCGCTGCCGGTGACTGCTGATGGCATGGTCGTCCAAAAATAAAAAGTCGCTACGTTCTCCGCACAGAGGAGCTTTTCGTGAGCGTGCCGTGCTCATGCGTGAACGCGTGTTCGGTAGTATATCGGCTGCTCGATTTTCCGTCGTCCTAACGGTGTGTGCTATAATATTGAACGATTTTCTTTCGATTTCGCTACTGCCGCTGGTATACGAAGAAATCGTTGTTTCGTCGTAACATCGAGGTTGCAACCAGTCGCAAACGAATTATGTTCTTAAGTGTGTTTTTGCCTACGATTATACTAATTAGGATATCGATAGAGGTTTAGAGAATTGCCGCTTAAGCCGATTAGACGATCGTTAGAAAAGTACCATCGCGCCTGGTTTCAAATAGCTGTTCGACGGCCGAATTAGAACGCATCATATAAAATTACGTTTTTAATAACTACACTGAGCACAAATGTGTACCGTACACTAGAGACTTCCTCAATTCGAACTCCTTTTTTTCGAAGTTTTTACTTGAAACACTCAATTCACACTAGTTCAGTTTTTCTCTTTTTTTTTTTTGTTTTGTTCGCTTCAGCGCCTCTCTCAGAATAATTTTCAATGCACCTTTTTTTTTTAAAAAATAACTCCTGAAGATATGTTTTCGGTTCTAATTAGCTATTTACTTTAGAATTACAATTTTAATTTACAATATACATATATAATATACATATATAATATACATATATATATATGCATGTGTGTGTGTATACATATTAAATAGTACATTAAATTCGCATATACTACTGTACGAATTTAGTTCAGTTTAGACTAGTTCGAGATAATTCACTTTAGTTTACCGGTTACGGGATTGACCGAGTAATACATTTTTTTTTTCTTTTTTTTTTTCATTGCGTTATTTATTAACTGAGAGTGTTGTGATCTCCGGAAACGCGCTTAAATTATAATTCGCTTTAGTTTAGCCTGATTTAATCTTGTTCGTTTTAGTTTAGTTTATACATTTATCGGCGATAGATCGTTGAAACGAATGCGCGACTAAAATTAGTGTATACTACTATTGAGAAATATTAAATTATAAAAATATTATTATTATTATTATCATTATTATTATTACTACTACTATTTCAAAAAAAAAAAAAAATATATATATATATATATATATATATCAAATCTTAATTTTAGTAAATTTCACGTGCTCTACACTATCGAAAAAAAGTAAAAATCTTAAAAATATGAACCTTTTAATAAGAAAAAATTTCAATGCAGAGTCCGGCGCCGGAGGCGGCAAGGATCGAGGATACTCGAAGAGCGGACAGCGACACCGGAAATCGCACAACGTGGGCACTCACGGCAACCGTTCGCGCGATTCGATATTCTCCCCGGTAGACGATCACTGCAATTTGGTTCGAACTCACTTATTCCTGAATACCAATACGACCTCCGAATACCAAGACTGTTCCCCGTCAAACAACAACAACAATAACAACAACAACAACTTCAACTGTTCCTCGTCCTCCATTCGGACGACAACAACAGCACTGTTCGATTACACCGCGGACCCGGTCAAACGAAGACCGTCCTTAAACAGGCCGGATTACTTATTGAATACAACCGCCGATATTTGTTCTAGCAGAAAGGTATGCATGAAGAATATTGTTTTGTTTTTTCCTTTTTTTTTTTTTTGCGAAGGGTTCTTTTTTCTTTCTCTATTTTTTTTTTCTTTTTTTTTTTTTTTTTTTGGCTTGGCTTGGCCTTTGTCATTTAGTCAGTTTTTTTTTTCTTTTACTTAACACTTTATAGGGTATTTTATAAAACTTTCTTATTTATTATTTCTATATTTCTTTCTTGTGGTATTTTATAAATTTATGCACTAATTTAGATTCTACGTTGGATCACTGAAACTGGAAAAGGTATGCAGCTCTAATAGGATTTCTGTTCCAAGTTTAAACTTCACATTGCCAAATAAAATGATCTATTGTACCCTATGTTTTAACACTTTCTGCACCCACTGTCGTTGATAATATTAATTTTTGCCAAGTGGACGGGGGAGTTTTATTGTGTCCTGTTCTCGATCTCGTTATCGTTACTATAAAGTCTCTTCCGAAGTTATTCGCTCCTTTAAACCGAGGAACCATTGGGACATACTTTTGTATTAACCAAAATAAAAATCAGCTCCCTAGATAACAGAAAAGATTTCTTTCGATATTGTAGATGTCTATTTAAAAAAAAACGATTTTTTTTTTTTACAGTACTAATTTTATACTTTGGCGAAGTCAATCTTCGATTGTGATACAATAAAAATATAGTCCATATTGGTCTAATTTATCTATTTTATGCTAGGCCAGTGCTTTCTGTTAAACAAAAATAAACAAATAAAATCAAACCTAATAAGTCACATTAAACAAAAAACCAAAAAAAAAAAAAAAAAAAAAAAAAAAAAACAGTGTAATAAATTTAAAAAAGGAGATACTACCATTAATTACCTTTATTATTTTTTCTCGAATTCGCCTAGTTACGATAAATCGTTGCGATGCCGTACTTGTACACATGTCCAAATATTTTAAAATATTGTTCCTTTTATTTTAAAATAGGTGATCGAGGAAAATACTCCTAATTCTTCACCACTCTTCGATTAATTTTTACTCCCCGTTAAATTTTAAATATGGCTTTCTGCTTGGTATAGATGTTATTAATTTATTGCAATTGTTCCTCGGCTCAATTTAACAGTAAGTCGAAATCTAAGATGAACTTTATTCTGGGTGTAATTTATCTTCACTGTACGGTTAAAAATATTTACTGGATAATTAACTATGTCTGGGTTAGGAGATGGCACGCAAGATGAAAACTAACTCGGGTAAGAAAAAAATAAAGAACAGACAGAAGGGAGCCTGCAGTGTAAGGATGAAGTGAAGTGAAGCTACCCACGCCTTTCTCATTTGTAGAACCATCGGTAAAGAATATTAGATGAAAGGGAAAAAGCCGGTCAAGTCACTGAAGGAATTCAACTTGATTTCTATTTATCTGTATGTGCGCGCCATTTACTCGAATACTATTCGACGAATAGCTTCGAAAACATTTACTTTTTTGTTATTCGCAGACGCAAGAAGCTATTAAAATTTAGAAAATTCATGTCTCTCTCGTAAAAAATTCGATTTCAAATAAATCAAACATCATCGTCGAGGGGTATTATCTAGGCGTAAAGGTAGAGCTTTGTTGGTATGAAATTAATTATATAATTAATATGAGAAAAAAACATAAACCAGAAGCCAAAAAAAAGTATATAAATTTCAATGAAAATTATTTTTATTCGCTCACACTCTGGAATTAACTACCACTTTAATTTAGATACAGCTTTTTTAAATTTGTCGATCAAGTTGTAGTGTACATAAGAAACAGTCGAGTCTTAATGATTTCAGCAAAATGTGTCAATCAAGAAGATAGATACATTTTTATGAAAATTTATAATATATTTAAATTATAATAGGTCTTCTAGACCTTTTGCCCTTCTACTGTATATTCTTTCTTCTTTCCATTAATTCAACGACCTCAATCCATGGTTTCCTATAAACTTTTTCTTCTCTTTCTAATGCTTTTTCCGCTACGTTTAATATTGTTTTTTAAAGTGATTCTATTTCTCATCTATGCATTTGTTCGTTTACCTTTCATTTATTTTTTCTAGTATCCGTTCCTTATCTTAATTTTTTTTTGGTTTTCTCGTATTATCATGTAATTGTTTCTTTTTCTGTTAATTTTTTCGCACTTAAGTTATGTTTCCATTATTACTTATGATCACTTCTGACATCTGCTCCCAAATATGGTTCGCAAGGTTTTATTTGGTTCTTCTATCTTTTTCTAACTAATGTGTAGTCTCTATTTGGTATCTTTTTTTTATCTCATTTGTGTTTTCCAAGCATACATTCTTCTTGGGTACTGTCCGTACATTATAGTATTATTCCACTTTTTTTGCAGAAGTTTATAAACCTCTCTCCTCTCCTTCATTTTGATTGCCTAATTCATAATTTCCAACCCATTCCCTTTATTTTTCCTTTTCCACAATCGCATTCAAAACGTCTAACATTATCGAGTTTTTTTTTTTTTTTTTGTTTTTTGTTGTTTTCTTTTATGGATTCACATATTATTACAAGGACTCTTTTGGTTGTTTACATCCAGCGAGAAGTCTTCATATTTACTTGTGAGCACAAGTATTTGTTTAACCGTTGATATTGTCGGGTTCGTGGTATGCATTTATTATCCCCTACATTTTGTTTAAGATAGGGTCGACTCTATTTCGTCCGTTTTTCTACCCTGAATGTAGTATTCGATAGTCGTTACCCCAAAAATCGTTATCGATATGACACTACTTTGTTTGTTTTCGGTTCTAGTTTTACATTTTCTGATTTTACGCATATCTTCTCATAGATCTCACATTTCACGTTCCGATCTTTTAGTTTTTCTTTTACTTGTTTCAGTTGTTTCCTTCTTATTGTTGATCTCTTGTCGTTTTACTTTTCCAGTCACACATTTTCCGTACGTAGTCTGGTTTAGTCGCATATTTCTCACTAAATACCGTTACTTTGGCGTCGGTTGCTGGCTGTTTAGTGTGGTATATCTATTTTTTTACTATGAACATTCACAGTTGTAATCTTGGAAAAATAATAAGGTAGTTTTCCTTTATACTTCCTCGTCGCAGTGTTAAAGAACCACTTTATAAATATGCGCTTCCTGTTCACTATCTGATCAATGGCTTTATCGAAATCTGTTCTCCACCCACTGTCAGTACTGGGGTAGTGCTGCTTTCACTAACAAATCCGTTATCTGACTCCTCATCTAAGACCTGTCTAGCTTAGAAGAAGGTCCCTCCTCTGGTAAAGTACACCACCGCTGGCAGAGAGCTCTTGGATTCCTTAGATTACACAAACCGCTCCCTACAGCATTGTGGCGGCGATGATCATCCGGGAGGAAGAGAGTAATAAACCTAATTTAGTGGAAAATTACAAGGATTTTATTGACTTAAAATGTTTTAGTAGCTATATTTAATTTAATACAGATCCTATACAGTTAAAGGAATGCTACCTCTCTAACGCGATTCATTTAGAGGTTTTCTTTGCCAATTATTCTTACGATATTATCTCGTTATCGGAAACTTGGCTGGCTCTCCTAATAAAGTCTTTCTTATTAATAATTATTTTTCCATAAAGCGAGATTGATTGTGTATATTCTAAGCTTTTTACCTCGTATAAAATCTACTTGTTTTTTTTCGAACAGTCTTAGCTCCCCGCAAAGGCTTTGTTTTAATGATGCTTATTCTTCTTAATTATCTTCTTAAATACTTTAAAAAGCCGGGTGTGTGCTCGAACTCTGCTAAATTCTAAAACACTCCGTAACATTCTTCTTAATAATATGATTACTTATAACGCATTACATGTCTAGTGGATCTAAAGAGAATATTGAGCGTTTTTTTCCTTTCCACCTATGCTTTCCCGACTTATTTCTCTGCCAACTAGTATTCGAATTCAGATTAAGTATATACCTGAGATCGATTTGCATAGCAAAAAAACTCTCCAAAGATTAGCCACCGGTTTAGTAGCCCAGCATCTGGATCACCAGGTTACCACGTTTACAAAAGTTTACTTCGTAAATATCCGATGTGTGATTAATAGCCGGTTAAATAGCTCTTCAAGAAGATATTCAGTTATAATAAACTAAATAACAAAAAGATGACTGGAAGTGATGATATTTCAAACAAAATGATTAAAATAATACATGAAAATAACCGAGAAATATTTAAACTTCGATTCATTATAAAGACAAAGTTAATAAACTAGGCGGATCCAACAAATTTGAATGCACGTAAACCAATAAGTGTGCTTTCAAAATTAGGAAAGGTATATAAAAAATATTTTCAGCCTTTAAGTCGCAGAGAAAAACATTTCACATAGACAACAATATAGATACAGAGAAAAAAGTTATACAAAATTGGCTTTGCTGAAAAAATAGCAGCTACTGTTGACGACCGTAGTACGGGGCATATAATTACACAATATTAATCAGTTCTGACGTTCAAAGAGCTTTTGATAAAGCAAAATTATCAGACTTAATGGAAAATAAAAAAATGAAATTAAATACTCCTACAAATAATTAAGAACTTTTCATAAAATAATAAATTAATCCTTCATTATATCCTCTCGGTAGGAGTACCGCAGAGATTAGTGCTATCACCGATCCTATTTAACATTATTATTTGATAAAAAATTAAATAACTGCTTTAAATTGGTGTTAAAAATGAATTAATGTACAGTAAACATAAACAATAAGTGAAATAAACAGATATATCAATTACCAGGTCAACTATACATAAAGGAACTAAAGAAAATAAAGGAATCAGATTAATAAGTTATCATCTCTAGTGATAGCCGGCATAAACGAAATAGGCAACGGTAAGATGGTAAACAGGAAAATAGAAACAATAAATTCAATACTAAATGAACTAGGACTAAGTTTAAATCCTGATAAAACACATACGATACTCAAGAAATTAGTAAGAAGGAATTCCAACACAAAATATAACTTGAAGTATAAAAATTAAATATCTCGAAATAATAATAGATCAAAATATGAACTATATAACAAACACACACAACATATAACCGTTTAAATCAAAAAGCATTACAATAAACTAAGATCGTACTATCATAAATTTAGATATAATGCGAAAAAAATAATAATAGAGTACCTTTTCCGATCAGTCACAAAATAATACAGATCTTTAATCTATTTCAAAAACCGGAAAAAATCAAATGTAAAAACATTAAGATCATAGCGAAGAATGATATACCTATACGCGTAATATCTGCATACAGAATGGTATCGTATAATTCCGTTTACATGATAACCAGTGTAGTTCCTGTAGATCTTCAAATGAAGCGAGTTAATCAAATTAAGAAACTCAAGATAGAAAGCCGAGCTATGAATCATATGCAAAAATAATAAAAGAAATAATCGAAGAAAAGAAAAGAAAATCAGTCGAATTTGGTAACAGCAATATAAAAAAGATACCACAGGGAGATGAGCAGAGACGTTAATACCCCGTATTGAAACTAGATTAAACAAGTTCAGTCAAGCATGATGTTTCATGCGCTGAGGATTCCGTATATTAAGTTTACATAATACTAAATTTAAAACAAAGGAACCTGATTTTTCACGTCGTAAAAAGGGAGAAGTACATAATTTTTCGCGCTTTTTTGAACTTTTCGCCATCTTCGAAAGTTTCGTTAAGAAAATGAATGATTTCGTTCTGTTCTCGACAAATAGCGATATTTCTATCGATATATTACATGCCCGATAAAAAATATAAATTTTTTTCAAAACTTTCAAGCGTTCGACGCTCCGGAGGCCTAAAAATTAAGTTGCAAGCTCGACTACAGTTTTCTTATAAAGCGGTTCTTTATGCATATATCTGTGATACATTTTGGATTTCTCAACTTTTCCCCCCTTGCTATTGCTTACGTGAATATTCTTTTTTTTTATTGTTTTTGATCCCGAAGGGGGGTCTATGTAATTTTTTGATTTTATGAAAGAGCTCCTGTGTTTTGTTTTATATTTTGAATTTCATTTTTAAAGGGTTATCCGGTAATGAGTTACGAATTTCTTAAGGGTGATTTTTGAGGTCGCTTTAAATTCTATAATATATACGAGTATTCTTGACGGGTTTTGGGGTTTTTTGCCGCTCAAGAAAATCGGTTAGTTTAAAGTTGCAGATTGTCTTCAAGAGAATTTTAATTGTAATTTTATCATTCAATTTTAAAAATTTTTATAAAGTCAACCCATTCGGGAGTCACTGATTTTCACCTTATTAGAATTTCGCACATTGCGTGTGTACGGAATCCTAAAATTAAAAACTTACGATCCAACTACTTTTTATCATAGTACCTAACCACGGTAATTTCCTAGTTTATCTAAAAGGATTTAAAATCACTGACAACAGCCTTTACAAAGAATGGAAGGAATCAGAAGATTTCCTAGAGACTATATATTTCAGATATATGTAAAAAAGTTCAGAGATATCAGAGAGAAACACAATATCAGTGGAAAATTTTTCGAAAAATCATGTATGGAAAAAGAAAATTTCCAACAACTTATATTTATTACCAAACTCTGCATGTTGTAAGTAAAAAATGCGAGTCGTCCTTCGCATGTAATTTAAACAAATTCATACCATTATAATATTTACGCATTTATATTATCATACATTTATGTATATATATCTATATATATAAAAATCCCGTGTCTTTATGTTTGTGCAGGATAAACTCGGAATTTACTTAACCGATTTTTATAAAATTTTGAAAGTACATGCAATTTAATCCAACTCTTAACAGATAGAATACTTTTTGTTTTAATTATTTACATAAATGTATTTGTTATATTAAATAATTTAATCAATTAATTAAAAAAAAACAAATTTAATTGTTGCCTATTACTTTTTGCTTTAATTATTTACACAAATATTTGTTATATTAAATAAAACAAATTTGACAATTTTATTATTTTTTGAGCACCAACTCTACTTTTCGTGGCGACTTTTGTGTATCGTGCGATGTTAATCGAAATGCAACCAGGTTTATCGCTGGCGCATGGCGTTTTTATCGATGAATGATAAAATAAATTATGTTCGCTGTCGTTTACAAAAAAGTTTGTGTTATTACGGAGTTGTTGTTTATGAAAAAAAAAAAAATATTGTGCGATATTGTGCGGCATTTAATTTATTTATATTTCAGTGTATTTAATAAACGTCCTGCCTTGATTAAAAAAAAAAAAAAAAAAATTATTTTAATATTCCCACAATAATAGTGCGGCAGTGATACAACTGTCCGACATTGTTGGGCATCTAAGTTGCTTTATATTTCAGTATAAGATAATGCCGCGGAGACAATCGAACCTCAACAATGCGCGTAGCAGAAATGCACGGCGTATGCGTGTTATGAGAGCTACTGAATCGGAAGAAGAAATTGCAAGAATAAACGCATGTTGCCTGCTCACGTGTGGGAACACCATGAAATTTATTCGTGTTAGCAAAAGACAGGTTAACCAAGAACATTGTGCACAAATTAGTACTTAGATAATTTTCAATTTTATAAAATAATATAACCAATAGTTCGAAACCAATGTTATCTGCCTCATCTATAACATTTAATTTTTATGTAACTAATTTATTTAGTATATTGTGTAAATAAGTCATTGATTACAGATTAAAGTTAAAGATTAGATAAATAAAATGTAAATTCAATAAGTGTATATTAGTTGGATAATTTCATTCTCTACATATGATTCAAAATCGGCTAAATAATTTAAGGTTTATTGGTAAAAATTAATTTGGTTGCATCAAAATAATAAGTAAAAAATTAATTTAATCTATTATAACTACTAAGCCACAGCAACGCGTGGCTGGGTCAGCTAGTATATATATATATATATATATATATATATATATACGAGTGTGTACGTAATATTTCAATAAAAAAAAAAATTAAATTGCCAAGACTAAACTGAAAAAGAAAAAAAAAAATTAAATTAAATGACAAAATTTATTATATCAATCAAATATTTCAAATAATTCTTCATTCGACCCCAATTATTTTTAATTTTCTTTTTGCAACCTAGAAATTTTAATACATTTCATAGAACCCTCAGGATTTTTTAATTGCAGTCCTTTTTTTTTTTTTTTAATATTAAAGAATTTTAATTCCTCACTTAAAATTACTCATAGTAATTCTAATAGCGCAGTAAACTCTATTAAACCAGAGGGGCCGTAAATTCGAAATTGATCTGATTCCAGATTCAGGACGCTGTTCTAGTGATATATGGCTTAATCTGAAATCGAATATTTTTGTTATCAAAGAAATCTGAGAAAGTAGAGGTAGCCAAAAGAAAAAAACTAATCCCCGATATTCTCTTTAGATCCTCGCTAGGATTATTGTATTATGAAATGCTTAATTTTACAATCCCTCACACCCATTAGGACTCGCTTAAACTTTTTTATTATAATTCCTTTTACAAGTTCAGCAGATAACCAAGTGATTAAAAATTTTATAAACTATTCGCTGAAGTTCTTAATAAAAGAATATCGCAAGAATACAAAATATGTGAAAATTACAATGTGAAACCAACGAACGATAATAACGAATACGCACGCTAAATTGGATACAAAATGTAGAGTACTCTATTTTTATCACTTCTTTTGAAGATCGATATTTATTATGTTTATTTTTCTTTATTCTGGTGATGGAAATTAAAATAATAATCATCGGAGCTTCTAGTTCGCTAACCGACGATAAAAACTTTAAGACAAATGCCTATTATTTTTCTTTTAGGTGGTTCTTAAATATTTTTTTCTTTTTGTCAATTATTTGGCTAGCCAAATAAAGGATCATTGACCCTTCATTATGTAGTAATATTTATAACAATTACTTTTTATATTTCTTTTTTTGTGTTGGCTGCGTTTATCACTAATATGAAGGAAAAGCAAAAAAACGTAAGGGCGATAGCACACTTGCATATAACGATTTCGTTATAGTTTTTATACGCATATTTCATTGACCGTAGAAATTTCCTGGCTCAACATGCTCAAATTATTTTTATGATTCTTATTTCAAATCGCAGCATAAAGCTCACGCTTCCACTTATTTCATTTAATTGGCATTTCCACTGCGTTCTTGGAAACACAATTGTCCCAACTTCTCTTCGCAGATATCTTTGATTTTCGTTTGTGACTGATATTCTGTTTTGTTTTTTTTCGCATCATCCTTTTTTTCTTCCTTTCGCAACCAATTACCTCTACAACTTTATATAGTTGCTGATCGTTCGTTTTTAATGACTCTTATTATTATTATTATTTATTACACTACGGTTGTGGGGCTGTGTTTCCGGAGCATGTGGGAAGTTTTTCTGATGAAGTTTAGTTCGATGTTTTTTCAAATGAGAATATAATAATACTACTTAATATTAATAAATTATACTAATTTTAATACACGTGCCAGTTATTGTTTCCATTAAGGTTACTAGTTCATTTTATTTATTTATTTTATTTTGTTGTGTTAATTTATTTATTTTTTATTTTTATCTATTAGTTGTAATATTTGTTTCTTTTTTTTATGTAATGTTACTAACCGTGCCCTAATTATTATATCATTAGAGTTATTACTTTATTTATATTTTTATTTATTTATTTTTATTTTTTTTTTTTTTGTTATTACAACTGTAGTACATGTTAAAGCTAAAACTTTATAAGAATGTGTAAGCTGAGCCGGTGAAAGACTACATATATATATATAGAACTTTTAAATTTAATCCGTCGTTTTATATTTCGCTAGATTCAGTTTCGTTTTGTTTTAATTTTATTTTTATTTAATTTATATTATTCGTATATATTTACCTCGAATGTTATTTTATTCTGTTTTCTCGTTTTTTCGCGTATGTATACGTACTACTTTCTATTTCGCTTTGTTTCAATTTATTATATATCTACATCATTTTTATTTTTTTTTATTTTTCTATTTTTTCCCTGTTTTCTCTATTTTTTTTTTTTTTTTGTATTTTCATGATATTTTAGACAAGACATTCGATATAAAATCTATATAAAAAAAAAAAAATGTAGCATGACTTTTCGCATTAAAAATAATAAAAAAGAACCATATATACAAATAACAAACGGTAAACTAATAAAAATTATCAATTCAGTAACGTTTTCGAGATTGATAATTTATTTATTATTCATGTGTTATTGGTATATTTAATTTTCTGATTTCTTATAATTATAACAAATAGCTATGATTAAAAGTACTTATCATGTTACTCTCGGTGTAAAGATGACATAGTCAATTCACGTATAACCCGATCCTTCAGACCACCACACCGAAAAACATCTTTTTCAGATGATTTTCGTCTATAATACACTTATAGAAAGGGGAAAATTTCAACTGATTGCGTCACTCTTTGAAAAAAATTAATTTACAATTTACGTAGCAATTAAAATACATATATATCCGCAATGCAAATACTTAACATAATTTCCGAATACAAAAACGTGTATCAGGATTAAATGTAAAAATTTAACAGATTTCGTTACCGAATTTCCAATAATAGCATTTTCAGATTGTGCCCAACATTAGAATGAGTTAGTTATTAACATAAAACACCCTTGTTAAAACGTAACATTTCGTAATAAGATTTCTAAATAACGCGAAAACGTAGTAAAATGTTCAAGTTGCCTGCAGGCAAGAATTATAATAACCAACACATACATATATGTTTGTCACAAATGAGGTGCCCAACGCATACAGTACTTGTACTGAAACGGTAGATTAAGGTACATTAAACACACTTTATTTTACGCGGAAAACAACGTATATTAAATGGACGAATTTTATTTTTTTTTCTTTTTATTCAGATTTCAATCGACACAATACAACGAAATAAAGCCGAATTCATTTCAAAGATTATCTTACAATCTTAGGGCGCGACACTCTCACGTTTTAGAACTTCATTTTCCACGTTCTGTGATACCACTTCTACATTCCGTAACTCTTTGTTTTCATGCTATATTATAATTTCACTCTCATGTTCTGTAATTACGTGAATTTAACTGACACTTATATCGTGTTTTTCCTTTTCTAATGCCGCCATTCTTGGACAATTTTTAATAATAGTGGCGCTGTCTAACTCCCGTTTGAACTTCAAATGAAGCCCCGAGATTTCTGCTCTGAATTTTACCTTCGACATAGTGTATTAGACAGAGTTTGTTGAATTATCCATCTAGTGTCTTATTATCTAGTGCCGGCCGTTTTTTAAGGTTAGCAAGAAAATTTTCCGATCTACTGAATTGCATGCTTTTTGGAAGTAACACTTCTCTGTTTTTTTTTTTTGTCTTAATTCAGTGTAAGACAAGATACACACACCTTAAATCATTGATTTGTTCACTACAGCTTAGCTTCTCAACCCTTCTTGATATTCTCCTAATTGTATGTGTAGAGTTGTTCTTCTGCTTTAGTTTACACGGTTTTCGATGAATGTTATTGGTCCCAGAATGTATTCGTCAATTTGATTCGTTTAATGTTTTATTATGTACGTATATATTTCCATAATTCTGCCACAATTGAACTTCTCCTGGCGCTTTATTATTTTTGAACAACTGAATTTTTTCTCTTTCGTCAGTGGCAATGAATTTTATTAAAGGTGAAACTTCCTCCCTGGGAAGTTCGTCGTTTATAGAGAAGGATAGATTTAAAATATTTTGCCAATATTCGACAATGGTCGCATTTTTAAAAAATAGACTAGTGTATGTGATTCTTAAAAATTCTGTAAAAGTCACGATCGTGCTCTTTTTCTTTTTGAATCTTCTTAAATTTTACTTGACTGATTTTTATCGAGCTTTCGCACTTTTTATAATTTTTGGACGTTTGATTTGTTTTTGTTCTATGAATTGTGATCTGTTCTTTCCGTTTTGTGTTTTGATTTCATTTTGGCTGCGCGCCCTATCAGTCTGTAATCTCCTCACATTCTTCGGCCAACTAGGGGCGCATTCTTCCCACTTTTTCAAAAGGCGTCTTCAGCTGCCTTTACTGTAGTTCATCCTAATTTTTCGGTTTGGTATCCTCTACTTTTGCCGAAAATACTGCGTTCTCGTATTTTAGTTTTTCTACGTCCAGTACTACCTATTTTCTATTAGAGTTCGTTTGATATTTCTTGGTTGACTTTTATCTTCGGTAGAAAAAGGTCTGAGTCGACTTTAGCGTTTCATAGAATTTTCACATTTTATATTTTCGACTGCGCCTTTCGTGCGATGATGATCAATTTTGAACTGACTCATATGTATTATTAGGGTTTGACGACGCCTAGATCTCCTGTTTCCAAGGAAAATACTGTCGACTTCATTATTAATTTGAAAGTTCTGCACAAAGTTCTATCTTTCGCCGTTGCGATTAGTTCTAGCATGCGCGGGGAATTTTCCTACCATGCCCCGTTGTTTTCGTTCTCTGCCTAATTGCGCATTGAAATCACCGATAAAGATGACCGTGTTTTCGCAAGGAATGTTGGCCATGTTTTAGATCTTGCTACATATTTCATTTGTACTTCTAAATGAGAAACTGGATACACGTTCAAGGATGAGAAACATATTACTGAACCGATAATACCCTAATTGATGATAAAAAAGCTGAAACATTTTTCCTCGCTTCTTCCTGTTTCTCCCCTTAAATATTCTGTATCCTTCTGAGTCAAAGTAATTTTCATCGCTGCATCTCATCTCTTGAATCGCCGCAATTATAATGTTGCGTCAGAGTGATCTGTTTTAACGTCCGAATTTTCATCAAAAAGTTCGCGCATTAAGTGTAGCGAAGAAGTTCCGTCTACTGTATTTGATCTTTCTCGATGTCTGCAATCCATCCGAGCATGTCAGTGCGAGCTCTCCCTGGAAAATGATGACCCGCATGCATCGCTATTGGCGACGGCGGTTTTCAACTTTTTCCAATCGTGTTTTTAGTATTTAAACGACCGTACGTTGGAGTGTCAACCAGTATATATATCCACGGTTATTAGTCGTTCCGAACACGGAGTACAGGCGCTGAGGAGTCGGACCCTTCTGGATTTTAGCTACTACTGAGAGGAGGTAACATTGTAAGGTTTTCACGGCAACCAAACTCCGCCGAGCGTACGACATCGTAAAATCTTGCAGACTTTTATCGACAGTTCTTCGAGCTGCCTATCCGTATCCTCGTGAGCTGCGCACAACCCCGTTTAACATATTTCCTTTTGCGCAGATTAGGCTACTACTGTATTCGATGTTTCTGATTATCGCTAGATTGACCACCCGTTTGACTTACAGAGATCGTGGCAACTGTAAATTTTTATCCGTTTTACGGTTTTATTAGTTTTTTCAGTGACTTTAATGCTATATCATTGGCCGTTTTTTTCCACGGCTCAAGACTACATATCTTTATTAAAAAAAAAAGTTTGCTACTACAACTTTAAATCAATAGTTAACGCGCCCAAAAAAAATATAATAATTTAAAGCGATGAAGAAAAAAGTAAAAAGGAAATCGTACGAGTAGACTATTGAACAATACGAGAAAAAAAAATGGAAACAATTTTTCTTGTTTTTTTTCACAGAAAAAAAAAACATGAATTAAAAAAATGAGATACCGAAAGAGAACTTAATATCTCATTTGATACATATTTTTCCTACCAATTAAATCGACATGTTACATTTAGTATGTCGTTATTCCGCTCGATCTGTTCTGGCATCGATCCACAGACGCGATTCTACATATCTAATATATCTTCTTCCAAATCATTAACACTGTCTTCTACCAATATTACTTATTCACGCGATAAATTTTAAATCTATTTTTATATTAGTCGCCATTGAGCCAAAACAACTGCGTCGGAAAATATTAGCAACAGCGTTTACACTTCATTCTCTTTTTGGTTATTTCGTAATTCCACTTAAAACGAAAAAAATAAATAAATAAAAAAAATAAAAAAAGGAAAGAAAAGAAAAAAACAATTTCTTCGTTCGCCAGAAATCACGCATCAACTGCATGTCGTAAAAACTAACCAAAACTAGCCTTTTTCTTTCACAAAATTCAGTAACGCCTTAAACGATACTTACTCTGTTTTGTTTTTTTTATTCTAATTTATAAACAACACAAATTATTGTCAAGGATAAATTGTTTCTCTATTGTCTTGAAAATAAACATTGACTAAATGACGAAGCCAATTATAGCCGATAAATACAGTGTAATCCCTACACGCGCGATTCCTAAAATATTTAATCTCTTTAATGGAATATTTGTTGTCCTGTTTTTAATTTTTTTCCGTTCAAGCTTCCCAATTTAAACAAGATTACTATTATTACCCTAAAATAAAACGTAAACTAAGCGGTCGAAATTACAGATACTGATCTATAATTATTTCTATATTTAAAAAAATAATCGATTCACAATTTGTGTATTTTTTGTATGATATATCATTTATGTTCGGCATAATATTGTGATTCAATTACTTTTTTTAAATATATATATATATATATATATATATGGCAGTGTTGCATTTAACTTTATATAATTATTTCTTCAAACAGAAAACTATTAAGAATGGCAGAGGGAGGACACTGCGGCTAAAACAATAAATTGCATCTGGATTTTCCAAGAAAACACATTAAACGAGTACCTTGTCAACTAAGTTGAACAACGAACCTACAAAAATAAAATAAAATAATATAAAAAATTAGTTTAAGTGTGTAAACGGGTAATCACTGCGTATTTTCGGAAGAGTGCGTAGGTGATGGAATAAATTACAGACGACGAAGCAAATGGGTGAAATAAGGCGCACTATACATACTCTTTTGACGAGTTAACCAATCTCAATTTCCGTTTTGTGAATTATAATATTTTCGAATTTCCGTATTATTATTCGCGTATCCGGTCTACTGTGTACGATAATTCGTCCAATATTTTATAAATTTTATTAAGTCGTTATCGACGTCACACCGTATATAAGCTTCCAAGTTCATATTTTAAGGAGACATGTAAATAGATGATAGTCTTGAACTTCACATCGATCACTATCGATCGCTATCATCGGATATTCCCCACTTATAAAGATTATATTTTGTGCGCGCAGTTCCACTTCTCAGTGTCTATTCAAGGTGGTTTTCCAAAGACTGTAGCTTAAGTGATTCCCGCTAGGCAGTGCTTCCACCTTTGGTCGACCGTTTACTTTTATATTCCATATGCGAAGTCTTTCCTTTTCTACAGTACCCGTCAACTCCTCGTTCCGTAAATTGCTTAAACAAATATTCCCGTTTGTAATTTAGGTTCTTTTACGTTAATGCGTTCGAAAAAATGTACTAATAAATTAAAGACAATGTTTTTTTAGACATTCCGTTTGTTTTAATAACTGACGAATTAATAAATATACCGTAAAACTAGATAAAAAAGGTGCTCGGGGAAGCATGTGTTTTCGGGAATATTTCGATATCAGGCAAAGTGTCACTCTTTTTTGTTCCCTTTTTAGAGGAAGCTTGATCGACCAAAAACTCTTAACACAGTTCGGACACAATTAAGAAAAGGAACTTAATGCGGTTAAAAATAAAGAGAAAGGATCAAACCGTAGGTGAAAGAGAAGCGTATCATAAGGATGATAGAAAAAGAAAAATGTAAGAGCTTAGAAGAGTGCATGACTGTTGGGCGAAAAATACGGCATCGCAAAGTATACAGTTTGTCTGAATAAAATAATGAATAAAGGAGAGATAGTTAGTGAGAAAACCGAAAAAGAAAGGAGAAGAGAAAATTACGGTTAAAGCGATAAGACGAAAAACGGAAGAAGTAATCAAACGACAAAGAAGAGTCGCGGTATCCGAGTGGCGGACCGGGATAAAAGATGAGCAGATTAAGAAAATGGAAGGAAAGCCGCGCCTCAATTTATAGTGTCGGTTTCCGAAGAGGGAATTAGCGACGCTTAAAATTTCGTATTGACACGAGCAACAGATTAAGTCAACAAATCAGCTCGCTCATTACCTTCAATATGATACATGCAAAATATCGGTCCGGTTTATGAAAATTAAGGGCGTCGGGGATTGTGAAGTTAAGGTTCACAATGAACTAAGCCCAACGGCACTAATGAGAGTAGGGACGCCAGTTCCTTTCTCTCATACATATATATATGTATATATATATATATATATGTGTGTGTATGTGTGTGTTTGTATGTATGCATGTATGTGTATATATTTTTTTTTTCTTTGGGCACGTCAACACAGGACATTTACCCAACACGAAGGACTAACAGAATGATGAAACGAAGGGATATTTGTAAGTTATATCAGGAAGCGATCAGAAACAGAAGAAATGAAGGTAGCCAATACAGGAACAACAGAAGGAGAAGGAAGAGCAAGAATGTAGTGGACACAGTAAGGGGTTGGGAGGCCAAGGCCAAGCAAATTAGAATAAAGGGCTGCGCGTTCTGAGGAGATAGATGAGCATTCGAATAGTAGGTGATTTACATCGCAGGTCAAATTTAAGATAGGAGGATGGAAAGGACACAAAGGAGACTGAACAATATTAAAACGAAAGAGGAAGGCAGGAAGCAGACTGCGATTAAAGCGGAGGCGAATTTATAACAGAACGGCTGATGCAGTGAAGAGGGTTGTATAGCAAGGTAAAAGCAGTTAGGATTTGAGAAAACAGACGAATACGGTAGTCATGGTGAACATGATAAGAGAGAAGGTAAAGACATTGGGAGGGGAATCTGTCTATGAAACGGTCATTTACTGCAGCTAGACATGCCAAAGAATCGGCAAGATCGCGTTACCAACGATACCGCAGTGGCCCGGAATCCAGAACAAGTCAATTAGGATAGAACGGGATGTTAATAAATTATAAATTAAGGAACGAATATAAAGAATAATAGGATCCGACGATGGTTTTGGGAAAGGGAGATGAGATGGCTAATCAAACGCTTTTCGAATCAGTGCACATGACGAATTTCGATAAATTGTATGTTGAGGATATAAAAAGGATAGCACGTAAAATAGTCATGGATTCGGCTAAAAAGATAGAAAAAAAGGAAGGGAATTGAAAAGACTCAGAATAGTTGATATCAGGAAGAATAAAAGCAGCTCCGACGCCTGAAGCAGATTTTGAGCCATCAGTAAAAACCATGCTGCGAGCTTGAAAGAGTGAGTGTAGAGTTTGGTTAAATTCGTTATGTACTAGAGGAAACGAAAGAGATTTAATGTTAGGGGGAAGAGAAAATAGCTTGGGAGAAAACGACAATTCTAAGAAATTGTAAGTGAAGTGCAGGCAGTGTATATTAATATATTTCATTCTTATATAATATATATAATAAAACAAACTTTAATAACAAACAATATAGGACAATAAATTAGATAAATACCTATTTAGAAACGTTTTCGGGCATAACCTATCATCAGCTAACACTAACTTAAAGGGAACTTAAGACATACTTAAGTTCCCTTTAAGTTAGTGTTAGCTGATGATGGGTTATGCCCGAAAACGTTTCTAAATAGGTATTTATCTAATTTATTGTCCTATATTGTTTGTTATTAAAGTTTGTTTTATTATACCATTTTAACAAACAGGATGTATTCACCTATATTTCATTCTTAGCTAATGATAGGCTGGACTCGAAAACGTTACTATAAAAATAAGTACATTAATTATACACATTTTCTAACGTTTTGCCATGTTCGTAATTATATTTCATAGTTAATCATTTCGGTTTTCGCACGCGCGATAAGGGTGTATAAACGAAACCTTATTATTTTTTAAAAACTTGATTGCATTATCGAAACTGTTTGAAGTTACGGAAGAATTATTACAAATTTTATTAACCCATTTTATCAGGCTTCAAGAATGTTAATATTAATTATCAGCAATAAAATATCGTCCGGATTTTTTTTTTTTACTTTTATTTAACAAATCTTTATCGGAAAATAACACGGAGGAAAGGGAGTCAATTAGAGATATCAGGAACTGATAAAATAAAGAAACTAGGAGGAGGAATGATGAATAAAGAAGGAAACGATAAAACAAAAGAAGCATGTATAGGAAGCCCCTCCGATTAGCATATGAGAGTTAAAAGGAAAAAGAAAAAAAAAATCGTTAATTGAGATAGAACTCGAAAAAGTATATGGTTGAAGTCGTAGAAGAAACTTCATCGTTCGGATGTCACGGAAAATCATAGCGAAAAGAAGGTCGCAGAGTATAAGGGGCGTGTAAGAAAACAGCAGAGACGACAGCAGAATGTCGAAGTAAAAAATAAAATCATAGAGCCACGGGTGAGAAGGAAAAATTACGTTTTGTTAGATAGACGAAAAGATCAAAACAAAAATATTAGACCCGAATGTTTACAAAGAGAACGAAGGTAGAGATCCGCTTAATCCGCGGTACCTTATGAATACGAATATACCTAAACTTATCATTACTATGAAGAACGGGCTGATCGGAGAAGGATAATTACCGACACTTTATCGTTTACGTTAAGCAGAGCCTGCCTGATAAACATTTTCTTCTGCTGACCGTAGTATCGGAGAGAAACAATTTTGAAAACGGGGAAACTTGGAGCGGTGTAATTTTAACACCGTTCCGAAATAACGTCGCCTTTAATCGGTAAAATGAAATCTGGCGCACCGATGAGTTTATTCCGTCAAAATCCGTGTAATCGTCAGACACACCTAAAACTGAAAGATGCTCGCATTTCTATTATATACTTTTGAGATTTTCCCCAGTCGTGTCGGACGCATTAACAGAACTGATTATCTAGAAAAATTTAAATAATACACGACGGCAGACATAAATTTCGTTACATACAATGTGACATGTGTGTTCACTAGCGCGGCCAAGTTATTAACCTCGAATGAAATTTGGCACTCGAACGAATTTCAGAAACTATCATCGACATTAAAATTAGATTTAGCATTACTTCGTTTGCATTCGTTCCTTACAACGTCCCATAAATTTATTTCGTTCATTTTTACGATACACCCCATTAAAAGCACTCCCCTGTACAGGTGCGCCCACGATAACTCCAAACTGAAGCGTCGAAATTCTGGAAAATGCAACAACAAGCACGAACATTATTGAGACCGCGCGTGCCGCTCACTATTCTGCGAATAAAAATAAATCGGCTCGGCGATAAATTTAGAGATCTCGGTCCGGCATTTCCGGTTCTCGGTCTCTCTAAATATTGGTCCGTTCCTATCGCCGTTAAAGTTAACCTCTCTGCCGTATTTTCATTCAGTCCGTACAAATATAAAAACTGATAATCAGATAACGTGTTTTTCGCAATCGATCACGTCGAATATTTAAGGTTACATCTTGATTTAAAACTAATCCGGAAAAAGAAAATTAAGAACTTAGGCCTCCCCTTTTCTGCTACAAAATGCAGGTTTTCTGTATTTGGTAAGAAGAAGGACGTTGTAGCCATTAAAGATACAATTAAAAATTTCAGACTCATTTCTGGCAATGCGATACAACATACCCCATTATTAAAATATCTTGGAATTCTCATTGATGATAGGCTCTCTTTTGTGCCCCATTTGCAATACATGCATTCTAAATGTGACGCTCTCTTTGGCAAGCTCAGTCGGCTGCAGCACAACACTTGGGGGCTCCAATGAACGGCTTATCTTATATAAAGGCCTAATACAGTCTGTGTATGGGTGTGGTGCCGCAATCTATGTCACATCAAATCTTCTAAGAAATCTTAATAAACAACAAAGGAAGTTTCTCCTAAGTATTCCGTCCCTTTACAGAACAACGCCCACGTCTGCCGCTGCTGTTATTACCGGGGTGTTCCCTTTGGATCTATTTATCATTGGCAGGGCAATGATAAGTGAATACCGTATTCTCGGTGATATTAATATGTTAACAACTACTCACCTACTCGAAAGCATGAGTTTTCAAACATTTAGTCAGACTCTCTCAATCAAAGAATTTACTAAACAAGTTTTATATGCCTTAACAAGCGAATGGCGGAGAAGATGGGATGTGGATCCTACAGGTAGAAAAACATATCAAATATTTCCTAACATTACTGAGAGATTGAAGCTAAAAAAACTAAGTATCAATTTTTACAACTCGCAGGTACTTTCTAGCCATGGCAAGTTTGCTATTTGCATGGGTTCCGCCTTACTATGGATCCTCAGTGTGGTTGCTGCACTGTTGGTGCCCTGGACGACTTAAAGCATTTTGTCTTTGAATGCCCTGCCTTTGCGGTTCTTCGCACAAAATACAATATTGAAAAAATGGGCTCTCTTCTCCTTAACAACAAAAATCAATTCAACTTCCTCAAGTTCTGTGAACATGCAATGCGGCTCAAGTTTCAACTCATTCACTAATGTATTTATTAACTTCAGTTAATACAATACAGAATACAGTGAAAACTGACTAGTTACAACTATGCTCAACTTCTGCTGCATTACGGTAAATAATCTTATACCCCATAAAAAATGTTTTTCTCTATAATACTAACATATTTGTAGATAATAGTTTTTAAATGTTGATAGCAGTATTATTATAAAGTTTCTAATTCACTTACAATTTTCTTTTTTCTTTTTTTTTTTTGTAAAACTAATTCAACCGTGAACCCATTACTGTTTATTGTTTTTATTTTAATTTTTACTGCATCATAGTTGATAAATATTTCTTTATTATGCAACTAAATTTATAATCACCTTTTGGCTACGGTTGGGACTATGTTGTTGTCATCTTGATCATTGCCTCTACTATTGTATAAGTACTCTTGCAAGGACTATCTACACACAACTTTTCGTTTCTTCAGTGTAGTTCATTTTATCTATTTATCTTTTTTTCTTTTTTAATTTGCGATTTTCTATTTCCACACTTAGTCCTTGCACCTTCATATACACTTTTGCTAAAATAAACCATTAAAAAAAAAAAAAAAAAAAAAAAAAATCCGGAAATATGTGTAGTACACCCGCTTAATATCCTAGAATTTTTAATAATCCTATAAAGGCAGTGTAGTGATTTTTCTCGGAAAGCAGAGTGTGCAGGTTCGTTTTCTATATGCGTAACCAAATCGAAGTTAGATTGCAGTTTCTGCTTCTCTGACTCAACATCTAAATCTCCCCGTTAAATAAACGCGAGTCACGGTTCGAAATGTTCGACCTCCGACTTCTTACGGCTACCATTCGGACTCGTCTAATTACCAGATGGAAACGAAAATACGCCATCACTGGGCATCGGATGATTGGTCTTGGCGCAGTCGAGTTTGCGATTAAAATGTGTAATTGTTTCAACTTTTAAGTAGCCCATTAAAAAAAGGCACTCGAAAATCTGTCCCTTACAAAACCTCGCTCTACTCGGTAAAAAAGCAAACACAAATATTTATTAACCGACCCTCATTCTAAAATATATGTATGTCCTTCGGATTATAAAATGTAATAAATTAAAAACACTTGGAGGATAAAAGTGGTGGTCATTTTCTATGCACTAATACGTGTAAATACATTCTTAACCACCATATAAAAAGCGCTATCCGAATTTTACTACCGTTTCTACGGGTATAGAGAGTTTCGAGATATTAGAAATGCAGTTCAATCTGGGTTTGTTTTTGTTTTTTTTCTGTTCCGAATGTGACATTGAAAAATTTAAACTAGGGAATTTAACGGCGAACTTTCGGATTTCCTCGACTACTGCGTATTTTAAATGTCGTCGTAATGGTCAGTTTAATTTGTTTCCGAAGATAGTATTCTTGGCGGCGCTCTAAAAGTTCCATGAAGTATGCCGCGAAAGAGTCGCAAAATGAAAAGAGAAAGAAAAAAGTGAAAATTAGGAAATGGAGCAAAAAAGAGATAAAAGTAAAAAGTCTTCGAATAAAGTCGAACAACGGATGTAACATTGAAAAGGTAACACATCAAGAAGAAAGCCGAAAAAAACAAAAGAACGATAATTTTAGTACTATAAAATCAAGAGTATAAGGATTAAAGGGAATCTTAAAGAGAAAAAATAAATGAGAGGAGGTCACTTCCGAATAAAAGAATAATGGTATGGTCATTTTAATAAAGTGGATTGAGTAAATTTGAGCTAAAAACTCAGCGATACTTTAGCACTACCGTTACTACTGCACTATAATATTTAAAAACATTAAAGGAAATATTTTTAACTCACCTTAAAACAAAAACTACGACTTTATTGAATTAGAGATTGCTCGGCAACTGATTTGCCGTAGCAGCTCCGCCCGCAGAAGCAGTTCTTCGAAAGGAGCATCTAGTGCTACTCCGCCGGGGCAGTGGCTCCGAAACAAAATTATTATTTTTACCCTGACACCTGACAAATGCTTTTTCTTTATTAATAGATAATAAAGGTTAATATTTTTTTACATAATTATGGATGTAAAAATAAGATATTTTTTTATTTTATAATAAAAATATATATGTGAAAAAAACTGTTAATAGCAGCGGTAAACAACATGTTTAAGAGTACAGTTTCGTTCATATATCATTCGTATTAATTCTTGAAAAATAAGACGAAACATAATTATGAAGAAAATTGTGTGACAAAAAAAAACATGCAGCGCCAACAGTGGCGCATATTTCGTCTGGCTATGTGTTTTGATGTGTGTGTGCGTATGTAGTTAGTACTCCTGGATGAATAGAGACAGTGGAACAATCAACAGAAGAGACAACGCCGTTTTATCGCTGCTCTGGAACAGTCTTCTTCTTATCGTATAATCGTCGGTTATATAAGAAATGTGGTAAATAGTAATACATAATACTTAATTATAATTATAATTTCAATTTTGTTAACCAGTCTATGGTTCCGTCTTTCGGTTCATTTTCTGGAACAGTAATCGGAGCATTTACCGCCGGAGAAGTGCCGGGGAGTAGTGACCAGTCTGATCACGAATCGGAAACTGCTCGTTTATCGAAGCAGTGACAAAAAAAGAAACGCTGCGATTTTTGGGGCATTACTAAAGCAGAGTATTTTATTGCAACATAACGTTGCAGCGAAAGTTCCCGGAACTTAGCATTTTTCTTCTACTGGTCTCGCCGAATTGACCGAAGAGATAACAGAATAAATCAAATTACTCGGTGTATGTATTCGTGTAAGGTTTATTGTGCGGCAAGTCTCGCATTATTATGTACAGCTTTTGCTATCTGCCCCTGGTTCCACCAGATTCCATTCTGGTTTTTTGATGTGAAGAGTCCGGTTTCAGTCGTAACTTTTTTAAAGTCAACTCGTCTTGTAACGGTTCGATCACTGCCGAATCGGTAAACATATTTCCTTCTTAACGTATGCATTTCTTCTTACTCTGCTGCGATGACAAGCTTTATTATTTAAGTGCATTCACCTTCAACAAATTATCGTTTATTTTTTTCGTTTTTCTCTCGCTGCTTAAATTTTTATGTTTTATCTTTATTTTATCTTTATTCCTTCAACTATTCTTTTCCAAATGGTTTGATTTTTAGTTGGTTGTCTCCGTTATCCGTCTGCGCTCTTAAGCCATACTTTATTATCTTCCTGCCGTGTTTTCGCGGGGAAAGCGGGATTCTCACATCTACGCTTGAGACAGAGGTCAAAGCACTACAGATGTGCATAATATCGTCGTATATTGAAGATTTCATACAGAGACCACGTATCCAATACAAAAGTGCTGCGAGGAATGTCGAAGCAAATCGAACTCCCTGTACACTATACGTTCCAGAAAATTAAAATATTACGACCGCATAAATAGACATCCGGAGAAGTATCATTTATTTCAACTTGTCCTGAATGGTACCATCGAGGGACACCGGAAGTCAGGGAAAAGTAATATGTCACGGGGAGCAGAAATGCGTCGGTGGTACTATAACTAGTCTCAGCTGCAGAATTGGCAGAGGCGTCCAAGGACAAAGACAGAATAGTTGTGATTATCGTCCAACTTCAGAAGAACAAGATAAATGAAAAACGGTTTTTATACGAAAAAACTATTTGCATTGTTCAGATTTTAAAGTACTTTTTTTTTTCTTTCGTTTCATTTGTTTATTAATATATAACATAGCATATACACGCACCGTCTCGTACTTTCCAAAATCGATATTACTTACGCCATCTTCATGAAATTTTGGGAGCTAGTTTGCACAGATCTCTTCTCATCCTAAGCGAAGTTTCGGAGCAACCAGATTATTCGTAGCAGCGCAGTAACAGTTCGTGCAAGCTCTCTTGGATACGCGCGGTCGTAATTTTGAATCTCTTCAATTGAAACAAAATGCTTTCACATTTCCAACTTGGAGAATAGAAAATAGTCCGGTGGACTCAAATCCGGCGTGTAGCGGGTGTGGTTGAGCATCGGAATCATCGTTCTTGCCAAAAATTGTGTGTGGTAATTGCAGCGGTATTGCTATGAAAAAAGCGACCGATCCTTCCAGAATTGTTTTTAATTCTGTTTTCAAGGAAATAGCGTCATTAAACAATCCTCTCCGTTCGAGATAGCGCAAGAAATCGATAAACGCCTAAATCCGAAAAAATCTCCTGGAATAGATGAGATTCCAGCCCGTGCTCTGAAAGAACTGCTACGAAAAGCCATTGTCCTGCTTGCATATATATATATTCCAATGCTAGCATAAGACTAGAATATGTACCTACTGCTTTTAAAATGGCTGAAGTTATTATGTTAAAAAAACCGGGTAAGCCCCAGCAGAAGAAGTGACGTCTTATCGCCCAATTTCGTCACTAACATCCATCGCTAAGCTTTACGAAAAGCTTTTATTAAAGCGCCTGAGAAGCCATTAATTGACTTTCCTCAATTCGGTTTCAGAGACCAACATGCAACTAACTATCGGTCCATAGACTAGTACAAATTATAGAGAAAACTTATGAAGAAAAGAAGTCCTGTTCAACTGTCTTTCCGGATGTTGCCCACGAGTTCGACAGAGTGTGGCACGGAGGCCTTATTGAAAAAATTAGTAACCTCTTACCGGGTATCTTCTGTCGCCTGCTTACTTCTTACCTGACGGGCAGACAGTTCCGGGTAGCGTACAGAGAGGAAAAATCATCATTTTACGCGATACAGGAAGGTTCCCCGCAAGGAAGCGTGCTGGGGCCATTACTTGATATACCCGTGGATGACCGTGCAACTATAGCCATGTTTGCGGATGATACGGCTATCCTGGCTGTAAGTGATAGACAATCGAACGCAAATAATAGTTCACAGCGCGCCTTAAATCGTGTCGCTGCTAATTATATCGGCTTATCGGCAGGAATTCTACTCTTGACATTTACTGCAAACGCTTCCTCTATCAGCAAATTATTAAGCCCATCTGGACCCATGTGGAATAGCATTATAAGGATGTACGAAAAAGTCCAATTACAACAAAATATGAGCTCAGCAAAGTTTTAAGCAATCGTTAATGCGTTTACTCTCGTAATGACGATATTCATGGAGATCTTGGAATCAAACCAGTCTGCGAAGTAATTGAAGATTTCGCGTTTGCTCATGAGAAGCGGCTTCGTCAGCACATCAATCCTGAGGCGATTCGACTTCCGGTTACACGCGAGGACATACGGCGTCTAAAACGACTCAAACCACAACACCTTCTGTAGTTACTAATTTATTAAGTTTGGCTTTGGTCACACGAATGACCTCGCACATGTTAATTTATTTTACAATAATTCATAATTATAATTAGCAATTATTTAACTTACTAGTTAAGATTGTGCTTAAAAAAAAACACAAAAAAAATTCGTTGAACGATGCTTTTTTGGAATACCGGTGGTTAGCTCTTCTACCAACCTTCAGCCTGCACTTCGATGTTCTTTCAAAACAGCTGAGACACGAGCGATGTTTTCATGATCCGTTTTCGCTGTGCAAGGCGCCTCCCGCTTCTCTTCAATCGACAAATCGGTTTTACCAACGAAACAGCTAGTACGAGACATTTCGGACTCCGGGAATAAGCCACCTTTAACATTTCGAATGTTTCAGTAGCATTTTTAACCGCTTTAAAATAAAAACAAAATGTTGTTCCAAATTTTTTTCCATATTAAAATTATGACCATGTATACCAAGCGACGCTTGCACAAACTGTTACTGCGCTGCTGCAGATAATCCGATTGTTCCGAAACTTCGGCTGGAGAAAGAAGTGGGTTGTACAAAGTAGTTCTCAAAATTTCATGAAGATGGCCTAAGTAACATTGATTTTAGAAAGGCAGTATCACAACTTACGGCACTGTGTATAGCGGTTAATTAATGTAACCTCTTCTAATTATGTTTAAGGATTTCCTATTATTTCCATTTTACAATCAATCTGTCTTTTTTATTACTCGATTGCCGTTTGTACGCTAGGAGGAACGTTAGAGGTATTACTTTAAATATGGTTTTATCAGGGACGAAATAACTATTAATTATTTCTAATACGAGCGATTTAAACAAATTTTGAGACGTTCATTAATTACGTTAATAATCGTGCTATAAGGAAAATAAGCGTATTTCTAAATAGTGTTTCAATATTAGACGTTTTTTTGTTGTTCAAATGTGGCATCTTGGTGTAAAAAAATAAATAAAATGTTCAACAGATTATTACACGTCCACAGGTAGCGCTGTCGCTATAAAATACCGACTGAAAACGATACGGTTCAGAAAGTACCCGATTATAACTGAAATACTTGACAGATAAATTAAAATTAAAGAATTCGTACCGAGGAAATGCGCGCAAATAATACTTAACGAGCAGCAATCTTTATCATAATTTATTTGCATCGAATGCGAACTATAGCGCCTAATGACGTAGCGTAATAAATATAGCTGGCTAATAACTAACATATATTTGTAAACGGTCAGGTATGAATTGAACGTAAATCAACCAATCGTCATCTGAAACTTCGGCAAAGTAAATGTTAAAAAATGACCGATCCGCTATAAACTACAATGTAACTCGAAGTGAACACAAGCAAATACTTAAACCTAATAACTCGTATTCCGCTCCGTAGGCGTTCCGGGGGGATTTAGGTGTTCAAACCCCTCCCGAAATGGATTTTTACGATGCTATATTGTCACTTTACGCGCGTGAGATGTCTTCGTACCAGGCATTCTGACAGTACCACTAATGGATTAATGTAAATTATTCTCAAAATGAAAACAAACAGAAGTGTAATCCTAATCTTTACGCATTTAGAACTATTGTAGAAGAGATTATTAATAAAATATAATTACTAAGTAAAATCATTTTTTCTGTCAAGTGTTTTTTTTTTTTTCTAAAATGGATCGACCCCTCCCGAAAAACTGGCCTGAGTACGCCTATGTTCCGCTATTAGAAAACTGATTCGATCTCTAGACCATAAAGAAAATTTCCCGAAATTACAATAAGAATCGAACAAATTTCGAAATACGAATAATCCATTCCCTGCCTCAGCGCATATAAATGCGAATCCGAACCAAAAATAAATTGATCCGGATATTCGGAGAAGTAATTCTCTCGCTTCTATTTCAAAAAAGTGTCACGCCAAATTTCGGTCGGATATTTATACCTTTTCTTCTTTTTCCATTAGTTTTGTTATATCCAGCACATAACTTCCTTTCAAACTTTAGTTCTTCAGATTTCCTATCACTAATTATTTTCTTATCGCCTCTCCATTAATTCCCTGCGATTTTTGTCCGTTCTCCATCATCCAGTCCCGTTTTCACCTCTCCTCTACTTCCTTCCCCTGTTACCTTCTTTACTTGTTACCTCCTTCACTTAAACGATGTAATAGTTTAAGTGTTTTTCCCTTTCTACTAAATATGTTCTCTTCTGTATTGCCAAAAATTGCGCTCTTTACATATTTCGCGTCATCTCTGTTTAACCATAATTAGTACTATATTAGTCCTTTCATCAAAATCCAACCGAATTTTAATTTTCTTCTCCCACATTGGTCCTGAGTAAAGATGCTCAGTTTCTGATCCTAATTTTAAAAAAGAAAGAAAGACGAACACTCATTAACTCTCGTTTAACTCGACGAACTAAAGCTCTGAGTACGGAAATTCTTTCATCAGAAAAAGTATCGATCATTTATTCAATTATCACTTGCAACGAAAAAGGCTGAAACGATTTTTATTAGATAATCAAAAATTCAACAAGCAAATCTCAATATTACAAAACGAAACTCTCAAAATTTGTCTCGAGATCTTAAAACCTTCTTCTACTTCTGCAGTCTATTCATCCGCTAGTTTTATATCACTTTTTGATAAATATCTTCGTTTAATATTCCCGTACCATAATTTATGGTTAGTTCCTCGTAAAATTCCAACTTCTCTTTCACATTTCTACATTCACCGAACGCAATTTTTATTTCCTTTTTTTTTTTTCACAAGCTTTCTGATTTCATCCTTAATCGCAATAGTTTCTCAAACGCCGTTTTCTCTTAAATTCCTTCTTCAATCAACTTTGCATCCTGAAAATACGGTGCTCCTTTCTTCAGCGTCTCTGACTTTTTTACACTACTTACTTTTTTCTCAGTTTTTAAAGCTTACAACTTTCTGCATACTATCTCCTCTACCGACGACAATATTAACCAACTCTTCAATTCCAAAAATGTCTCACGTTTCCGCATCCGCCTGAAAATATTATTATCCTTAATCGTCGCACATAAGTTTTTCCTCTTTGTCGAAATAGATTTTCCGTAGTAGATCACGAATCATGCGGTATACTCTGAAAGCAACAGATTGACGGGATTAGCTCGATCCGCTTCCTAAGATAAGCGACAACTTAAAAAAATTCCTCTCGAAGAATTCCTAATTTTTTTTTTTTCTAATTAGCAGGATTTTTATCTATTTACGCAACCGAAACCCCGATTTTTACAATTTTCCGGATTTTCTTTATTTTATTATTTCCTCCGCTAGAGTTGCCTTCGCTTCAAATTCTCTTCTTCGTATTCCCTCTATTGTCGCCTAAATCTCGACAACTGCATTCTCATCTGTGACGTCAATCATGTACTCGCCCCTCTTTTCTGAACATTGATGCGCTTCTATAATCTTGAACTGCCTATTACAATGCTTCGTATATTCCGTCACTTGTCTTTGACACCTGTAGCACCTATCCTCTCTTCATTGACATCTCCTACTTCCTGTCGTGTTAAGACCTAAATTCATTTCTCTTCTTCTCTAATAGTTCTATCGGCTAACAAGCCTTATCAATTTAAAAAAAACGAAAAAAAAATTCAACGAAAGTGAAATTTTAAGCGCTTTTTAACAGCGAAGTATCGTCAGCAAAAATAAAACGAAACCGTACAGAGAGGTGACAACACCAGCGGGGGGCGTAAACTATAATATAGTGATGTTTTTTGTTGTTTTTTTTACTCTAACTATGCTTACTCCGGCCGATTTCATACGAGTGTCTAAAACTGACTCGAACAAAACTGTAATAACCGAAAATTTACTAAAACACAGAAAAAATGTTATTGATACGCAGGTCAGCTTTGAAGAATCGAATGGTAAAAAGATTGGTCTATACAACATAGGCGGTGGTAACAGTAAAGAGATGGCGACGCCATCCGTCGGAGCGGAATCGATAAAAAAAGTTGAACCGGTGACATTGGCTAATTTGGACAAAGATTGTTTCATCATTCCTATAGCTAACATCGACCGATTTCTTCCTCCCGGAGTGCCGGTAACATTCCTACTATATCGATATCTTACCTTTAAAAAAACTAAAAATTTTTTGATTAACAGAAAACTAATTATCACTGCAACATATACGTCAGCGCGTGCTGGCACACAAACTCGCAAACACTTCGATTATTTATCGATTCTATTGTTAGCGGTTTCACTTATAATTTTGTCGCAATAATGATCCATCCGAATGCAAATCTGTTTTATTTATAAATAGTCTCCGCAGTGTATCTGTTAAATACCGATATTAACAACTTCTTAGTAAGAAATATATCGGTAATCGAACAAACCAGATGATTATGGCAGTTTTTAATCAGTAGTGGGGTCACCTTAATTCCTTTTTCTCCGAATTTTCAGGTCTCTCCCTTTTCTCCTTGATGAAATTTTTTCTTAGTTTTACTCTCCCTGATTCTAATTTTTATGAATCTTTTCGCTTTCCTTCTTTCTGTTATTTTCTTTCTTTTTACGAACGAATTAATAACTATCCGACTTGTACGATTATTTATGTAACCTCTCATTCAATCTTTCTTTCCACCGCTCCCTATTCAAATTAATTTGTTGAGTCACAAGCACCCTCGATGGTAATGAAATGACTGACGCTTTGGCTGAGGCTTATTTCAATCCTTGTGTAAAAGATTGCACTCCAGAGTCTGATTTTTTCACCTTTCTTCCTTTTTAAATAATCTCTCTTTCTATTTCTTCATTCAAACGAATCTTAGCCCTAATCGTTGGTTCTTATGGTCTATCAGTCGTACTGTCACTACCTCTATCATTCACCTACGCTTCAGTCGTACACTGTGCTGGTCTTCATTCCGCCATTGTTTTTCCCCTTAGTATATGTACACACGAGTTCGGAATAAATCCGAGAAAAGCTCATAAAAATTAATAACAAAGTTATAGTAGCACAAATAAAAAACACTAATGTAACAATACTATATTCAGAACGTAATATGAAATATATTTTAAAAAATGTTTTAAATATTGAAAGAGAAAGGGAAACAATGACGTTATAATAAAATTACGCTGTTTGAAAATTTATTTTCAATTGAATTCATAAATGAACCATTCATCACTCGGTGAATCGGCGAAAACGGGTAAAGCAACGTGCGCAACTAATCTAGAATAATATCTCGAAATATCTGTATTTGTGTAGGTTTTTTGGGATAATAAATTCTTCAGAGAGCCAATAGAATGTTTCGCGCCTTAAATATTAATTTTACAATATCCTTCAAGATGACAAAATAGGTATATCGATAAGGATGAAAATTTAATCATTAATTCAAAATACATGTAGGCTCTCAGTTTCTTCGGTGCAATGCAAACAAAAGATGCATTCGTTTAATTTACTTTTCGTCATCATTAAATAATAACCCCTTCCCGGGGAGAGTGTTTTAGACGAAGCAATTCTTTTACGAGATAAAAATAAATTGCCCGCAATTTACTTAAGAGAACACGTCAAAAAAAAAAAAAAAAAGGAAAATTGTGTAAAAGCACGTCATTTTTCAAACTTTTGTTACAATTTTCACCAAAGTATACCTTAGAATTCCGCTATCAACGAGACTGAACTAAACGGATTATCTTTCTTAAGTGTACGCGCATAGACATTAATTACAAAATCAAAAAAGACTTTTTTACAAATCCCACCTTGAAACAAAAAAGGGAAAGAATAAAAATTAAAAAATCAAGGTTAAACGGAAGCAAATATTTCTATTTCAATATTTTTCTGAAAACTTACAACTTTTATTAAAATGAACACACTTCAACAGAGAATAGCTTTATTTAAAATATTGCAAGAAACACTCTAGACACTGTTTTAAACACAATCCGCGTAAGTAGTAAAAAATCAACCATTAATTTTTTAAGCGAAACACAAGCGCATAACTTTGACAGGGCGTCGAAGGTAGTAGCTTTTAATAACACGCTAAGCCTAATAACGGATCTGAAGAGAACAACTAGAGGCGCTATCGCGTTACTTAAAAAATATTATTTTAAGTTCCAGTTAGAGCAGTAGAAAGCGAGTATATTAATATATTCTACTAACGTATAATAGAGAAGTAATTATTAATATTTCAATATTTTTTTTTTTTTTTTTTTGTACACGTGTTAATAACCCTCGCATTCCTACCGGAGGACAGATGCCGTCTTCAAATAACAAATCGAGTAATTTAAACGTATTAGAAATGGAAGATCCGAAACTAAGCGTTGTAGTCCATTTAATGTCACAGATGGAGCCGATAGAACCTCTACTGGAGCCACCACTATCATCCCCGATTATCAAACAAAAACAAATCGCTACCGCTTTACTGCACGAAATCGGCTCAATAAAAATGGCGACAGAGGGTATTCTACTTTCAGATTTGGAAAAAAACTGTAAGTACATAAATCGATCGTTTGTCTTGTAATTGTATTAACTGTAAAGACAAAAAGCTAAAAAGGGGGGTACGTCGAAAATGTTTAATATACGAAAATCACGGTCGAGTTGCTTAGAAAGATCGGGCTGATAATTAAAAATTATTCAAAATACACGCGTAACCAGCGCACACGGTCCTATACGCCTTAATATTAAAATTGTTTCTTATTTTTCACTTTATAAGGAGGCAATGCAACTAAAACGTGAACGTTACAGCGCAGTTGCAATTACAGCGGCATGCTCCATACCGTAACACAATTTGTAACGAAGACCGGTTGAGAAAAAAAAAAACATTTTCAAAATAAGTCTTCCTCAGTTCTATAGCGAAATATTTTTAATTTAGTGTAATTTTGTTTTACACGAAAATTCGGTTTAATTATTAAAAATAAAAAAAAAAAAAATCACAAAGTCGAAAACTATCGCTTCAAATGTTAATTTCTCATAGAATATGTCTTTGAAGACTTTTTATTCGTAAGTTACATTCATAATTAAATTATTAATAATCCTGTCAATTATAAAAAGAAAAAGAAAAAAAAAACAAGCCAGGTGTTCGTGAATTTTTATATCCATCATTATTTGCAATTAACGTTTAACACCAAAGCCGGGACTAAACTCCACCCCCGAGGCTAATGATTTTTATCCGCAAAACGCTCGATGGTAGATTATCATTTTCTAGCTTCTTACCGGGGCTACTTCAACCACATTTCACTTTTACGCGGTCAATTAGAAACCTCTAGCTCGAATCGATTTTAAAATCGTCCATTAAAATCTTTTTAAATTTTCCAAACTTCAATCGATTAAACACGTCTGCTCGTGTTTTCAGTTTCGGCTAGCATTTTCAAGTGCCTCGTTAAATTTGATTTCGTCTGTTTACATATTTCTCTTCATATTCCGGAACACCGCAAATTTCCCCCGCTCCTTTGAAAAATATAAAACATTCGACATGTTTCGGCGTCACAGATTCCAGAACATGCCGAATAGTTTTTATATTTAAAATTAATAATACATATTTCTGGAAAACAGTGCGTGTTAATTATTATTAAAAGTACGTTATTATAAATTAGACCGCTGTAACACAAAATATACTTCATCATACTTCGGCACCGTGGGTAAAAGCACTCTTTGTTGTTACTTTTGTTGCAATTTTATCCTTTTTTGCTTGTTCCAAATAGTGGCTCGATTTTATTCTTTTTTAAATGTTACCCGATTTCATTAGTCACATTTTTTTTATGTGCAGCGGAATAACGTACGAATTCTTCGTCACTTTCATTTCCTTTCTCGTAAGTACAATTTACCCAATACACGCTTGTTCTTATGATCTAAATTATAGTGAGCAAACTAGCAGGTTTCCCCCCCCAATACGTGTACGAATTAAAGAATACGAAGCAGACTGAAAAAACACAAACAGAATTATCTACCGCGTCCGAACAAACACGAAATAAAAATGTTAGCCCCAAAATTGAAAACACAAGCAAACATTTAATAAAAGAGGCGTTTGAGAAAATAGTTTAAAAGGAAAATTTTGATGAAACTCGACTTAAGCTGGCAGTCCGTAACTGGCTACAAAAAGTTGAATTTTAATTTAAATAACCAATAAGAAAAGCTCGACAATGATGGCGTCTAAGCAGTACTTCGGCATAATTATTGCCTAGGTTATTCTCTTTCATTCCAATGTTACTCTAACGATAAATAAGGGAATTTCGAAACGTTAGCTGCTAAATTTTTTCCGAAAATAGACGAACGACGAAATTTCTTAATAATAAAACAACCGGAAAAAACGCTTATCTCTCAAAGGCCATCTTCACCTTAACAAATAGATAAGAAAACAACGAAATGCAGTTTTGTTTTTTGTTTCGGTTATCTTCGTAAGTCGAAGATGAACTTTACCCGAACACACATTTCCGTCTATGAAGTTTTACAGTATGCGCAACTGTTTAAACACGGATCAAAAGTAAAATATTATTCAGTTAGTTACGTTGTTAATTTGTAAATTATGAAATAATAAATACCCGCGGAAAAAACTTACTCGACGAGAGTGATCTTGAAAACAGTTCTGAAGAACATTAACTGTGCCTCTGCCGTATCTTTTTGTAGCGAGCTATTCTTTAAATCGGTTCCTAGTTCTTTTCAGTTCTTTGATTGAAACTGGTCTCGGTTCGCACAATATTCTTTCTAAAAAGCAATGACACAAACAAAAAAAGTGGCCACTAACCATTCTTTCGCTTGAACGAGTTTTCAACGTGTTTTTTAAAAATTTACGGTCAACGAGATGCTTTTACCTTTTATAATTCATAAGAACCCTAACGACACACCAAGATTAAATGGGGGGAGATGCCTTTGTCATTTATAGGTTTGCCTAAATACGGGGTTGAGCACTGGTAGCAAAATTAAGTTATATCTCGTAATCTGTAGATGGAGGATTCAATTTTTACTAGAACCAGATGAAGCTAGAGATTACGGTGAATGTTACACCAAAGAAACAACTATGAGTACACTTTGCAAGTTCTCAGTCTTGTATACGCTTCTGCATTCGGTAAAACGCAGCATACAATTCTACTTCTAACTAGGACAATGCAAAAGTTTCTTAGCCGAATCGAAAGATAACTGGCGCGCAACCGCTCGTATAGTAAGAGTTCAGCGGTGGTAAAACTTCGGCGGCTCCGTCCGTGGAGCAAAGTTGCACTCGTAAAAAAAAGTTATTGATTTCGGTAGCTTATTGAGAATTGAATTGGCGATAAAACGTTCGCCTTGCAACTATCATGGATAAGAAAGTGTCAACTCTTACCGGTTTCAGCGGCATCATTTCAGTTTGACCGGTATTAGGTTTCGAATACAGGATAATTATTCTCGGAAAAAGATCGTGGTCGAAAAATTTCCTCACCCTCCGCATAATATACCCGCGCAAGGACGTAAAACAAGAGGACGTACAATATGCTCTCGTGATAAAGCGAATTCAATTTTTCAAGGAGAAATTGGTAAGTAATAATACATCGAACGACAGGATCTTATTAACTTCAGAAATAATATTTAATCCGGGATTTGAAATGTATTTAAATAAAGGCGGCAGTATGATACAATTAGAATTATCAAGATATAGACGGGTGTCAAATTAGTTTGCATTCAAGGGTAACTCTTAAGAATTTTACTTTAAATTCATTAGGAATAACAGAAAGAATGTTAAAGAAATGTTTTCTGTAAAAGTGTTCAAAAAGAAAAAATAAGACCATTAACTTGTGACAATTTTTGCAGTTTAAGTAATGGAAGGCAATGGCAAACCACCACGTTCAACATCATATGCGCGCTAGGTCAGTACACAGCAGGCATAAATAGGACTGCACTTGTATATGCCGATGTAAATCAAACGATTACTATCAGTTCCGAATGTAGTCTCGCGTGTGTACACCTGCGTTGCATATTAAAATTGCCTAGTACATAACCTGTCTGTACAACTGAGATTTGAATAGGTAGTCGCCGACGCTCAATAATTAAGTATGGCATTATAAGAAGAGAATGTTGAAGCGGTATCTGCGATATCATCAACTTCATCTGTGTTTTGTACGAGACATCATTGAAGCTCCTGTTAAACCCTACTTTGTTTCTATCATCTGCTCATTTCATACGCTACAAAATAATATCAGCTCTACTTTCTCGTGCATTCCAACTTTTTCTTTTACTATATGTTTAATAGTTATATTAAGAGAGAATGATATGAAAAAAGAAAATTATACTACAATAGATTACGCGTCAGAATCCTCAGAGTAAATTACGCAATTGTGCTCAAAGCGTGAAGCAATTTAAAAAATTTTTTCCTTCGCAAAATGAAAATTCGAAGTTTATTTTTAAATTTTAAGCGTTCTATCACGTGTAACTTATACTGTGCGTTCAATTTGCTTAGCGGCTTTTCCGTTTATCGCATACTACTTCATCAACAAAAACCAAAGTGATCCGTACGAATTTTTCCAATACGTAAGACGAACATCACTCCATAAATTCGATCCGCAGATCCTGAGATATACAACCGGAAACACATTCGACCTCTGTAGCGAAGTAGCCACTATAGCCAGACCTCCGCTCCAGCCGACATCGAAAAAGCCACGAACCAACGCTACGGGTTACATCGTGACGATTTACAAAGTTTTCGAAGGAGATGATAATGAGAAATTTGAAAGAAATTGGCTGTACTGGACAGGTATATATTATTATTCGCCGGAATAATTTACATTTCCAGTTTACATGTAAATTATCTTCGATTAATAATAACATGTGTTGACCATTTCAATATCAGACCTCGAAGAGTCATCGTAAAGCGTATTTCAAATTTTTTAATGGAACAAAGTCAGAAATGTATGACACCCTTTTAGACGTATAAACCTTTAATTAAAAATATTGTTCAAGAGATTCATGAAAAATAAAAATGAAAAAAATAAATAAATAATTATTTTCGTTGGGCCTTAGTCGTCTAACATTTTTTTAGTTCATACTCGATCATTTACGATTACGCAACGTTGCAAATTTATTAAATCGCCTTTACTAAAATGTGAGATTATTCAAAAATTTCGAACATTCAAATCGATAAAAATTAAAAGAAATAGTACTGTGAAATACAAAATGTATATTCTTCTTCAACGTAAAGACATAGCCAGATTTATAAATGTTTTTTTTTTTTTGTTTTTTTTTTTTTGTTTTTTTTTTATATATACGGGTTTGTTAATACGGACATTGACCGAAGAACAACGGAACAGAGGGGTAAGAGAGACTCAGATCCTTACACGATCAGAGATAGTTATTAGATTATCAAAAAGATTTGAAAAGACACAACCAGAGGCATGTGTACTGAGAAAAGGAGGGACACCTCTAATGATTTTTTAATCGGCATTTTTAGAAACATTTGAATAACACAAATTTTGATTTTGAATCGAAATTTTAAATTAGTTCGTGAGTTTTAGTACCTTTAACTTTAAAGCAAAATTTCGGTTTCAGCCGAAAGATTAAAAATATAAAATTTTGATTTCAGCTGGAACATAAAAAACAACACAAGGTATAAGTGAAACGGCAAATTACAAAAAAAAAAAAAAAACGAAAAAAAGAACAATATTTGTAAATATTACATCCCGCCAGCGTTAACCTTTTAGAACGCCTACTGGCACAACCCGATCACTACATATGAACTCTCAGTTTAAAGGATTGTCTAATAATCTTCTCAGTTGCCCCACATGCACAGGTGAAACCCGGTATCTTACTACGGCAGATATAGACGAGTTTAAAACCTGGCCGCATAGGAGAATGCTGAGATTGTGCCCGGGGACCGATCAAAGAACAAATGCCTATATCTTTGGGAAATTAAAAATCTATACAGATGTGTTAGTAGATCAGTTAAGAAAAAGGTTTTTAAACTTCTTCAGACATGTGACACGAGGGTGTCGAACTTTTCAGAGCAACATATAATCGTTGGGAAAATGAACGAGATGCAATCAAGAAATGGACCACGATCGATCAACTGAAATCATTAATTAGCTCGAGCGAGGCCCTTTTCCCGAAGATAAATTGATTTGGGGAAGATTACGACTGATTCTACACTTTCAAAACATCGACGATAGGGAAAAAGAAATTAAATGATTAAAATATTTTTTCGAAATAATTAGTTTACGTGGTGCGATATCTGAATAGCGGATGATGCTGCAAATTCTGAAAGTATGTATGTGACCTAAATTTTATAAATATATTATAAAAAGAGTAAACTGTGAAATTTTTTTACATTTACACGTTCACCCTTGAAAAGGGCAATATTTCGTACAAGTTACACCTCTGTCTGCCGCAGCATAATAGTTGGAAGGTAGAGAAGTAGAACTTGGTTCAAATCCCGCTGCAGCACGCTAAAAATGTGAAAAAATTTCGCTTGCGCTTTTTTTTTGTTGGCAAAAGAAGAGAAAACCCGGTTTGTTAAATTTCGATTCGATTAGATATTGACAATATACAAAGAAGAACCAATAGCTAGAATGATGGACGGTAAGCGAAAGGTAGAATATAAGATGCGCAATAAGAAGCAGAGTTAGAATTTCAACAGATGAGAATACAGAACATAATTAAGTACTCTGGCAGGCAATGATGTAGTTAAACATTAAATTCGAGGCAGGTTTAAATAAACATATAAAAAAATGTTTAAGCCCCAGTTTTAAAAATAAAAAAGAATGAATCCCGCAATTAGGCATATTCATTTTCATTTTCTCGCTCGATCGATGAATTTTATCAAATATATTAATTATCCAATTAATTAACAAAATATAAGATAATCAAAGAAACGTTATTTGCTTTTAGGATACTTTTTTAACGATGGGGGTGGGGGGGGGGGGAGTTCTACCACGACAGACGACATTTGTGATAAGATGGAAAACGAACAATAGGTGAAGAAAAATGGCTTAGAGCCAACGATTACACATCGATAATCTCTATTTCGGCAGCTGATGCAAAATTTTTTACAATGAAATTCGATATTTTAAACGATAGCGGTTTCTTCGATCTAACTGTCTTTTGGCGACAATTTAAAAAAAAATTTACGTTAATAATCCAGCGGAATACATGGCGCGAAAAATACCAGGAGTTTTGGTTTTTATTTCTTTTCCAAATTTTATTTTTAAAAGTAAATCTCTATAACAATGTCAACGCAGCTTTTTTCTTCTTCTTCTTCTTTTGAGGGGCATCAAAAATTCAACCCATCGACAAACGCAGCTTGTTTTGGAATACTATTCAAACTATTTACATATAGCGCCAAAGAATTATAAAGACACTTATATCTCTATAGTATGATGTAAAATTTAAATAAAGCGAATTATTTCTCTAGAGAAAAGATTTAAGAACTTCAAGTATATTTCGAAATACGGTTTTAGGTAAAAAAAAAAAAAAAGGCAGACACGCCTTTTATGAGTGATCATATTACGGATCAGTAACGCTCGCTGTTAAATTTTTTAGTAAGTTACTAAACCGACGGAATATCCTTCAACTGAATTCGGGTTTTCTTCCAAAATACCGTATTTTCATGCGAGATAATTTGAGCGGACGTACAAATATGCGTATTTTCCGCTACCTTTCTTTTCAAATTATTATTTATTATGTACTGATATGGACCTCGCGTGGCACTTATACGATATTATGCTGTGTCGCGAATCACAAAAAATAAAACGGCCCATTGGGGTCTAATTCAATAAAACTGCCACATCCTTTATTCACACAAATCCCCGCTGCTGTGTCTATCATCGGCTATCATGCCACATTTATTTCCGTCTACAATAAGCGGCCTCTTATCCATTTTACTGTACACATACAAAATTTCACTTTCGTAGCCGACATCCTAAAATTTAAAAAAATAAAACGTTAATACAAATTAAAAACAAATCTATCATCAGTTGAAAAATTATATAACAAAATCACGTACGTATTTAAAACGAAAAAAAAAAATACATAAACGATTAGCCCTTTAAAAGACTATCTTGAAAATGGCAATATGCGATCACTTTGACTTCAGCGGTTACGTAAGTCATCTTTCTTTTTCTTTTTTTTTTTTTTCGTTTATAAACAATGTTTTTGACAATATTTTATTTTCGCTTTTAGGCACATTCGTCAACTTCAGTTGTAGTCTTTTATATCATCTTACTATTATTATTAAGCGCGAGACCGAATTCCAAATCACCTTTTTCGACTTCGAAACTGGCCTCAAAGGGCGAAAGTCGTGCCAAAAAAAAAAAAAAAGAATCAAATTCAGAATGTTTATCAGTCACAAAACCCTATTCCGTAACGCGGAGGGAATATAAAAAGAAGTGTTAAAAAACACAGTTTTAAAATCGAACATTTTCGTGTTCAGGACACTGCGTAAATTTCTGTTTTATAAATGCGATGATTCGCGGTATAAAATATTTTTAGATCTCCCCCGTTTTAATGTTTTTCTTTCGTTTATTTTTTTAATTTGTATTTTCTATTTACTTATGAATATAATAAGACATATTTTCGATTTAAATGGTAATTTTCTCTTCCGGTAATTATTTTTCGAAGACAATAATGCCGATTTATACTTGTAAATGTGTCGAGTAAAAAATTAATTAAAAATATTATTACGACCGAAATAAATTTTATATCATTTAAAGATTCCATCTGAAATAGAGAATAAGCTGATCATAATTCCAGCACACAGTTACTTTAACAAAATTTAATGAAATATTTATCGGGATTAAGTTCTGATGTAATAAGTAAATGCCGTAGCGAAATCTTTTACTTTTTTGCGCTGAATAAATTTCAAAAATGATATAAATAATTATTATTTTTGTGCGCGTTAAGAATGATGCAGATTACAATATAGAAAAACTATGACACTCCCAAAATATTTCAAAGACCCTATGTCAAAAAAAATGTTTATTTCAATCGGCAAGATAAAGAATTTGAAACAATTCCCCACGGCACATTCTACAATAACCGGAGTGTGTTGATTTTTTCTCTAATCGACATTGAAATTTAAATCAACCTTCTATGAATATTATAGAAAATGTAACACATCTGGGAGATCCAGAAGGGATTTCCGTTGGCCAGGTCCAAAGGACCGCATCATATATATATATACATATACAGAAGACTCGCGGTTATCCGGATCGCGTTTATTCGGATTCCGTATTATTCGATCAATTTTCAAAAAAAAAAAAAAAAAAAAAAAAAAACCCAAAGCACTTTTATAAAATCCGCAGCTATATGTAGTACGTATCTGAATATTTGTTTGTATTCACTGCAAATGGAGATGCTGTCTGTAGCCATAATGTACTGTGACGCATAGTGATTGTAATGTGAGGACTGTCAGGTTGCTTTAAAATCAGTTGATATGCTTGATGTTATCATCACTTAGGGTTATCTGAGGGATGGGAAGAAATTAGTTCTATAGCACTAGTGCAGTTGTGGAAAATATTATTAGATCACAAAGTAGTCAGTGATAAATTGACAAACAATGTGAATTGGGACAGTTCAAAAGACAACGAGGAGCTTGTTTCTCTAATAAAAAATATTCCAGGATGTGAAACAAGTAGTAGTAATACAGATGACGTTACAAAATGGAGATGGGCAGCGACGAGATCGAAAAAACGGCAGATGAGGATATTGTAGCTATGGTACTCAACGAGGATCCAGTTGAACAAAATATGGACAACGAATCCCTTCAAAGTGTTATACCACGCGATGAAGGACTGAAGGCGATCCTAATAGCGCTCGAGTAACTCAACGGGAAGAAGCGTCACCGGCCGATATCACATTTGTTTACGCAAGTGGCGAGATATATCGGCAAGGAAGAGAATGCAGCGAAAGACACTGATCTTAATCGCAGACACTCTTTAAAAACTAGTTAATGTACCACCGTAAGTTAATTTTCATGTTTACTTTTTTATAGGATAAGTTAATTTTCATTTCTTCATTTAATTTGCAGTATTTAATCCTGAACTCCGGCCTATCCGGATTTTTTGTTATCCGGACCGGCTGGCCGCCCGATTAATCCGGATAACCGCGAGTCCATTGTACATACATAATTTTTAGCATATATCTAATAAGTCTTATTTTTCCATAAACGCTGTGCACATACATACATATATGGTTAGGCTGTTATTGTTACGTTCCCTCATTTTTAATATTCTTTTTCATAATTATTATTATTATTATTATTATTTCGTTATATTTTTGATTATTTTCGAAACATTTCCTTTTCGGGCTACCAACCGCCATGACTGATATAAGTAGTTTTCGTTTTAACGATTATCAATAAACAATTTTAATGAAACCACAAGGCAAAATTTTTAAACTGTGCTCTTTTAATTGAATTTTCCTCAAGTTACCATAAGTAAAAAAGGATACTATCATAAAAAGCGAGAAAATATTATATATATACGCGCATATATATTTTAAATGTCATTGCTCCAGTATAGCATTATAGTCATAAATATGCTGTTCAAATCGAAAAATCACCATTATCCACTTTAAAACGATCGCCTGAATTAATATTTTTAACAAATTTCAGCCTCCTAATTTAATTAGACAATATAATTTGACGACACCTAAGAAAAATTATACGTAAAAATCGAGTATTTGAAAGTACGAATAATTCACGCGCATCTGTTCTAACTTGCAGCCGATGCAGTAATAACAGTGAAAAATCTTGCCTCTATTAATAGTAGCTCCAAAGTTGTATCTAATCAGACCTTTCACATAGCAACCTAAAAAAGATCCCATTTGCCGAAGAAGTCTATAGCGATCAGTGTAAATAAACTATGACTTCTTCCTAATTCAAACATCAATCAAATACCAGTACATAGATGTGGTTCCTGTAAAAAATTCATCTGTGAGGTTAGAAAGAAAGTGGTACCGCGATACTACCCCAATTACCAGCTGTATGACCTTTTCAGTGAGCGTAATATGTTAATAAATTATTTTACTAAGAATAAGAAGTTAAAATTGTTCTTCAATCACTGCATATCGAAGTTTCTCAATAGGAAAATTGGATTATACTCTATTTAAACTCTTCGTAACTCGTAATGTATGCGCCACTGCGTATATAATGTAAAAAAAAAAAAAAAAAGTAAGGAACCAAATATAAACCATCTTAAATTAAAATATTTTATCTACATCGCCGAAATATTTCTGCTTCCACGACCCTCTTTACTTTTTCGTTGTGATATTTGATCAGATAAAAATAGGTTCTTTAAAAGGTTACTAATGATTTAAAAAATTAATTTATACCTGTCTCCACATACTTAATTTAAGGCATATAATTCGAAATTAAATACCTTTCAAATTTGCCCTTGGTCTCTAAGGAACTTCATTTTCAAATCCTCTGAATCAGCTTGTACGTCCGAGTATAATAAATTTCCATTCTCATACGGTAGAACGATCCAATTGTTTAGTCGCACCGATGCTTTGAGCATCACAAAATCCAGTCCCAAAAGATATATTTTATCCGGATTTTTTATTACGTTCACAGAGAATTCTCGATAGTGTCTGATGTACTTTATCTGATGCTTGATAGCGTCAAGAGCTGTTTCCGATTTAGAACATTTGATCTCGATAATATAATTTATATCAAGATTTGTGGTACGCAAGTCCGCTTCCTCTTCTTCTTCATCGTTGTCCATTGGAGTTTTAGCATTCTGAAACCGAATATTCTCTTGGTAGCGTATATCGGCTGAGCTAAATATCATTTCCAGTCTTTTTGACATCTCTTCCGAACTTATTCCGTTGCAGTGTTTATAGGTTGAAAATACGAAACTACGCAAAACATTCATTGCTTCTCTAGTATTTCCAGCTGCCATTGCATCTTTCAAGTGTACCAGTTCTGAACGATAACAATCAAAGAAATACGCTTTCTTCAGAGGGTCGTAGGCCGCCAGATTTTCTTCGACAGCTTTTTCTACTTCCGCATTTGGGAATGCTAGCCTAACCAAATCTAATTCATCATCGTAACTTGAAATCGTATAATACCCGAACAAAAGCATCCAAATATCTAGTGGAAGTACTTCCAGAAAATCAAATTGTACGCGAAGTTTCTGTTCATCGATCCAGACACCTTCCTTCAACGTGTCGAATGAGTAATTTTTTTCATAAAAACGTTGAACTAAGTAATCCATCAAGTCTGCATTTGTCCAATAGTTGCAAAATTTTTGTTTCTTTAAACTCTGAATCGTAGAGACAGGGTTCAATACTTTACGCGCTTCGTTTTTTTCATCAAACTGATACCCATCATACCAGATTTTCAATTCCGCCATAATCCTTTTCCCAGACGTCGTACGATTATTAGAGGCATTTTCTGCTTTTTCCGTCGGAAGCGCATTTCGCGCAAACTCATTTATATAAAAGCCCAGGTTTCTTTTAATTTCACTTTCCGTTAAACCAAAAGCTTCCGCCAGATCTTTATCATAAGACAGGTCAACGAAATTGTTGTCACCGGTTTCCAAAGCGAACGGTAGCAATTTCCGTACGCCTATTGAAAAAGATAATCCGAGATACTCACTGCAGTGTCTGATGGTGGTAAAAATTTTATCTACATAATCTTTCACAACTTCTGCCAACACCTTGTCCTTAAGTTCTATAAGCGCGTATTGCAACGGATAATCGTATTCATCTGCGAGGATAATAACAGGTAATTTGTTGGACTTCAAATGTAGCCGTTCAATAAGTGTTCCGATATCATTACAAGAGGTATCAAAATCATCGATATTATTAAGGGTCGCTATTTTCTCCAGAGAAGCTTGGTACATTTTCTCGAAATCTTCTGTTATATTGAAATTCGCAAACTCGGTAAATTTTAAATAAATCACAGGAAATTCTATCCATTTCGGTGTTCGACCCCTAATTTTCGGCACGCGGCATTCGAAAAATTTAGTATTTCCTTCTTGAAAAATTTTCAAACCTTTAAATATTTCTTTTTTACCGCGGAAAAAGTCGTACGTCATATCTAGAAACATCGATTTACCAAAACCAGGCGGCCGACGAATAAAACTAAGTTTACCTCCCGTCTGCAATAGCCTTGTCACAAATGACGTCTTGTCCACGTAAAGATGATTTTTTTCTCGAATGGTCTTCCAATTTTCATTCTGTTCCGGCAAAGATCGCACTATCTTGGTCCGCTTTAGACGTGATTTAATTTGGTCCGCGTTCGCTAATATTGTTAAGAAAACCGTAGCTACCAAAACAATTAAATATGAAATGGTTTTCTCGAAAAGTATCATATTTTATTTATATCACGAACGGCGGCACGATCTTCGAAAATTATAATTACAATTGAAAAAATTAGCAGCCTGAAATAAAGCAGAATAAACGCACATGGTCAAGAGATTTTAAATTACGTTTACGAATCTTGTTACCGAAATTCTCTTACATAAAATTAATATTGCTTTTATCTTCGTCTCATTGAGATAAGCCGCGCTGATGAATTATCATCAATGAAGATAAATAATTTTCTATTAATCTGTTATTCATTAAAAAAAGCCAAGACATCACAATATCAGGAGAGTAAAATTTTCCTTTTTTTTTTTCCTTTTTTTTATTATTAATATATATTATATATTATATATATATATTATATATTATATATATATATTATATATTATATATATATATATATATATATATGCGCTAGGGAGTTTGCTCCCTAGTCTCTCCGCTCGCCAATCTCCACGTCTCGATTACTACATTTGCTCGGAGGAATAAATATTAATGGATTAAAAATATTCAATTTAAGACTTACAGAAGACGTTGTTCTTCTGGAAGAACTGAAAATTATGATAAAAAAAATTAAACAGAGAAAGAATAAAAGCTGGTTTGGCGATAAATATAAAGCAGTCAAAAATTCTAACAAAAGGTACTAATTATACTAAAGTGTAGACGATGAGGAAATGGAAAAGATAAAAGCACACTGGATCAATGGCTTTCGAAAACATATTTAAAAGGGAGATTAACACTAAAATATCAAAAACTTAGTCAAAATTAAATGGATTTTTGAAGTACCATTTAATAATTATTGCAAAAGTTAATTTTTAGTATATATAACAACTTTAACATGTGGCTGCCAACATTGGCGCAACCAAAGGGGTCTTACGGGGATGCAGCTCCCCCCCCCCCCCGGGAGAATAAACGGACACTGTTAATAATGGCAAAATTTTTGACAGTAAAAATTAATATTTGATAAAAATGTAAAGTGTTTTTAAATAACACATTTTACACAAAAATAAATATATAAATGAGAGGAGATAGAGATATATAGATATATCAAACATGTTCGACCTTCGACTTTACATTTTTCCACATGCTACTCATTTTCTGAGGAGTCACTTACAATATACCAGTTAAGAAAAACTTTAAACAAATGATAAGGTCTAATTGTTTTTGCAGTCTTACTTGTTAATATTGGTATTTGTCATTATAACGCGCTTCATATATATTTAATTCCAACACGCGTGAACCTAAGTAAATTAAATAGTATTTTACAATTATTTTTGTAAATAAATTACTACATATTTATTATTACTATTACCATTATTTTTTTATCATCTCCAGAATTCTGGGAGATCCGTATTCATACGAACTAACCAAACTTCCAAGTAAGATACTTCTGCATTTCTAATATAGCTGGCTTTCCATAGTATAATAGAAAGTGATTTACTTAATTCAAACCATTCCATCGCCTGATGCAACTGTTTAGAAATAATCGCAGACATTGAAATAAGAACCCGCATTATTTCTACGTAAGATAATAAGAATTACATAAATATAAAATTTGCCGCCTAGTTTTTTCATTTCACTGACCCACAATCATGGCATTAAATTAAAATTAATTTAATTCCACGATTATGATGGGGTTCAACGAAATCGAAACTAGTTGGATAATTTTATATTTATATAATCGTTAATTATGTTCGTATGTATACTTTTTACTGACTGTAACTATTTCGCACACTGACATAATTTTGTTAGCTCAATGAACTATAATATTATTACTATTAAAATTGATCATATCGCATTAACGTATTTTTTTATTTCATTCTTCTTTAACTGATCAATTTTGCGTATTAAAAATATACACCGTAAAATGTAATGCGATAATGTAAAATTGGCCAATTGATGCCTAATATTTTTAAATATATCGGAAACGCATCCTCATCTCTGTGAATGCTACTTTTTAATAAGGCGACACGGTACTTTAATGAACAATACAGAAAACATTCTTGGATAATTGAAAAACAAAAATAAAAATTACTTAATTCCGTTACTAGGACTTTATTTTAATTAAAGATAATTGGATTTGCTTTCAGGGGCGAGAATGATATACCGATATTTACCAAAATCGGCTGGTCTAAGACGTATTACGCTTCATAAATCTCAGTTGACCGGCGATAAGCTTTACTTGTTAATTGTAGAGTGTACGAACTTTTTACGAGACTTTTCAGCAACCGCATTGCTTATTCCGGCTTTAAGAGCACGCCTGTGTGGTTATACCGGCATATACCACAGTATTGCGGTATTCTAGGAAAGCTTTTTTTTAAATTAAGTGGTACATTATACATATTGCTTCCGTACATGTTTTTTTTTTTTTTTTGTTTTCTTTTTTACATTGCTAATAATAAAAGCAACTTTTTGACGAAAGATTATTTAAATTTTTTTTTTGGATATTTCCAATTTATAAACGTTTACATTACGCTCCAACAAAATTGCCAATTTCAACCATCTGCACGTAAACCGAAATAGAGAAAAACGATGTACTATGTGTATATTTTTATCCATAATATGAAAACAAGGTTAGCTCGAAAAATATTTTTTAAAACAGGTTTCAGCGAGATAAAATCGTAATTTTAAAATTTAATAATTTTTTTAAAAAAGTGAAAAGTTTTTATTTTATCTCAATTTTGTCCAGCTTAATATTTTACATATACCAGCGCACAGAGGCTAATTCGATAACTGAAATAAACGGAATACCAATAACATCTATACATTATCGTTAAAAATCCGATTACGAATAAAAATATAAATAACCGGCAATTTGTATTAATCCTAATAATTATGAAATTACGGTAAATGAATAACGACATTTTTTTCACTCGACCCGATAAAACTTCCATTACTGCAAATAAAATTTCGCGTCAACAGGAGATTTACACTATTCCCGGTTGTCTTTATTTTCATTTTCTGACTGACTCGTACACAACCTCAACATAAAATTTAAACTAAAGAAATTACTGTGTATATAAATTTTTTTATACCAGTCAATCATGGCAGTTTTGATTAATACCGGGAACATTTTAAAATGATTCCACTTACATCTGTGAATTCTATAAACACACTTGATCCTGATCAGAATTTGAGACTTGCACCAAGCACGAACGGTAAAATCATTATTTAGGTGACTTCGTAAGCGTCGATGAAAATATTACACATATTAATGATGTAGGCGGCTTAAACACATCTAATTGTAAGGCATTATTTAACTATGTTAAAGCATCAACTTTAAAAAACATGTTTGCATAATTACAAATACACCAAGTCAACTACTGCAATCACGATCATACACACATATGAAATATAAAAAAGAAATAAATATTTAAAGCTTTCCTGTTCCATTTAATTTTCTAAGTTTTCACGATTTTGTTCAAACTTTGCAAATTATAGGAAGATCATCGTGTAAAAATATGAAAATAAGGCTAATCGAAACTGCAGGGATTTCCTCTTCCTCCTTTCTACATTATCTCCGATCGAAGTTGGAAGATCAACACAACTATTCTGTCTTCGTCCTCGGACGCCTCTGCCAATTCTGCAGATGACTAGTTGTACCACCGGCGCATGTCTGTTCCCCATGACATCTTTCTTCTCCCTGTCTTCCAATGTCTCTTGGTGTGCCATTCGGGACATGGGGATGTCTATTTATGCGGAAGTAATATTTTAATTTTCAAACGTATAATGTATCGGGATTCCTCGCAACACTTCTGTATTGTGTGGGTACATGGTCTCTACATGAAATCTTCAACATACGGCGATTCAAGCGTGGGTGTGGGAATCCAACTCTTTCTATACCGTACAGTAGTACCGACCATATATAAGTAACACTGCGCTAGTTTCAGTCTTAGTTGCAGTTTGTTAATATCTTTCTCGGTCATTAGATTTTTTCATACGTAAAAGGTCTTCCTTGCTTTTTCTATAAGTGATCTTATCTCGATCAACTGTACCGGAACTTTGGAGCTCTGTCGGTGAACTAACCATTTACTATTAACTTCATTTTTGAAATGGTTCTCTAGTCTCACTCTTTCTGCGTCTAGGCCATATTCTTTGCTTATTGTGGTGACCCGATTAAGCATTTCTTATAGCTTAATGTTCACAACCGTGCATTACAAAACCGAAAATCAGGGGGGGGGGGAATAATAATTTTCTCGCAAATTAACAATTTTTTTTAAAAAATTTTTGAAGTTATATTGAAATAAAAAAGACAGAATATTAAATTTCAAAAAATTGACAGCACATTCCTGTTTTATCTCATGCAAACTCAAAATAGTGGATTATGCCAGCATCAAATTACGTTCGCATGTTGCCTATTTATTACTCAAAAATAGCATTCCTTAAGGACTCTACACGCATTTTCCAGTTTGATCGGAATCACAGGATGTCCAACTAAATCAGACGAACCGCAATAACGGTATTTGAATAGTGGTCAGTATAACAAAGAGATGAACCCTATAAATATTACTTTTTTATTAGTTTTATTTAATTTAAATGCTATTTATTCTCTTGTTTATTTTCAACATCCATTTATTGTAGAGAAAACTAACACTGATAACCAGAATTAAATTAGAAAAAAAAAGATCTAAGATACCACGAGAACATCAATTTACCTCACTCTTTCTTTCTTTTTAAATTAAAAAATTATTAACTTTATTCAATTTTTCGGTTAATCGATTTATGTAGAAACTGCGTTTTTATATAATAAAAATGGAAACCCAGTTTAACCGAATCTTAATTACCAACTGTATCAGCTTTCATTTCAATTATGCTTACATTTTGCATGTGCGATTTTGGTTTGCTTATTATCTCGGGTTTACCTTAAACCAACAATGTCTGAGATTTTATTATAAAAAAAGAATTTCACTATAAATTCTTAATTTCTTAAGAAAATAGGTGATTATTTCAATTTACAAACGTAACGGCAGAATGCAAATTTAACCATTACATAACGTATACATTATTTACTTTAATAAATAACAATTTCAGTTTTTCGATTAAATAAATTTTTGTTTTTTAGTTCAACTTTTGAGCCCATTTTCTTTGGTGTTTAATTGAACGGAAACGATCAATTTTCTAAATATTAACCGACCATTTCTTTTGTTTTTTCCCCATTATCAACCGAATTTTCTTTGTTTTTTAAGTTTACTTGAAAAATATTTACTCAGTTTTAACCGGTTACTCTATTATTACTTAACTGGTTAACCGGCTCTTTTTTTGTATCAATTAATCTTACTTATTACCAAAATAATTTAAATAAAATTTTTTTTTTTTTAATTTTACTTTTATTAAACTAATTCTTTACTTTAAAAAAAAAAAAAAAAAAACATTAACATGCGCAAAATATTATTATAAGGGAACTTCTCGGTACAAAATTTTAAATTTGACATTGATAATTGCCTACACTACTTCGATCTTTAAAGCGCGAGTTCGCTACATACGGTTAAGCTTGATTAATTTGAAACTAAATAGATCATAAACGGAAAAAAAAAAAAAAAAAAAGTAACTTGGCAACATTTCGAGTTTGAAAATTTTTATCCTTTAAAGGTAGAATAAAACTTTTTTCTGTTTTATTTTGCAAACTAAAGGCTTAAATTACAAATAAAACCCATGTAGTAAATAGATAGTTTTTATCGCAGGAGTGAAAAATAAAAAAGTTGGTAAAATACCTAAATATTATACCCGCAAATCCTCTCAGACATACTGTCTCTCTTTCCATGACTTTTTATACTGTTTCGGTAACAATGCATACGAAATTTTCAATCAAAAACTATCTGACCATGAATACACAACATTGAAACGTAGGTTATAATTAAATCATGGAAGTTAAGCAAACATCAAACCTGATTAATGAGTTGAGTACCTTTCTTTAATTTACAATCATGTGCGGCAAAGACCTCCACGAAGGGTAGAATTGCTTAGCAATAATTTACCATGTAATTTGCTACGTAATTACATAAATACCACTGGAAAATAGTCACCATGACTACGGAGGAGCTGCTGGTCTCCGAAAATGTCGACGTTTTTATATATTTCATTAGTGTTTTCCACGTATATGAATTATAGTGTATTTTAAATACTTATAAAAATAAATACACGGTCGTTTTTGCAAACTTAATATTTCTGTAACAAAATAAATATATAACCCCTACTCTTTGCTTATTTACAATCTGAAAAACAGTTTCATTTTAAAGAATATAGTAAATCAAAATAAACTGTATGAAACATAAAAATTAAAAAATGCCCATACACAAATTTTAGGAAAAAAGAACTTCCCTAAGCCAAAGTAATTCTTATCAAAAAAAAGCTGGAAAATTTTTTCGTAACCGTTATATAATATAGAAACACATAACGCTCGTTTAAATTGAACGTATTTTGAAAAATTAAATTTTAAAACACAATAAAAGGAATAATTTTAAAAATCCGTTAAAATTCATCAAGTATATAATTGTATTTACATTTATTTGCGAGATGTGTATATAAAACAAGAACTAAAAGAAATCTCGCATATTAATTCTTTGTAAAGTTTTAAATACATATTTTAATTGTGATTCTCTTTTAACTCAAACCAAAAAATTTTAGACAAACTCTAAAGAAGAAATTCTATTTCATCTATAACTGAATTATAAAACTTGAAAATTTTTGATTTTATATTTAATATGAAATTAAAAATTATTCCAAAATATAAATTTTCTATTATACGTTTGTTTACAGAAAGTGATTACTGATTTTCTTAGATAAAGATATTGCAATATTTTTTCCATAATCTTCACTAAATGTCCCACCATTCAGAGAATATTGAAGTTTTGATAACAAAGAGAACACAAGTTTTCTACACTATTTTGATGAAAGAATCGTGCATTCTAAATATTAATACTGTCAGGTTAAGCATTATCACAGTAAATTAATATATACGAAAATATTTTTATAATTCATTTTAAAAATCCAAAAAAAAAACCCTTACAATGTAAATTTTATCACAGAATTGTCAATTATAAGTTAAGAAAACACACATATATAAAAAGGTGTGTAATTAGCCAACATACACGTGCTAAGATATCTAAGCCAGAAGGGTCAAAATATACTTACATTAAACTTCGCTGGCCTAACCACAATACCCAAGATGCTAAGAGCATGTGGATTTTGTTTTGTTTTTTTTTTTTTAACTCAATCTAAAATACCTAAAATAATAGAATGAAAGAACTTTTCTTCATGTTCTAATTTTATACTCCTTAAAATAATGGGGGAAAAAAATTTATTCGGAAATTCTCAAATATACAAAGGTCAAGCAAGTTTTATATCCATGCCTACTTTTTTATTGCTAACTTCAATAACTTTTGAGATAATTTATTTACTTATTTGTCTGTTTTTGGAAAAGTATGCATAACAGCAAAGAGCCAATCGCATTACACACCCTTATAACAAATAAAATACAATGCAATAATGTTATGAACATATACTATTTACACCTTCATACACACATACACACAATTTAAGATTTCACGTGTAATCCCGTTATACATAAAATTATATAAAAATAAAATATAAAATAATGTCGTGTTAATAAATATATATATATTAATTACAATGTAATTCTTAGGCTACCCCTCATTCGAAAAAATGTCCCAGAAAAATGTTCCAATTTTATGTAACGCAAAATGGCCCAATTTTATGTAACATTTGTTATATTTTATAGGATTTTTGTTATTGTTATTTAAAAAATATCACAATTTTAAGTAATGAAATATGTAACGAAAAATGTAACGAAAAAATGTCTTAATTTTATATAACAGAAGTTAAATGTTAGAATAGGATTTTTGTGGTTATGTTATTTTTCTTTTTGTGTTGATGCCAGTAAGAATTACGTTGTAAATTTTGATCATTTTATACAAAGTATAAAAGAGAAAGAGACAGAAATAAAAGCAAGAGGGGTCAAGAGGCACAGCCCCTTGCGAGGGCAAACTGGCCAAGTTTATATATATATATGTGTGTGTGTGTGTGTATATATATATATATATCATTCTCAAAAATCAGCATGAAAATACCGCAAATGACGAATAATGCTGGATCCACGGGGCGAATGCCAATCCATTCATCAGGCAGCGGACGACCTCCTGTAGCAATGCAGGGTGGTTCGAGTTCCCCCATGCCCATAAGATATGGAGCTCTCCAACAGGGAACACATTTGCGATCTAGATTCCGGACAAATCATCGTATTGGCTTAGTCTCCCATCTTCGACACAAACATCAATAGCAGTAAAGCGGCACTCATACTCGGAAACGAGGGAGATATAATAATAATAATAATAATAATAATAATAATAATAATAATAATAATAATAATAATATATATATACAAATAAAAGAGGAAAGAAAAATTTATACATATACAATAATTTTAGTTACCACAAGTCTCCATCTGATTATTGAATTCATCTATATGATTATGTAAAGCACATATTATAATACGACAGATCATTTTACAGGCTAAAAAATAAATGAAATTAAAATAAAAAATAAATAATAAAGTGGCAAGAGCGAAACTAAGAATATGTTCGAAACTTGTCCGCCAAAGGTCATACCACCATACATTAATGCTAAGTGAGATACGCAACACACTTACCTGGAAAAAATATCTTTTAGACCGAGGATGGAAAGAAAAAAGGAACAGAAAAATAGTTTTAGTTGCTAGTTGGTAACCAATCAAGTTAAAAATTGGCCGTCAGTAAGTTAATGTTCTACGCCTGTCAAGAGTGTCACTTCGAGTCAAACAGAAGAAATTGTTAATAATCGCAATATGCAGCACAAATTTAATTGAACCGCTCATCAGAACAGAAAACACTACTAATATTTAAAGTAACAATCGTAAATAATTGGTAAAAGTATTATTAAGTAATTAATATTGATCTAAAGATTTCAGCTCTTGAGCCTACTGAAATATCTGATATCGGATCACCGACCATCCACTGAAACTCAGCGATTACTGAAACACCCACGGATAACCGTAATAGATAACAATTTATTTATTCATACATTAATTATTGTTATTGGAAAGCCTTATATTAAACAAATAAAAGTTCTTGGAAAATTATAAATAATGGAACGAAAAACTATCGTTTTAAATTGAGCCAAGTTTCTTTGCGACTATTCTTATTTAATTTAGATTGACATTAGAATTAGAAGTATTTTGTACAGCTATAAATTTTCAAGGCAGCGGTATCTAAATCTTACATCATGTGGATCGTCAATCTTCCCCTAGAGACGGCGTAAGAAGAATGTGAAAGGTACAGTTCTGTTTCATGTTAACATATATAAATATCGAAAATCATTCATAAACAGTATTCATTCCCCTTAACATACCGAAGCGCTGTCAATAATTACGATTGGTTTGCAATATCAAATATTTCATTTACCCAACAACTGGATAAAAACAAGCATCTAAATAGTAAAACGGAAAAATGTCATAGGCTTAAAGTGCGCATGCACCAAATTTTTGTTTTTATAACATGGCCGAGGAGTCCGTAGAATAAAATCATATAAAGTGAAGAAATCATTTGTGCGCATTTGAACAAAAATTATGTTATTTTTAACATAACATTAAAAAAAAAAAAAAAGGTATTATTATGTTAATGATCCATATATTCTAAACGGAATCAGTTTTAAGAATGTTACAGTTTCCACAATTATAGGCGAGAAGATAGATTTTTCGCTAAACATTTTATTATATACTGCAATATATTCAAGTAATCACAACATTATACAAAGGAATTTTGGACCATGTACATCATCGGAACAAAAACTTGTTAAATTTAACTTCTTTCATTTGAATTACTCGCAGCAGTTGTTACTGTTATTCACCTATTAAGTGTGTTTATCGAAACTTAAAAACAATTCCATTACAAGTTAAAAAGTATTACGTTTGATTGTTAGCTAGTCAAACATAAAAAATTTGTAATTAAATAAGAAAATATGTTTTAATAAATTGGTCGACATATGTAAAATGCAATTATAAAATAAACAAACAGAACACCACTTAAATTTACAGCAAAAATTTAATAATTTTTACTGCAATTTTTATAAATTTGCCTTATTATTAAATTTCGAAGATATAATTAAGACTTATTACTATCAGTTCGGCAAACAAGACGATACAATATACAACAATCCTCTTCTAATCATAAATTTCTTCAATAACTTGAAAATCGTTTTTAAAATTTCAATAATCTGTATAGATCAGCGTTCAAATCGGTTTCCTTTAATCATACATTATAATTTAATCATTAATTTATAATATTTATAATTAAACTCAATTATAACTTTTATATAAATCTAATATAAATAATTTAACTTCAATATAAATATACAACTGTATCTTTTGGGACAAATTTTCTACCACAAAAAAAAGAACAAAACAAGACAGCATAGTGTAAAGTACAAAAAACAACGATTACGATTACTTATTTTAAACCACTTCGTGAAATTATTCACGTTATTATATTCACTAATTTTTCAAAAACGTTGCTGCAAACTAATTTTTAAACATCAAATATTTAATATAAAGGGTTTGTAAACATTTTAAATTGAACATGTAGTTTTACAGAAACGCAACTCTATTTGTATACTATAAAGAAAATTGAATCTAAGACTTACACACTAATTGATAACACACAGTTCGTTTAATGAATCAATAGCCTTTTCTTCCACGAAATCTAGTTCTCATATCCACCTATTTAAAAATGATTAACAAACCAAAAACAATTAAACTTATTTCGTCTTAATATGCTATATGAATGTTTTTTGAAGAAATAAAGGACTAATAAATAAAACACAAATCTTCATTTTATCGCTACATATCATCATGCATAATAATTTCATAAAAAAGAAAAATATAGAGGATTACAAATATATTTATATATGTAAATATATATACATATATATATATATATTAATTACAACGTAATTCTTAGGCTACCCTCCATCAGAAAAAATGTCCCAATTTTACGTAACGCAAATGTCCCAAAAAATGTCCCAATTTTATGTAACGTTTGTTATATTTTATAGGATTTTTGTTATTGTTATTTAAAAAATGTCACAATTTTATGTAACGAAACAATGTTTTAATTTTATATAATGAAAATTAAATGTTAGAATAGGATTTTTGTGATTATGTTATTTTTCTTTTTGTGTTGATGCCAGTAAGAATTACGTTGTAAAATTTGATCATTTTATACAAAGTATAGAAGAGAAAGAGACAGAAATTAACGCAAGAGAGGTCAAGGGGCACAGTCCCTTGCGAGGCCAAAATGGCCGAGTTTATATATATATATATATATGTACACAGATACACAACTATACACATTAAAAGAAAAAGGTTTGCATACCAACTGGCGTTTACATTCTGTAAATAAAGTTACCATCGAAATACATTCTGGATCAACTAATCCTGCATTGAGACAATCCCGCGGTAATCTTCTATCCTATGGAATTAAAAAGCGCATAATTCAAATCACAAAAATAGCTAATATGGGAAAAAAATGCGGTAAAATAGAAACTCAATTTACTTTTTGACAACAATCTGAAGCTAAAACACACGTTTTTATATCCGCTCTCAAACCTGCACACGGTTTTTTATCTTTTAATCGCATACCCACCGGAAGTTTTGTTTTTAATTGTGGTTTTTCGGCCATTTTTCAAGTTTGAAAAAAAAGGAAATTACAATAAAATGTAACAAACTTTAATCCACGATCACCACACAAAAATTCTAAATGTTAACTTTTCAGTGCTAATTTTAAACGACTAACCCAGGCCAAGACATATCGCTCAGCTTATCCAAATGTGTGACGTAATTTTCTGTATACAACAGAAATCAAACCAAAATGTTAACGAAGGACGTCTTATCTACAGACTATTTATTGCAGCATATTGATAAATGCAATACGTACGAAAAAATGCCGAATATATTATGTTCTGTAATAAATGTGTTAAATGAATAAAGTGCGATAGTTATTTACATTTATAAACTATGTAAAGAGTGTTCAGTGTTTTTCAAAATGTAAATTAAAAAAATGTTTAAAATACCATATATGTAATTAAGTAGTGCCGTTATTTGTAGGAGGTCGGTCAGGAAACACAATTTCCCTTCATAGGATTAAAATTTAAAAAGATAATTAATAATTAGGCTTATTGTAATTTATCATCACAGATTTTTCATTAAGTTAGGTTTTCTTAATTGTGATTTAATTTTTTCATTTATTTTTTTCCAATTTTGTATTAAAATAAAATGCGCAAATTACATAAAAAAATATGTAATGTAAAACATAAAAATTATGCTTGTAAAAAGAATTTTTTAACACCGCCGCAAAAATGTAACCGGCTTATTAAAGTATGTAAATTTATTTATTCAGTACGCTGTTTTCTTAAAATTACTACACTTCTTATTTTAAAATTTTTTTTTACGTTTCTTTCCCTTTTTCTTTTCGGCAATTTTAAGATGTTTGTTATTTTTTTTATGTTCGCCTTTTTCAACGCCGGTTTCATTTTTGGCCGAAATTTTACTTCGTTCATTTTTACTCTTTTTTATAGTTAGTGTTAGTTCATATACTACAAATAAGACCAATAATGAACGAACTATAATTTCGATTAAAAATAAACTAGAAGCACTTTTATGCTTATTTACCGTTTCATCTATTATGAGAACTAGTTTTAAATTTCATTTTACAAACTGTAATAAATGTCGATTAGTTTCGGATAATTTAACTCATAATCACTGCCTTGATTTTGCTAGTAATCGAAAAAACTGGATATTAAGGTGCTAACGAATTTTATTCATTTTTTAATAAGAAGTAAAAATTTTAAGTAATATTTCAATTTTCTATTCAATAATAATACTCAAAACAACAGATTTTAAAACTGCATGTAAAGTTTAAGTACGGACGAAAAATAATTTACCATCTATTGTTTCAAGTTTTTGTGTAATTACAAACTAAATATCATCATTCTTTCATATTTACATTTTTAAAATCTTTGTGTTCTGTATTGTATAAAAATTCCTACTTCCCAACCATTTCAATTAGGTTTTTCCATATATAGAAATTAAATAAAAAATGGGACAAATATCAATATATGTACAAAGTGATTATAATTAAAGTTCAAGTTTCAAAACGCTATAAAACTGATCAGAATGACGTCAAATTTGAACGGAATATTATTGCGGAAGGGGGAAAGCAAATGGCATAAGAATAAAAATAGTTCCATTTTTTTTTTTTTGGCCGGTATTTAATTTTAGCAACAGATTGCGCTGTAAGCTTCATAATTAAAAAAGGTTCGACTACAAGTGTCAAATGAATCATTGTAAGTTAAAGATTAAACCCGCTGTACTGTTCAGCTGCACAGGTGTGAAGGCCATATCACATCGGATGGGAAAAATCGGTTTATAATTGTCCTAAGGCCAAAAACCGCACAAAAAGCGTCAATCAAATCGGTTTTTAAATTTCGTGAGACCGGCACAAAACATGTTTAATATGCTGTCTACCGTTTTCTGCAACTAGTTGAAATCGAGAAACAGCATGTTCACAGCTGATGATCGTCTTCGGGGTCACGTTCAGGATGTGTTTGCGCAATGCGTATTTTCAGTTCAGCTAAGTTTGCAACTGGAGCACTGAACACAACATTTTTCAGATAGCCCTACAACCAGAAGTCAGACGGATTAAGATCAGGTGATCGGAACGGCCCGGCTGTAGGAAAATGTCGGCTGGTAATTTTACCATTTCCGAAATTCTGCTTCACTGGATTTGCAATGTGCGAAGGAGCGCCATTTTACATAAAAATTATCCCATCCACACATCCACGCTGCTGAACAGCTGGAATGACGTGGTTGTGCAAAAGACACTCATAGCGCTTACCAGTGACGGTACAGGTAACACGACCAAAAGCACCCAGCCGCTCGAAAAAAATATGGCCCTATGATAAATGATGCTGTAAACTCGCACCATACAGTGATCTTGGCAGAATGAAGCGGTACTGGTAGCGCAATCAGGTGCTAAAATTAGATGGAGGGCCGGGATAAAAAAAAATGGAACTATTTTATTTTTCTTATGCCATCCGCTTTTCTCTTTCTTTAATAATATTCCGTTCAAATTTGACGTCAATCTGTTCAGTGGTTTTTTTTTTATAGCGTTTTGAAACTTGAACTTAAATTATAATCATCCTGTACATAGATTTAAAATGGCAAAGAAATTTGATATAAAAGACAACTATTATATCAAATATGTATATGAAATGCGCGGAATGTGTTTTGAAAAACTCACTCAGCGAACGATCCGAGCGGGGAATTATTTTTCCTCGCTCGCCTCTTTCGACTATTTCGACTATTTCTCGCCGCAATGGGCAGTGTAGCATTTAAATGTACAATAATCGATTTTCAGATTAAAAACATTGCACATTTCACATTTCTCGTTACAATGGGCAACCTGCCTGCTTGTGGCGCCCCTGCTACACCGAGCAACCTGGTGGAAGTTTGTAGTAAAAATCCCAGAGGGAAACCAAGAAAGCAAACCAAGTGATGTATGAGGAGTTTGCTGGGGATAGTAAAGAGTTTAACTTGAGAATAGGGATATTGAGGATGCAGATTTATGAGGAATCACATTCACGGATGCAGAGCTTAGGTTTTTTTTTTTAAAGAAATTTCATATTGGTGAATAAATACGAGAGTGGTTCAAATATAAACCGGAACTTTTAAATAAACGCGCGAAAAATTTATTGTGAAAAAAGTGGTTGCACTGGCAGTTAGACCGGTTTGTTACGAAGCGTGTAGACCAATTAGAACCGCGTAAGCTCACTTTTTAGTGTAGTTAGAGCCATGAGTGAAAAAGAAGTACCAGTGTCTGTTGCGCAACGCATCATTATTTGTTTTTTAGTCAAAGACGACGTAAAATCCGCGGAAATTTACCGAAAATTACGCGAACAGTTCGGGGATGAGTGTCTCTCCAAAACTCAAGTGTACGAGTGGTGTTCCGCGTTTCGAAAAGGACGTGAAGTGGTGTCAAACATAGCACATGTGCGGCGCCCAAAAACCAGCATTACAGATGAACACGTCAAAGCCATCGAACAACTCATTTTGGCTGACCGACGCGTCCGTGTACGCGATATGACCAACGAATTGGGCACCAGCATAGCTAGTATTGAGACAATAATTCATGATCGGCTAGGTTATCGCAAAATTGCAGCCAGATGGGTGCCAAGACTTCTGAATTTTGAACAGAAATTCACTCGTTGGGAAGTTTGTACGCGTCTCCTGCAACGGTATGAAGAGGAAGGAGAGAATTTATTGCGGCGAATATTCACCACGGACGAAACTTGGGTGGTACACTACTATACGCCGGAGAGTAAACGCTCGCCTATGGAGTGGCGGAAGAAAAAAGAGGGAGCGCCAGTCAAAGCGAAGGTTACACAGTCAGCTGGGAAGGTGTTGTGTACCGTGTTTTGGGACATGAAGGGAGTTATCGCAGTCGATTTCCTAACTGAACAACGTACTGTGACGGCGCAGTATTACAGTAACCTCCGAAAAAACACAGTCAAACCGGCCTATCGAACAAAAAGGCGCGAAATTCCGATCCGTAGTGCGATACTGCTTCAAGACAACGCCAGGCCACATTCCGCTCGGCTCACGATGGAGACATTGGCCGAATTGGACTGGGATACACTTGAACATCCTCCTTACAGTCCAGATTTGTCGCCTTGTGATTATTATTTGTTTGGCCCGTTGAAAGAAGCACTTGGTGGACAACGTTTCGACAGCAACGATGAGGTGGAATCGTTTGTGCGCAAATGGCTATGTGACAAGCCGCGAGATTTTTATGAAAAAGGAATAAAAAAATTGCCGGAGAGGTGGAAAAAGTGCGTAGCGTGCGAGGGGGGTTATCTCGAAAAATTGTAAAAAATATGAGCACTGTAAGTATAAAATAAAAATATTAATGACGAAATTCCGGTTTATATTTGAACCACCCTCGTAATATAAAAAGCTTGTAATAATCTTTTACATTTTTATTAAATAATTATATACTTAGTAATTAAAGTTAAAAATTGATGCATTGTATTTAATAAAAAGTAATACCTCCGTCTCTTCCGGTTCCAGTCTGTTTCGCAGAGGATCATAAATTAAGCCCGCGCTACTGAACAACTGGCTGGTGGAGATGATAATAATCTGCGTGCTATTCTAGATAATATTTTCAATTCTTCTCGGTGAACGCTCCACTATTCAAATGGATTTTCATTTACTTTGATCCTTTTCTTATTGCGGTAAGATAGCAATTCCTTCTTAAGTACAGTGTCAGAACTACCATTTTCTGATGATTCTTGACTCTTATCTTCCACTTGACGAGACGTTTTTTAAGCCAGCCTTTCTAGCCATACCGGAAATTCCTGGTTGTTCTGTATCTTTATCCGAGCAATCTGTCATTCTCATTCTTTTAGCAACTCTAAATCGGGATTTATTGCGGATGCGGATGCAGATGTAAAAATTTATGCAGAAGATCCGCAATTCCGGATGCGGATGCGAATATCCGCAACATCCCTACTTGAGAAAGGCCTTCCTAGACTAGATAGGAAAAAACAGGTTACCTACCCCCTATGGTTAGTGACAGAAGTTTCCCTTTAAGGAACTAACTGTAGCGTTCTATAAGAAGGGTATTCCCTCTGATACGGAGCAGCAGCTATCATCAGTACCTTCTTGGAGCTGAAGACAAATAACGTCGGTAAAGTTAAAGTTAAAACAATTGCATAACAAAATTACATATTGGTTTAATCGCTATAAGGGGAAACTACCTCATTATTTCCCAAGTTTTAGCAGCATGATGAAGCAAATAAAAAGGAATTAGTACCAGCAATGAAGCCCTGGATATCCAAAGAATCGAGCCCAGCAGGAGAAAATGAAGGGCTTCTCAGATCGTCAACACTCAACGTTCCAGCGATTATGAAAGGTTTAAATACGGAATACAAAACGTGACATCACTTAAACTAGCAGTCGAGTAATTATACTATAAATACAAAACCAAAATACACAAGTTTATATGGCAACGTTTACATATTGTGATCAAATAATAAAAGTAACGTATGAAAAAATAGAAACTTTAAAATCCCCAAAGGGGATGAAAATTTAATTTTAATGGATGACTGGAATGCAATGGTAGGAGAAGACAAAAATATATCGATAATGGGAAATTATAGATTAGATACAAAAAATGACAAAGACCAAAGACTAATTGAGTTCTACAAAAAACATAGCCTTGCCGTAACAAATACTTTGTTTACTGGTCATATAGGACGAAGATATACATGGAAAATGCCTGATGATAAACAAAAATGTAAAATCGTTATAATGGTGATGTGTAGAAATAGAAGAACAATTGAAATTTGGTAAATTTGAAGGCGCCTACCGAATCGTCAAAAAATATTATAGTGATTTAAAAAAGAAAAATAATAATCTAAAGGACAAGAATTATAAATATCTGTTTGATAAAAATGATAAACTTAATGAATGGCCCGAATATTTAGAAGAGCTATATAGTGATAAAACCCATGAAAGTATTTTAAAAATTGCAAATTAAGTGGAAGAAGATAATAATATGGGTAACCAGATACTTAAGAATGAGTTTGGTAGAGCTATTAAAGAGACTTAAGGTCGGAGAAATCGCCAAGTATAGATAAAATTCCAATGGAATTGTTAAAACATAGCGGAGATGGAGTCAAACTGAAATTGCGTGATTTAATATCAAAAAGTTACAAAACTAAGGTTATTCCAAATTATTTTCAAAAAAATGTAATCATTCCAACACTAAAAAATGATGGAACAGATTCATGCGTAAAGGCACGTCCCTGAGATCCTCACTAATATTATACAAAGAAGAATTAAAGGCTATATAGAAGGATTTCTTTAAGAAGATCAGTTTGGGTTCAGATACAAAATAAGAACTAGAGAAGCAATTTTGTCATTAAAAACAATCATTGAAAAACGTATAAGGCGATGAAAAAGCTTTTGATAATGTAAACTGGAAGAAAATGTTCAAACTACTTGGAAAAATATGAATACCAAGGAAAGTCAGCATGTCATTAAAGCTTTATATAAAGATCAAACAGCAGTAATAAGATGTAAAAAGATCACAGGCATTGGCGCACTCAAGGGGGGTGCCACGGGGCCATTGCCCCCCCCAAAAAAATCTTCGAAATCTTAATTTCGTTTTGTAATGTTTTGTTTTACTTTTTTTTTTTAAAAAAAACATACACATTTACTTTTTTCTTATATTACAAATATAAAGTTACGTTTTTATTGTTATTATTATTTTTTTTTAAATAAAATTCGTTAGTTTTGTAATTTTTTTAAAAATAATATTCGTTAATTTTGTATTGTTTTTTTTTTAAATTTTAATTTACAGACCACGGAAATAGATAGGTACTTAGTCGAGGTATCGAGTTACCACCCCCTAACTCATCTAAATTCTAGCCCCGACCAAAAAAAAACTCCTGAGTGCGCCTTTGATCACAGGAGATGTAAAAATTAAGAAGGGAGTACAACAAGGCTGCTCATTTTCTTCGCTTTTATTTAATGAGTATATTAAGGAGGCAATACATGAAGTTAAGAATAATATAAATCTGGCATTAAAATACGAAGTGAAAACAATTAGTATAATCAAATTTACCAATATCACTTATATAATGGCAGAGAGCGAAAAATTTCTGCAAAAGTCGTTAAGGAAAATAGAAAATATGAGAGGCACTCCAAAAGTAACTACACACGTTACCGTTCTCTGTGTCTACTTACACTATCCCTTCAAAAATATGAGAATATGTGTATGAAGGTACTAGACACTTGTTGTAAAAATTTCAAGACAATCGGTTGTGTTGCGCGTGTGCTGTTGTGCTTTCAGTATGTCTGCGGTGAGTACTCCGCCGTCCAATTCTGATTGCGAGCCGTTATTTGGTCTTTAATGATTGAAAATACGAGGGGTGCCGAAATTTACTGATGTTTGTGCGCGGCGTATAGTGAAGGCAATGTAATGTCGAAACGTGCCGTGTATCGATGGGTTGTCATGTTTAAGGCTGGCAGAGTGAAGACGAAAGATGAGGCGCGAAGCAGCCGACCATCGAACAGCATTAATGACGAAACCATAGCGCCTCGTCTTTCGTCTTCAAAAGTCACAACCGATCGTGGCTGACAATTCACCTCTAAACTGCACGATCATTTTTGCCGACTGCTGGACACAAAACACATCATGACGAATGCTTATCATCCACAGGTAAACGGCATCCTGGAACGGCCACATAGGACACTAAAAGCTGCATTAAAATCCCAGCATCGAGATCGTCCATCTGCACTACTGGTTGTACTGTTAGGTCTTCATTGCGCTTTATGGGAAGATGGAATTTTTCTAAGTCAATTAATGTTCAGGCTAAGTTTATGATAGCCAGGAGAATTTTTCGACAGCACGGATAAACCCCAGATCGAAATTACTGCATACTTAACCACACTTTATCAGCTACTAAAAATGATTAGGCTTCAGTCTTTTCAACAAAAATCAAAGAGAGTTGTATTCGTTCACCCAGCTTTGGAAACTTGTATAAAAATTTATGAGTGAAAGGGTCATGCTCGAGGTCCACTCGATTCTCCATAAGACGACCATTACCCACTGCTCAATCATGATAAAAAGAATTTTAAAATCAGAATTAATCATGATAAAAAGAATTTTAAAATCAGAATTAATCATGAGTCTACTGTATTATTTTGGGTATACTAGTAGGTTCAGAATACAACTGTTTCTATCGATCATGTCAACCCAGCATTCTTGCTATCAGACAACGTTGACTTCAATTCTGAACCCAATAGTATAGCCCCAAATAATACAGTATTACAAGCCACCAACAACAACGAGAACTCCAGATGCAGTTAAATATTTACATTAAGGCAAAATGTGGCAAAACATTGTTAGCTGATCCAGAAATACAAACTTTTGCCGAACTGCCTATGGCTCAATCTGACGTTGTATCACCTTCCAGTGATAATCTGCGTCCAGAAGCAACAGTAAACATTCAGAACAAAATCTTCACTTGTAGTGGACAGCGTGTATAGTTCCCATAGAAATTCCTGGAGTATGCGATCTAGCCCTTTGCATACAGTTACAATGCATCAAAAGTCAACTGTAACACTCAAAATGTGTATAATTTTTTTTCTTTTTTTTCTTTTCCCTCATTCCCAAATTTTCTATTCGGATTATGTTCTTTTACCACCATAACTCATGATTTACCTGTACTACTACTACTTTCCTTATTACTCTATCTTCACCTTAGCTACTTCATAATTCATTTTATTATTACTATCTTTGTTTCTGTTTTATATTTCGCATAATAATGTACGTTTGGAATTATTGTTTATTGTTATTTAACCAATTCGGTTATATAGTTGTTGGTTGTTTTGAATTCGATAAAATTCGCAAGTAGTACCTCATATATTTCTGGAGGAGTAAAGTAACCGCGCATTTTTATTGCTATGCTCAATGATGGCAACAATGTACTGTATTCGGTTGTACAAATGAATGGTGCACGAACTGGCGACAGTCAATCGCTTCCAGTTGTTTTGAAAATCCCGACCCACCCTCAGAAACCATCACCAAGCCCCTGCGACTCTGGCCCAGCCCACCAGCGCCTCTAGCGTCAAATTTTTCCATTTCCCGACCTTTGGCCTGTAGCCTATCCGGCCGATCATGTTCTAGAAAGTTCCCAACACGGCAGAAGGTCCCCTGTGCCCTCCTACGCACCTTAGTCAGCCCGGCAGTGCTGCTGAATATGAACGACGGCGTTATATACATAGTTATTGCATCATTCAACACCAATTTTATAGGTCTTCACACACTAACACAATTGTACACTGAAATAACCAGTCTGGAGGTGGGAAATCATCGTTATAGCGCACTGGCAGCTCTCACATCGCGTGTAAAACACCAAGAATCTGCCCCAGAGCTCATAGTCGCAGTTGTTACAAAGTAACATAAAGTTGTCTGTGTTTTTGCTAGTACCTAGCTAACTCATCCCTGATAGATTTATCAAAGTCGCTAAATGCTGAGGAGATAATCATGAAGTTTTTTGAACAATCGGGTATGAATACTGCGCTGTTAACAGTTCCCGAGCCAATAACGCCTATAGCGCGCACGCCGTCGCAGGCCTATTCCACTCAAAATATTTTCACTTAAAATAATGGAAATAGCATAGCTGAGAAAGATACCGATGATAACGAAAAGGACACAGCAACGTCTTACATTCAATGCGGTCAAGTACCTATAACACCAACAGTCAAAAAAAGCCAGAGCTACCAAAATAAATTATTAATCGCCGAGCAGTTATATTTGTGTAAAACCCGCATGATGACGCCAACATCCACACTATTCACAGTCCTGACCTAGTTTTTTGGTTCCTATAGATTTTTTCTTCCCCCGTCCCAGTATAGCTCTTACGGCTTCTTTTGGCTTCCGCGTATTTATTTCTGCAGTATCCGCTACTTAATTTTCTTTTTAACTTCGTCATGTTTCTGACGATCCAACTTCCGATGTTTTCACTGTTTCTGCGCTTTATTTTCTAATACTTTATCAGCCTCAGTGTGACGATTATAGTCCTTATATATATTATACGCTATGTCGTGTTCTCGACAGGCCTCATCTAGGGGGTTTATTCCACGATCTCCTCTGGCTAATCGCTCTTTTAGCCTAGTGCATGGACCGCAATACTAGTATCCTCCGGGTAAATGTAGTTCGAACGGTAACTTATTGATAGCTCAATTAATAAGTGTGCATATAACACCTCCGCAAGTCTTTTTCTTTTTCTTATTGACAGTAGCAGTGATAACTCTTTTTCTCTTCATGGTGTTTTCTTCAACTTTCGGTTTCTATATATATATAGATATATATATTATATAAAGCTGTAAGAAAAAAAATCGTACAGACCGTTCTATAGTAGCTAGAGAGTTAATTTTTGTGAAGAAGAAAATATTAAGACACCCATAATTTTAAAATTAAAGGGCCCAAATTTCGAAAAATGTGAAAATCAAGTTTTAAGAAACAAATTTTTTAAAAATTCCGCAGCCGGTTCTATATGAGTTATGGTAACAATTTTCTTTTTAATCTGCACACTAAGGTCTCCAGAATACAGGAAAAATAAAAGATTCGAAAAATTTTGATATTTAGGGACCAAAATTTGTGAAAATGCATGCTTAAAGCGGTAACCCCGAAAACTAAAAAAAAGTCTACAGCTCTTTCCGTGGTAGCTGGAAGGTCACTCTTTTTTTTAAATGATGTATTTTAATCGTAAGAATATAGGAAAAATACGAAACCGCCAAAATTTTGAAATTAAAGGGCCCAAATTTTGAAAAATGTGGAAACCAAATTTTAAGGAAAAAATTTTTAAAAAATTCTGAAGCCGGATCTATATTAGTTACGACATTGATTTTCATTTTAATTTGCATATTAAGGTCTTCAAAATACAGGAAAAATGTAAAATTCGAAAAATTTTGATATTTAGGGATCAAAATTTGCAAAAATACACGCTTAAAGCAGTAAGACTCGAAACTAAAAAAAAGTCCACAGCTATTTCCGTGGTAGCTGGAAAGTCCATCTATTTTTTAAATTATGTATTTCAATAGCTGGAATATAGGAAAAATACGAAACCTCAGAAATTTTAAAATTAAGGGCTCAAACTTTGAAAAACGTGAAAATCAAGTTTTAAGAAAAAAAATTTCAAAAAATTACACATCTGATTCTATATGAGTTACAGTTTCGATTTCCTTTTTAACGTGCATATCAAGGTTTCGAGAATACAGGAAAAATGTGAAGTTTGAAAAATGTTGATATTTAGTGACCAAAATTTGAGAAAATCCATGCATAAAGCGGTAAAAAATAGTCCACAGGCCTTTACACGATAGCTAGAAGGTCACTCTTTTAAAAAAAATCATGTGCATCAATCACTCAACATGAGAAAAATACGAGATCTCCAAAATTTTAAAATTAAAGGGCCCAAATTTTAAAAAATGTAAAAATTAAGTTTTAAGCAAAATATTTTTAAAAAATTCTGCAGCCGGTTCTATATAAGTTACGATATTACTTTTCTTTTAAACCTGCATACAAAGGTCTCTAGAATACAGGAAAATAATAAAATTCGAAAAATTTTGATATTTAGGGAACAAAATTTGTGAAAATACACTCCTAAAGCGATAACCCTGGAAACTAAAAAAAAGTCCACAGCCATTTTCGTGGTAATTGAAGAGTTCTTCTTTTTTTAAAATGATGTATTTCAATCTCTAGAATATAGGAAAAATACGAGACCCCAAAAATTTTTAAATCAAAGGACCCAAATTTTGAAAAATGTGAAAATCATGCCTTAAGAAAAAATTTTCAAAAAATTCCACAGCCGAATCTATATGAGTCACGGTTTAGAATTTCATTTTAACTTGCTTACTACGGTCTCCAGAATACAGGAAAAATATAAACTTTGAAAATTTTTGATATTCAAGGACCAAAATTTGGGAAAATACACTCTTACATCGATAATCCTGGAAACTAAAAACAAGTCCACAGCTCTTTCCATGGTAGCTGGAGGGTCACCTTTTTTTTTTATATGATGTATTTCAACCGCTAGAATATAGGACAAATACGAGACCCCAAAAATTTTTAAATCAAAGGACCCAAATTTTGAAAAATGTGAAAATCAAGTTAAAAGAAAAAATTTTTTAAAAAATTCCTCAGCTGAATCTATATGAGTTACGGTATAGATTTTCGTTTTAACTTGCATACTAAGGCCTCCAGATTGCAGGAAAAATAAGGAACTCAAAAAATGTTGATATTTAGGGACCAAAATTTAGGAAGATACACGCTGAAAGCGGTAAGATTGGAAACTAAAAAAAAGTCCGCAGCCCTTTCTATGGTAGCTGTAGAGTTATTCCCTTTTTTAAATAATGTAATAGAATTCCTGGAATATATGGAATATACGGGAGCCCTAGAATTTAAAAGTTAACTGCACATGAACGGTTTGATATTTTTTCTAAATAAAAAAGTCGAAGAACCGACGGAAGAAAAAATAAATAATAATATAAATCTAGACCAATATATATAGTGGATAATAAAAATAAAAAAATATCTCAGACAAAATATTACAAATATTTGTTATTATAAGAATCACGATATCTGCATTTAGATAGATTAAGTCTAGGGTTTCTCAAACTAATAGCTCCACGAACCCATGTTAAAGTTTCCAGGTGACGGCGAACCCCTAACATCCCCCTCCCAAAAAAAATAATAAAATTGGCTGTTGAAAAAAATAAGGTTTTTTTATTTCAATAAAAGGTAACAAATTTATTATTTTTACGACCTCTAAAAGTGCTGTTTTTAAATCATTAGGCATTTTCTTGCTCGCCAATGCTTCTCTGTGCAATACTCAATGCATACTTTTGACCTCAGGAGCGAGATTTTTAATCCTGGTTATTAGTCTAGATATCCTTCCTGTCATGGCCTTTGCACCATCTGTCGATATACCAACACACTTTGTCCAATCTATGACATGTTCTTTAAAAAAAGCATTGATGGTGTTAAAAATATCTTCTCCTTTTGTCGTAGACTCCAAGGTCTTGCAAAATAGAAAATCTTCTTCAGAAATATTTAACAAACCCAAGTAAATTCGGCAATCCACTAATATCTGTTGATTTATCAACTTGAATCGTATAATTATTTTGTAATCGTTGTGCGAGTTGATTTTCAATATTGTGTGCCATGTCGTGAATGCAACGTGCAATTGTATCATTCGAAGGAGGTATTTTATCCAGCAGTTTCGAAAAAGTGTCTCCCAATACACAACTGACCATATCTTTAGCAGCTGGTAAAATCAATTCTTCAGCAATATTGTATGACTTTCCGGTCTTTGTGATTTTATATGCCACAATGAAAGATGCACGTAAATATTCAGAGTTAGTAGCCAAGGTGGTTTTCATGGTCTTTTTTGAAGAAGCTAACTCTTTCTTTTTTTGAACAAAAAATCTAAAGGTTTACGTACGTATTGCGAATGTTTTGTTTCCAAATGTCTTCGCAGCAGTGATGACTTCATCAAGCTATTTGCAGAACTTCTGAACATATTACACACTGTGGTTCTGGGTATTGAGATTTTTCGTTGCACGTAAATCCAATTTTCAGATAGTCTTCGTCATATTTACTTTTTTTTTGCCGATGGTATAACTTTTTTTTCTGGTTCTCTCGATTTCTTATAATTTTCGTTTGAAACTAAACTTTCAGCAAAAGTAGACGCAATTTGAGTAGACGTACTTTGTACAGGTTGCGAGTTAGATGATAACGTTGAATTATTTGGGCATTTTATACGTAATGACCCCGTTTTTAACCACTCATTCATTTTCGCAACTGTTACTGAATATATTTTCAGAAAAAAACAGTTATTTGAACAAAATTATTGCTAGCTGCACAAAACGATTGTAAATGTTTTTATTTACGAGGGTGGTTCAAATATAAACCGGAATTTCGTCATAAAAATTTTTATTTTATACTTACAGTGCTCATATTTTTTACAATTTTTCGAGATAACCCCCCTCGCACGCTACGCACTTTTTCCACCTCTCCGGCAATTTTTTTATTCCTTTTTCGTAAAAATCTCGCAGCTTGTCACATAGCCATTTGCGCACGAACGATTCCACCTCATCGTTGCTGTCGAAACGTTGTCCAACAAGTGCTTCTTTCAACGGGCCAAACAAATAATAATCACAAGGCGACAAATCTGGACTGTAAGGAGGAGGTTCAAATGTTTCCCAGCCCAATTCGGCCAATGTCTCCATCGTGAGCCGAGCGGTGAATTTCTGTTCAAAATTCAGAAGTCTTGGCACCCATCTGGCTGCAATTTTGCGATAACCTAGCCGATCATGAATTATTGTCTCAATACTACCTATGCTGATGCCCAATTCGTCGGTCATATCGCGTACACGGACGCGTCGGTCAGCCAAAATGAGTTGTTCGATGGCTTTGACGTGTTCATCTGTAATGCTGGGCGCATGTGGTATGTTTGACACCACTTCACGTCCTTTTCGAAACGCGGAACACCACTCGTACACTTGAGTTTTGGAGAGACACTCATCCCCGAACTGTTCGCGTAATTTTCGGTAAATTTCGACGGATTTTACGTCGTCTTTGACTAAAAAACGAATAATGATGCGTTGCGCAACAGACACGGGTACTTCTTTTTCACTCATGGCTCTAACTACACTAAAAAGTGAGCTTACGCGGTTCTAATTGCTCTACACGCTTCGTAACAAACCGGTCTAACTGCCAGTGCAACCACTTTTTCCACAATAAATTTTTCGCGCGTTTATTTAAAAATTCCGATTTATATTTGAACCACCCTCGTATTTTGATGTCAAGCAAAATGCGCGCAAGTAACTAGAACTAAAACAAATTAACACTGAGCACACACTGAGCGTGGCAACCACGCCGCGCGCCGTGCATGTGCAATGCCACGCGAGTTCAGTCACGTGCGCGCCAAAATGTGTACCCCACGCGCCTGCCAGTCATCCAGCCAATATTACATAAATCTTGTCGCGAACCCCCTACCGTCGAATGGCGAACCCCTAGGGGTTCGCGTACTCCACTTTGAGAAACCCTGGATTAAGACAATAATACTTTGTTGATATACAGTGTAAGGTGGAAGAAGAACAATTACGGTTTTTATTAGATTTAATCAAATAAATATCCTAAGAATGGCTACTCGAAGTGAAATAGACGAATGTATCGCAGCTGAAGGAGGTCCAAACCCGTAAAAATTTACCTTCCAAGCTCATATACACACGGTCCGCGATATATGTAATTAACATATCAGGATGGTATAGCAGTTGTTGCCAGATTAGGTAAACTAATGTTTTTTATTACGATGACGTATAATCCTAATTGAACAGAAGTGACATTAAATTTAAATGAAAAGCAATATAATATCGATCGTGCAGATTTATATTGTAGGATATTCCAATTAAAATTAAATAATTTATTAAAAGTTTGAAAATCAGGTGAAATTTTCGGAGAAATGGTTTATATTTTATACGTAATCGAATTCCAAAAAAGACGTCTTCCTCGTGCTCATATTGCTTTAAGAGTAAAAAATTCGTCCGTAATTAATGAAGATATTAATAATTTTGTTTAAGCCACAATCTGAATTTTTAAAATTTGATTCTTTAAGTTTTAAAATTTTTGCCCATTTATTTATTTCAACATTATAAAGGCGAAAAGACGTCAATTCAAAAAAAAAATATCTCCAGCTGCTATAGAATGGAAAACACGCGTAAATATCTTAAAATGTGCAAAGTGAAAAAGAGGAGATGGATCTAGGAGTTCCGCAGGGTAGCAACTTAGCGCCAATACTGTTTATTATATATACAAATGGTCTATATAAGGAATTAAGTTACATTGAGGTAGTCTCGTACGCGGATGATATAGCAATAGTTACGTCACATAAAGATGTTAAAGAGACAGAAATAATGATGCAAAAAGATCTAATAACAATAAGTAAATAGGCACGCGATAAAAGTCTAAGAATAAATGTAAAAAAGACTAAAGCAATGGTACTGCGGAAAAAAAGAGACAGCTCTGATTTGTATTGTCCAAATATAATAATGCACTCATGTGTACATTCAATGGGGGAAAGACGCAAATGCGAAATGAAAAACTGTCAAAAGTTAAACATAGTAACGCAGTATAAATATTTGGGAGTAATGATGGATCAACACTTAAGATGGGACATACATATGGAATACATTGCAAAGAAAATAAGAGCAGTTTTACCAGCTTTATATACATTAAAGAAATATGCAACAAATGAGTTTATTATACGCTACTAGAGTCGAGGATCAGATATGGAATTCCAGCATGGGGAATAGCGAGAAAGCATACTTGGGGAAAACTGCAAATTAAATGCTTGAAATTAATAGGAAATCATAAAGGAGAGACCGATAGTGAAATAATTAAAAAAGAAAACGTAATGAGCATAAGAGGAATGTACTTATTACTGAAGATATGGGAGTACATATCAGCAGAAAAGAAAATTGAATTGGAGGAAGAAATAAACACAGAATACGAGTTGAGGGAAAAACTTTCGTTCCAACTGCCGTTAGCAAGAACAAAGATGGGGGAGCAAACGGATAAATATATTATAACTCAAATGTTGAATAAAATACCCAAAGAAATAATAGAGAAGGAAAAAATAGGGGAAAGAAAAAGGAAAATAAAGGAATGGCTTCAGGAAGAAGAAAATATAAAAAAAATAATAAACATAAAATAAAAAGACAAAGCGATTCATTTGAAAGAAGTTGCATACAGGTAACGCATTAGGATCGTATACCGCGTGAATAAAGTGTCTAGTTGTGCATCACGCGTTATCATTCGCTCGCTGATAAGAATCGGATTACGATTGTCTCTGGTTAGCCTGCCTTATTTATTTATCTTCGATTTTCGTGACACTAATCACCTCCGAATAGAACAATAACTTAAAACATATTAGAAGTGCTCGTGAATTTTGCTCCCGAATTTTGTGGGGTTTGTACTAGCAAAATTGAGCCAGCATTACATTGAAGAAAAACCATAAATAAATTTAAAATACTTCTCTAAATAATGTTTGAGATGTTGTAAAAATTATTTCTTATTCTATGTAATTTAATAAATACCAAATTTCGATTATTACTTTTAATATTTTTTTATTTTCATATGACTTTTTTATAATCGCGAACTTTATGGGGTTTTTGAAAATGGATAATCTAGAATTAGATTTAGAATCAAATTATAAATTCAAATAAATTAATATTTTTTGTAAATAACATTTAAAGTAATATAATTATTTTTTCATTCAGAGGTAATAATAATAATATTTAAGTGTTATATCTAACTACATATTTTTATTTTTATTTTGTTTTTAAGTATTTATTTTTATTACATATTTTTAAAATTATACTACAAAATGCCAAAATGTTTAATATATGTTATATATAGTAACATTTAAAACGATTTATAATGTTTATTTTTAAAATTGTTATAAAAGGAGTCAAGTAAAATTATAAATTTTAGAATTATTTTGCTTTTACATGCTCATAATGCTTGTATTGCTATCAGTTATATATTTGTATATTAATTGTTTATTGTAAATATAGTTACATTTACAATAAACCAATAATAAAATATACTTCATTTTTAGAACAAATATCTGCTTAGAATAATTACATTCGTTTTCACACTATTCAAAATGGAGAAGCAAAACATTAATATAATTGCATGTTACAATATAAATATATAACATAACTTATTTTCCCTTTTATATATAATGGAAGATCAATATTTGGATATTTATTTATTTTAATCGCAATGAAGTAAATATTTTGACGAAAAAAGTTTTTCAGAATTTTTTAAATTGCGCAAACAATTAGTTAAATAATAATAATAGAAGTAATTGAAGTTGAAATTTATCAGAATGCATTTAATTGTTATTATGTATAAATTAACTAAATGTTTTTCTATATTTCTACTGTTAAAATGCATTTATTACTAGTAGTCTTAATTTTAACGAAGTAAGGGTTATTAAGTTATTTTCCAAAACTTTGTGAAATTTCTTTTCTTGTGTTTTAAGTAATTTTCGGGCTTCTCATGGCACAAACTCGTCTATAAGTTTCCAACACAATTTTATTATTTATTCATGAAATATTTGCCGCATCTTAAGTAAAAATTTCTATTACAATATTCTTAAATTGTTACTTGTAAATTACCACCACACTATACAACATTTTGTTTCAGTTAATAATTCAACCACTCTCTTATTAACAACCTAAATCTCGGGTTAATATAACGTCTTATAACAATCTAAGTTGTTAAAGGAAGTATAAAAGAGAAATAAAAGAAAACGAAACCAAAAAAGCAAATCATTTATTAGTACAACTTTTTTTGTTATTCAATTAATTATACTCCACGCTATCAACCAAATTTTTATGTTTTTCCATATCTTCAAATTCTATTTTGCGCGCCAGCGGCATTGACCCAACAACAAGAAAACTAAGCTAAGAAATTAAATAACTAAGCGATCCGAAATGGACGCAACAAAGGACAGCAGTGCGGACACCACAGAAGATGAAGGAAAGGAGAGGATAAAGGAAGAGTTATAGGGAGTAGGGAGACCTAATGACAGGAGCTGACTGTATAAAAGGGAGCGTTTGTTACGAAGAGCAGGACACTCAAAGAAAATGTGATTAGCATCACATGTACGAGGAGGATCACATATCTTCAAATTTGTTTCATCTTAAATTTCCTTCAGTATACTTGTCATTAATTTTATTAATACTTCTTTCGCCTTACTGTCCATTTTACTATTAATCCTTCTGGATTGTATATAGTAAGTTTCATCATCATTCTGAGTCCTGTTATTTTGTAGTTGGTAATTTTTTATCTTCGATTTTAACCCTCGGTAATTTATTATAGTAATAACATTTTTAAAAAGTTGTTCTTGTTCTACAAAGTGATACTGGATGGTAGTAACAATTTTAAACATTTCTTTTTGTCTCTTCCCGAATTTCAATTCGGTATTTAATTCTGGATATTATTAATGCTTCAAAATATAAATTAAGTTTTTTGTATATTGTACATTGTTTTTATTTGTATTGTGTATTATTGGAATAGTTGGCCTAGTTTGTCAATGATGGAGCTTTATCTAATATTAATACGAGGTACTTAAAATCACCATTTTCTAAATTTTCACAACTACATATTTTTTGACCATGTAGATACCTTGTATTATGTATTTCTATGTTAGGAATAAATTTCCTAACCTTGCTTGGTGTTTTTGTGAACAGTACTTTTTTTATGTTGTCATTAATCATTTTTTATCATTTGCCGGTTTGCAAATATTATTTAGGTCTTCTTGTAGTAACTTTTCCGCATTTTCTTTGCTAGAATGTTAAACAATCAATGTAATATTATCTGCTTAAACTTCAGATTTATAGTTCCTTGCACATCTATGTAATGAATTAATATATATTAAAACTAGTATCGGTGTCAATATTATCCCTTGCCCTATTTCATAATTCATTGATTCCTTCTTACTATATTCGTTTTCGATCTTTATCAAAAATTTTCTCTCCCTTGCATAACTACTGAACCGTTTTAAGACTTCCCATTTACACTCATTTTGCTCATGTCCTGAATTAATATTTCTTGATCTATAAAGTCAAAACTCTTGGTAAAGTCTAAAAAAACTAACAAAAACTGATTACCCACTTTTAGTTCTATATTGATGTATCATATAATGTTCTAAGTAGTATTATCATTGATTTTCTCTTTCTAAAACTTGATTGATTATGTACTAATTTATTAACCTCTAAATAATTTTTCAAATATTTATTTACATACCGCATAATTACTTTTGCCGTAACTGATTAATGTAATTAGTCTCTAATTCTCACACTTTCTATTTCCACTTTGGAAAATTGGCTTTACTGTTTCCATTTCTAGCCTTTTTTTCAAAAAGTAATTAATCATTTTTGTTAATGGTGGAATGAACATTTTTGTATATATTCCTTAACCTTATTCCGTCATATTATTGGGCTTTATACAGCTTAAGTTTTTTGATAATGGATTTTATTACTTAGTATTATGTAAGGACGCATCAATATCACCATCCCTTAATGTTAGTAATCTTCCTGACTTTATGTTAAAAATAGAGAATAAATATTGCTTTCAGCTATTTCAATGAAAAAATATTTCACATTTAAAGGAGTCATTACAAATTCGTTAAACGAACATTCAATACTTTTTACATTTTCTGTTCTTACTCTATATTAGGAAAATAATTTAATTTTGCTCACGTGTTTTTTTTTCTTGCTTATGGTTATAAATGCACACTACTTGAATTACGGTCCCCTTTACTGGAACCATAATTAATGTTAATTACTTTTCAATACTAAAATAAACTTTTCCTTATTTTTACATTGTTAAAATGTGTAGAATTTCGCTTATGTTCCATGTAATTATTTAGTAGTTACTAAAAACAATTGATTTACAGTTCTCCGCTGATTGTGGAATAAATAGAAATTGTTTCTTCCTGTAAATAAATAATAATTGTTCCAAAAAACGTTTTAAAAAGTCGCCGTTAATGAAACATTTTTTGATAAAAATATTAATGAATTATTTGTAAATGAATGTACTATTATTTCTTTTTTTTTACCTGCAATTATATAAGACTGATTAATTTACACCTAAATAACTGAAAATATTGACACAGAAAACCAGTAATAAAATATAAATTTTGGTAACTGCATCTGTTCTTGAATTTAAAATTATGTTGTAATTTCAATTTATTTTCTGTATTTAAGTTTAGGAAGGTATTGCATAATGGAAGCAAATAATCAAGTATCAAACGAACGAACTATTTAAAAAAAGTGTCAAATTTTATGTTCGTTTAAGAACTACAATAAGTTACATTTGCATTACACTAAATTCAAGGTTTTTTTAAAATCATAATGTCGACTATATTTTTGATGCACTTCTGTAAATTTATAGAGTATTAAAAAATGGTTAATTGTAATACACGCCCATAAGGAAAAATACATTAATTTTCTTGCTTTTGGAATTCTTAGTAAAATTAGTTTCGTTAAAGATTTAAACGATTCTGTTACCTTCAAATAGTAAGTTTCTCACTGATATACGCGATTGAACTTTCCCCCCTTAAAATAAAAATATAACAGGAAGAATGGAATTTAATAAGAAATCTTGTTTACTATCAATCGGTTTAAAATTATCAAGATGCAGCTAAAAAATGGTTAACCCATAGAAGTCATAATTAACGTGATATCTCTTCGTACCAATAAAGTTTAAGACCTTTTTGCAAATTTCTAAAGAAAATTTGTACTGCAGTTTATAGTTAACTTTAATGAAGAGCGTGTCTACATGTGATGAAGAGTTCATTTATCTGAGAAACTAATGCATTTTTTTTAGAGGAATTGAATTACTTCAAAATATACTATTATAATAGAATCTTTTTCTTTTTGAAAATATATCGTTATAAAATTTCTTTGAGGCACACACAGTAAACAGCAGGCGTAAATGTTAATTACAGGAACCATTTGAAATAATTTCCATGCGGAAGAATTTAATAGAATGTAATAAATTTATAAAATTTATTCAATGTATGCAGAACACTGGTAACCATAAATTAGGCGAAGTACAAACTTACTCTTGAAGTACTCATTTAAAGAATTTAATTTGAAGCATATTTGTATGTTCCACTTTTTTATAGCAGAAAAGTAACATAAGTAAAAAATACAACAAACAAGAAATAGTAATATGGTTGTATTTGTGAGAAGTAATATGGATGAAATCATTAAATCAATACACCTAACAGAAAACAAGATTCAGAAAATTTTAAAAAAAGCATCTGACGTGAAAATAAGAAAAAACAACATATACTTAAATAGAATAGGAAATATGTGAAATTTAAGAACTAATAAACGAACAACAAGGAACATTGTCGATCACAGTTTAACAAAACAGAAATAAATTAATAAACTAATTTATGGCCAAAATATTTTATCATTTCCCATGAACTCGCAGTCACAATAAATAGAATTATTTATGAAAGAGAAACAAATGAAATAATATATTATTTTTTACATCTACTACACAACTGGTTAACAGAACGATCAGAAAAAGATATAAAAACACGTTACAAAATTAATGGCAACAATGTTATATCACTGCCCTCATAGTGGCAGGCGTAATAGAAATTTAAATGAAAATAAAAGAATTTTGCAATAAATTGATCTTAATAAACATTATAACACTAAAAGAACTATTTTCAACGATCCCAAAAATTTATATTAGAATTTAATGCAAGTAATGAAGTAACAAGTTCAGTCAAGCATGTTTTATGCGCCGGGAATTCCATATTTTAAGTTAACGATAACTATAATTTGCGTTTACATATTAAATTTAAAAAAAAAAAGTGATTTTTCCGCTGCAAAGGCTATCTCGAATTTTTTTTAAGAAAATGAAATATGGTTTTGTCCCGGACAAATAGCGATCTTTCAACTGGTATATCACATAAACAAGAAAAAACTTTACCCCCCAAAAATTTCGAGTTCTCCACACTACAGAGCTTAATTTTGACGTTGAAAATGGATGTTCCAAACTAGAAAAATACATGGGTTACACATATTTTAAACCTTTTAAAATTTTTAACTATGATACTCGTTCGTTAAGAGGACAACATGTATCATCATTTGCGTTTTTTTGAACTTTACGTCAACTTCGAAAGTTCTGTTAAGGAAATGAAAAAAAAAGGATTCAGAATAATTGATGTAATTGTGAAGATATTTCCCATTGTGTTCAGTACAATAAAAATGATTTTATAGGGCAGATCACATGTATTTTAAATACTGCATCATCAATTAAAAAATTCACTATTTATTGCAACTAGCCCTGAAGAGGACAGTTTCAAAATAAACTCAAACAATATTACTATTAATAATTAAAGACAATAACAAAAATATGATCCGCGATGTTAATATTAAGCAACTTAGGTTGCTAGTTGCACCAGGACTCTGATGAGCTCTGTAACACCTGAAAAAAAAGAAGAAACATATAGTTGCAGTTTTTGGCTAATTATTATTTAACCCATAAGGGTTTAACATCCAATTTTTAAAAAAGTTATTGAATTTTAACAATGTACGTATATTTTAATTATTACCTTTAATAAATATATTTAGAATGGGATTTTTTATTAAATAAAATTAAACTAACAAAAACAGAATTAAACAAATTTCAAAAGCAATAATTTATTGCGTAAAAAAGTTATTTTGAAAAAATGATATAAAAACTACATTTACTCAATTATACACTATACAATCATTCAGTCAATATTTAACACCTTTTTATGCGTCTTCAATTGACATTTACTTCTTCACTAACCAAGAATAATACAATTTCTATCACAGTAAACATGTAATGCCTTTTCGTCTTTCAATAATGTTAAATATTCAAATTTTTATTTCATTTCAACACCATTAAGGAATGTGTTTTAATACATTGTTTAATTACATACAAGCTTTACTTTATTTCTACATATTTTACGATTATTTTTAACTTTCATGCTTCTATTTCCCTTCGAAGTACTAATTTAAAATTTTTTTAGCATATTCATAACGTTTTATCATATAAGTATATAAATATACAAATAGCACTTTACCAATTCTACAAGAACCTTTTCTACGTGCCATACAACGTCTTCATATTTTCATTTCCAAATGACAAGCGGTCGCAAATATATAATTTCTTGATTTCATTCCTTTTTCCATAAATCACGGAAGATGATATTTAATTGTGTTTTGATTCCATTTCAATTTTCCATTTTAAGAATTCTAAACAATTAATAGAGTATTTATTCATATATTTGCTTCTTTTTTTAAAATGTACTTTTCACGTTTATACAAAAACATTATCTTATTACGGTATTATGCGAAAAATATAGTACTGTAATATTTAACAAATAAACACATTAAAGAAAAAAATTAAACTCCAAATGTACTTTTCCTGTGGTAGAAAAGAACATATTTACTCCAAGTAAAAAAAATCGGTAACTTTTATTTCAATATTATTCTTAAAACTGCTTGTTCAACTTTCTATTACCTAAATTTCATTATTAGACTTAAAAGTATTTTATTATTTGAAACTTTCATATCGATATTCCAAACCCAACATTTATTTTGTTTATTATAATTTTTTATCCATATAAAAATAACGCTGTATACATTTTGACTTTGTAGATTATTCGAACAACATTTTAATATCCATTCATTCATTTTTTAATAGCCAATTTCATTAATAAACACACATACACATTTTTCTTAAACTGCAATCATTTCATTACATAAAATATAACTTTTAAACGTTTAGAATATAATTTCCAACCTGTTTCACATTTTAAATAATGTAATTGCATTTACACGTCATTTCATCACATGGGTTAAATAAGCACATCTTTTATTAAACTTTAAGCTGCATTTTCAGCATGCGCTCCTTTTTGGTTTAATTCTGTTTTTTATTTGCCAAAAACGCAAAAGTTTATCTGTAAATGTGAAATAAAAAACCATCTTTTAGTATCATGTCAAATTAAATTATCTATTAAACAATTCACTGTAATAAACGTGAATAAATTCTTAATGTAAACAAATACAATACCAAACCATTAATTTTCAATCTCATAAATACTGCTACCAATAGCAACACGGAAAAAAATTCAAATATATGATTAAACGATTTCGTTTTTGTAGCTAGCAAGTAATTTACTATTAAACTCGTGTTTCACGGGTATATATTTATAAACAAGGTTTTCCAGTTTTGTATCATAAAGTATTTTTAATTAATGGATTAAGAAGTATATAAAAAATGTATTATTCAAAATCTACTTTAATGTAAATATAAAACAAATGCGTTGAAAGATTTGTTATTATATTACTAATTACAATAGTTTATAGATAGCACTGATAATTTTCTATTACTGTTTAATTATGGCTGGTTAGAGAACTGTCACTTATTAAAGATAATAAAAAAAAAGTTTTTAATTCAAAAAACCAATTTCTAAATAATGCAATTTTTTATTAATTCTTTTTCTGGAAAACGGAAATGTAGTTGTATTAAAACGCAAAAAAAAAAAATAGTAAAGAACAAGACACCAAACAGAACTTTTTAAACTAGAAATCATTATTCATAGGTAAGATAATAATCGTCATAAATAGTAATGGTTACGTTTTAATGACAGAAACGAAATAGACTGCTGACAGCTTCTTTTGTAAAAGTGCACTTTCAAATTTTTCCACATACGTTCCTAACAATTCATCATTTAAGTGCAATATCAGCACTCAATGTAAAAGAAAAAGTAAATGACCCATGCGTCAGAAATTTTTAAAATTACGTTAAGTGAAGTACACATATCTGGAACGACAGAAATACGTTTACATATAATTATTTTTATTTGCTAAAATTTAACTTTAAATGAATAAATGGAAACTGAAACTATTTAAAACAAATTTATACCGTAAAATTTTGATATTACCATGTTGTTTTCATTTGTGTCGCTTCAAACTTCACGCTGCATTCAGGACACTCCGTTTAATATACAATTAAAACTAAAAAACTTGATAATAAAATGCACAGAATAAATAATTGTAACTATAAAAATATTAACACCCTAAAAGACGTAAAGCAATAAAAGAAATGAAAACGGTCAAAAGAACTAACAAGCGCGCAGAAGAAAAAAATAAAAGCAACAATGGAATAATTTAAAACAAAAACATAAATTTAATAGAACACCATTACCAAAAGCTGTGACAAAAACAGGAAATTATGTAACACGCTAAAATATCAAAATGGCAAATTCAAATTGGCGCACAAATGTAAATTTCTGGAAATCCTGCGAAAACAATTTTCATCAATCGAAGAATTGATTTATGAGTCCGTTGAAAAGACAGCAATCGATTCAATTATCTTCGAAGAACACTGGTTTACTACTCTATCTAAAAATCCCATAAAATTCGGGAGCAGAATTCACGAGCACTTCTAACAATAGTCTAAAACATCTCGCAGGAAGATACTACTTGGCGCAACTTTGTTGGATTGCAAGTGATCCAAAACAACTAGATCTATACAATTTGTAATGAAATATTAATTAAATGAATAAACTAATTCAAAATCTTGTATAAATTATTAAATAAAATTATTTTATTTGTATAATGAATTAAATAATGAAATTTAAACATAACATCTAAATTTACAAATAAAATTAAAAAATTGAAAACAAAATTCACAAAATAAAAAAAAAATATTCTCAACATATTAAAGCAAACAAATTTAATTAAAATATTTGAAAATTATATTTAATGTTAGTCTTTAATTTAAACAATAATTTTTAAAAAATTACACTCAGGGTAGAAATGAATAAACATAAATTAAAAGGCTAGTTAGAAATACACTAAATTATTTAAGTTAAGTATATTTTAAAGTAATTATCTGTTTAAACATTATTTTAAAAAATTTTAATAATAATAATACTATATTAAGAAATTTTTATTATAAAAAAATAAATAAAATTGATTAGGTAATTTAAAATATAATTTGCCTGAATTTTTATTTTGAGATACTGAAGAAATATTTTATTTCAGCTTCAATTTTACCTCCTAACTTTTTTAGAAGCAGTTGAAAAAAGCTTGTGAATATACATAAACATAACAGTTTAATTTTTGTATTACTTGCATTACTATATTATTTACATAATAATATCTTTAGGACAATCACACCTAACATATAAATATTATATAATTAATCCATGGAATATAATTATAATAAAGAACTAATTATAACACTTAAATCATTTAAAAATATACTGGTCTTAAATGTTATTATGAATGAATACAACATAAAGGAAGAAAAATATAATAGGTTGTTAATTATTTAAGTTGACTCTGGATATAATAACATTAAATTAATGACAGCAAACGATCCTTACAATTCTAAAACCTTTAATCAAGTTTTCAAAAGATTAGAATTTGAGAATTAATTAAATTATAAATTCTAATTGTTAAAATATAATTTCTTTGGTAATAAATAATTTAATTTGTTCTTTATATAAATGCATGTAAAAGGCTTATAAAAATATTTCTGGTCCCTTATTCATTAGTGTTTACTTTTTAAAATAATCATCTATAATCTGATTATGTTACAGGCTTTAATAAATTAATTTTTAAACCATGGAAAAATGTTGAAAAAATCATTGAGTTTAAAAGTGTCTAATTACAATGTCTGGATTGATTCATGATTAATAAAATGGAAGTAATATAAATAATGTAGGTAGTATTTTTCTTAAATTATATTGTTGAAAATAGATCCAACAGAGCAATTCTAAAATATTAATTCTAGTAGCGCCTTAAATTGACACAAAATTTACCTTCTTTACTTTACAATCTTTATATGATTTTCTATTATAGGTAATTACTTATGTAAGAACTCAGACCCTTCTTTATTTTTTAATTCTTTACAGTACTGTTGCACCTCTTAACTGCCACTGCTTTCAAGAAGGCTTTAAATTTACATTACATGTTAATATGAAAGTTCTCCCAATTATTTTTCATGTTAACATTTTTTTATTAGGCTCTTTTGTATACCTCACCTTAGTACAGTATGCTTCTTTTCAGAATTTCTGCATTTATATCATATTTTAATAAATAAAAGTTAAGTTTTATAATTCATTTTTAATATGAAATCTTATTAGTACTATAATAGATTCTTCTTCTTCTTGCTTGGCATTTTCCTGGTGCAGGATCCGCTTGGTGGCAAGTTCTTCTGCATTTTCTATGATCCTTAACAGCCTCTATCCAAACATTGACTTTCAGCATATCATTGTTGATGGAGTCTATCAACTGTCTTTTCAGACTACTCATGGCCGCTTTCCTCCAGGCTCATAATACATTAATATCTTCACTGGACTATTGCCTGCTAGTATTATAATACATTATTATAGAATACCCCTTTCCAATATGCATTATTTGAATGTGTTGTAGAATTAGAAGAAAACAAATTCAGTCAAGCTAGACGTTTTATGTGCTGAGGACTCTGTGTATAAAACTATAATTTACATTTATATAATATTAAATTCAAAACAAAGAAATTTGATTTTTCATGCCATAAAGAAGAAATACATAATTTTTTGCACTTTTTTGAGCTTCTCACTGACTTTAAAATTTTTGTTAAGGAAATTAAATAAATTTTGTTGTAAACAAATAGCGATTTTTCCAACAATATATCACAAGACCAGAAAAAAATATATTGTCATGCTCCTGCCATATTTTTTTAAAATTATTCTCGTATTATTATTATTATTATTCGCTCTTAAATTTTTTATTTTCGTGTTAAATTACTCAAATTTCTTATCGGTCTCCTATTCTTCTTTAAGTACGATTCCCGATAACTCTATCTGTAGTTTCCGTTTTCTTGTTGATTTTTCTTATGTTGCAATAGCCTAATTATCTGTTCGACTTCGGACCGGAAACCATTTTCGCCGCTAAACTCTCCATCTTATCCTCTCATTAAATCCGTTAATAGTGTATTTATTCTTCATTATCTTGTAAGTATTTTTTAACACCGTCTTTTTTTATATGTTGACGATTGCAACTATTTTCTGGCCTTTTCGGCTTGTCTTTAAATAATTTAATTGCGACATTTCCTGCCTTATTGCCCTCGTTATTTTCATGTAGATATCGTGCTTATTACAAGCGGCCTTTCGTCGATAATCTCACCAGGAACAGAGGCGAAAGCTGAACCTTTTTTCTTCGCAGTTAGTTAGCCGCCAGCTCTCGTCCAAGTGCTAGTTCTACTTCGAGACTCAGCCCGATTCGAGTCTCGTTCGGTTTTCTCGATTTTTTTAGAAAACAGTCAGTCTTCGGAGTTTTGAAGTCACGACGTAAAAGAACGTTGAAACCGATAGAAATCTCGTCTCGTTAAACACATAGTTTTTCATTACTTTATAAAACACCATTTTTTATTTCCTTTCCTTCTTTCTTCACTTATTATTTTTCTTTTCACTCTCATGTAAATAACGATTATACGGCAACGAGTACAAACCGTTTTTCTTGCTATGAATTAACGTCAAAATAAATAAAAAGAGGATATTTATAGTCCTAATTTGTTATTCTCATTCGTCCCTGTTTCCGATCGGGAGTAGAGGAATACAACAATATATTTTTCAGAACTTTCCAGGTTTTGGCACTTTGAGAGTCCAAATATAAAGTTGTAAGCTCAGCTACAGTTTTCCTATAAAGCGGTCCTTTATGCATATATTTAAGATACATTATGGGTTCCTCAACTATTTTACTGTTTTGGGGCCCAAAGAGGGGAGATCTATATAATTTTTTGATTTTATAAAAAAGCTTCTGCGTTTTGTTTTATATTCTGAGTTTCATTTTTAAAGGGTTATCTGGTGACGAGTTATGAACTTTTGTTATTTCTCAAGTTGTTTTAAATTTCATATTATATATTCTTGACATTTTTTGGGGTTTTTTTCTGCCCAAGTTAATCAGTTAATTTAAAGTTATAGATTTTCTTAAAGGGAATTTTAAAAATAATTGAAGTTTATAAGTTAAACCGTTCATGAGTTATTCATTTTTTTTTTATATTCTTGTCGTTTCTGAACTATTTTATTAGGATTTCATACATTATATGTGTGGAATCCTAATAAAATATATATATATCAATTATTTTAAATATAAATTAATATATTTACTTTTTTATGATGATATATATTTTTTTATAAAGTAGATGCATAAGTTTATGTTTTAAATATCCTATTTTTTCTTCATGAATGTAGTTTAATGCCAATTTGAAGTTTATGCAAAGAGCAGATACATTCTCAAAATGTAATTTACAAACAGCAATATTAAAAAAATCATACATACTTTAAATAAAACATTTAGAATCGAATTGTTATGTTCTTTTTCATAAACTATTGTATACTGTTTGTATATTTTATTCAAAATTATTCAAATCTGTGAGTACTGGTTTGGCAGATTAATTAAATGGTTTGGTAATATAAATAAATTACATCCACTTCTGTAATTAGTTAAATTTTTATATTATAAAAGTACTGTAACATATAAACTGTTTCACTAAAAGATATAATGAAAGTATGAAGGTAAGGATTAGTACACAAACGAATTTGCTGTTGAAATGAATGGAAAAAACAATCATTTTAAAGTAATCTAATAAAACTGAAGTAAGAAATTTTAATTGGATTTTACTCCATTTATACTTTATTATATTTAGTGGGAAATGTTGAATTCAATTTATGGTAGGGTGTTTCTTTATCTCCCTATAGATTTTAATTTTCATATAAAAAAATGATTTTCATTGAAAATGCAATACAAAGAAAAAATAAATATGGTAAATGATTTATTCTTCTATTATCAACTATTTATTTTTTAATGACAACATTGTTTTCTAGTTGATTTATATTTTAATGTTCATGATGATTAAAATCTTTTGTAATAGGAGTAGGAATCTTACTTTTCTTACCTGTAAATTACAAATCACAATTGATGATTGATTCACTTATAATAGTGATAATAATAATTTCAATTTTATAATAGGTATCATATATTAGGAAAAAGGTAAACTCAAAATAACCACTGTTAATTATAAAAAGTACAATACTTTTAAACAGAATATCACTTTATTAATTATGTTTATAACTGTTCAGATTTAATCATTTTTAATTTCCTAAATTTTGTTCAGTACTTAGATATACATTATTACTATAAGTAGCAACACTAAGTTTAAATGATATAAAAAAAAATTTCTTAAAGTGGGAAGACCATAACTATTTTCATTATGCTAGTATTTATATAAATTGCAGTACATACATGTTTTTTTAAGTATTTTACAATCTTTTAAATGGCCGCCTTCTGTAATATGAATACCACAAATGTAAGTTTTAACAGACATACTGAATAAAGCTGTATAATATTAAGACTTTAATTATGTGTATTATTCAATCAGTTTATAGAAAACACCTTTAAAAAACTAATTTTAACCATAATAGCTTTATATATAATTAAATATTCCTGTTGCTTATTTTTGAACCCAAGATTTCAGTTTGGTGTCCAATCGTTCTACAATTTTGGCTAAATGTAATGTACAACCAATTTGTTTACAAAATAATAATAATTTCAATAGGAAATTTTATAAATCTAATATATAACTTTTTATAGCAGTTTTAATTAAATAAAACCACAATATTCATGACAATAATATTGTTTTCATTGCCCACAAATTTGTGGCTGAATAAAATGTAGTAAATTATAAACATTAAGAAAAGTGGAAACAATTATTAATAAACTATCAATTTTGAGCTCTAAATAATTTTTTGACAGGAATAAATAAAATCACAACATTGTTGTTTTCATTGTCCATGAATTCATAATTAATATACATATAAGAAATAATAAAAGGAAAAGCAGCAAATTATTAATAAATTATCATTATTTACATATATCTGGTAGGTAAATGTGTATCATTTTAAAAATATAATTAAAAAGTACAAAAATTAAAACTACTGTATACAAAATTATCATAAAAATAAGTTTTTTGCAGCAGTACTAAAATAACGATAAAAAAAATAATATTAATAACTGAAAATAAATAATACAATAAAATGATCAACAATGGAAGGCAGGAATTTAGTTTATCTGTCAACTGTGTCAGGACACCACTGTGAACACTGCTAAACATTGCACACCCTGGAAAAATAAATAAATATAATAGCAGCTGGCCTTTATTTAATCTATAAAGGCTCAATTGTTTATATATAAAGCATTTATTACTAAATATTTAAAGATGTGGGTACATTTATTCCTTAAAAATCTAAAATGAAGTATAAACTTCAAGGGTAAAAAGTTGCAAATGTTAATAAAAATGTTATAGCATAATATTTTATCAAGTATCTACACACAAAATAATAAAAAATTAATGCTGCTTTGTAATTTCTACCTCTGATGTTACAAATAAAACCCCCAAAAAACATTTAATTCATAAATAACTCAATCTTGGACCTATAATAAATTGTAATAAATTAAAAAAGGAAAGATTAGAAAAAAGTATGAAGTAGATGATTAGAATAAAATATCAAATAGGATAAAATATGAATTATACCCTTATTTTTAAATAACAATATAGGACTATCAGATTTATTTACATTCTCTTTTACCCACAAAGCAACACTTATACAGTTATCTTTATGTAACATACAACCATTATTAACTTTAGCAGCTGTGCAAGATTACACGCATCTTGTCTATTAATCAGGTTTATTCTTTTCAACTATTTTGCATATAATTTCCACATATTCTCTATTACCTTTTTATAGGTATTCCCATTTACAACTGATCTATAACCACATATATATATTTAATTGAATGCAGATCAACTACTATACCATTATTAAATACAAATTTTAAGATATTTTTTAAATTTGGGTTTTTACCCTTTTTAGAAAAAATTATTTATAAAATAAAAATTTACCACATATTTTCTCCTTATCTTCTATTCTTTTTGACATATGATTCCACTCCTTTTCATATGCCTATACATTGATACATCTTCTATAGTGACTCTGGTATCTGAAATTGTAGTCAGCAAATTGCCTAGTCACTGTGCACCTATTTAAAATAATTTCCATTATTTAAAAACTATCTTGTATTTATTTATTGCATAAAAAAGAAACAAATTTCAAAACAATCTAAAAAACATTCAAACCAGTTAAAATATTTAAAATACTCACCAATTCTGCATACACCTTTCCTAAGTGACATTCAATGTTGTTGTATCTTTGTTTGTAACTGGCCAGTACAGTTGAATATATATAATTTTTTGATATTATTCATTTCATTAATAATCCATTTCAAATGGTATTTTGCTATCTGGTGTGCTACTTCCTTAATTTTCTACTACAAAAAGTCTGAAATATTGATAAAACATTTACTATCAGTCAGCATGCATCCTTTTTATTCTTTCTTTTATTTACTTAACATTGAGAATATAAGTTAAAACATTTAATGAGATTAATAAAATTTAAACTTTCATTTCTTTTCATTTAAATTAGACTTTAAAATTAAAATAAAATCTTACATTTTTACTTAGATTTTAAACTTTACACTTAACAACACAATCCTCTGTTTGATTGCCACTTGCATTAATTTATTTGAAAACAGCTATATTCTCACTTTTTTTTTCTTCATTATATCTAATCTTCTTTATTAATTCATTTTATTTAATTCTATGTAGTTAAATAATAAAATCATGTTTTCTAAATGGCGTTCACAATTTCTTATTTCTTTTTATTACTAATCATTTTAAAAACTTATAATATACAAATTTTGATCTAATTCACTTGTAAAATTAAATATTTGAATTTGTATTAACCTTTCAACATATGTAATATATATCTGCACTGTGTATTAAAAGTATGTTACAGCTGCCCAGGTCATCCAAAAATTATTTTTAAGAAACAACATTTATAAGTTTTTAGGCATGGAATAAATTAATGCATTTTTATAGAAATAACAAGAATATTTTTAGTACTTTCAAGGTAACTATTAAATATAATAATTAAATTATGTGAAAATAATTTCAAAAAACATTTTCTTAAATATCTGTAATAACTATAATGACAAACTAATTTTTGAAAACATATTTCTTGAAACCAATGTCTTTCATGAATATGTCTAGGTAACTATAATAACAAAAGAATGATAGAATTATCAGAAGGAACAGTATTCTGCAACAGAGAAGATTCATTTTGATACTAAAGATTAATAGAAAGTGTTCTATAACAGCTAATATCTCAACTAGTATCTTATTATAATATTATGTGAAAAATGTAATACTGTAATATTTAACAAATAAGCATTAAGGAAAAAAACTAATTTCCAAACTTAATTTTTTGTAGTAGATAGGTAAACACATTTACCATGATTTTCAAAAATGAAGTAACTTTTATTTAAATATTATTCTTAAAACTGCTTTTTCAAATTTCTATTATCTGAATTCCATTATCTAGTTTAAAAGTATTTTAATATTAAATGATATATTTATATTCATATTTAAAACCCAACATTCATTTTGCTCATTATCACTTCTAATCCAAATAAAAATACCACATATATTTTGATCTTTTGCATTATTCTATCTACATTTTAATATTCATTTATTCATTCTCACTAGCCAATTTCATTCAATAAACACACATATTTTTCTTAAATGTATTAATTTTATAACATAAAGTATAATTTTTAAACGTTTAGAATGTATACTTCCAACCTGTGTGATATTTTAAATGGTGCATTTGCATTTGTACATCATACTTCTTAATCAAGTGGGCTAAATCAGGATATCTTATTAAATTTTAATCAGCATTTCCCAGATACCATATATACAACTTCGATTTTATTCTGTTGTAACTTTTCTGTCCTCTAAAACTAAAAGTGCAAAAATGTATTTTTAAATATGATATAAAAAATCATTTATTAATATCATATCAAGTTAAATTAAATTATATATTACATATTTCACTGCAATAAATGTATTTAAAATCTCAATCATTTGGGTATAAAATTAAAAAATTTTCAAAAAAATGTATTTTACTTAATATAAATACATTACCTATCATAACATTTAATGTATTTTTGAAAGAATTGTACATTTAAGTTTCATCAAATTTAAGCTGGTAATGTAAACAGCTACAATACATTTCGAAATAAATTATTAATTTAATCAAACTTTTTAAATTAAACCTACTTTGAATGCATCATTAAATAATTACAACAAAAAAATAAAAATAAAATAAGGAATGAACCATGAAACAAAATGAAAAAATGGTTGAGAGGAAACATAGACAATATATTTCTAAAGAACAAAATAAGCAATACAACTGACCCTTGAAATTTGTAGCTTTTGCATTATATTCCTTCTTTTTTCAATAATTAATCTTAAATTTTTATAAATCAATAAAAATTATTTTTTTAGTTGTTTCAGTACTTATTTTTGTATAACCCGCATTAAGGGTTTACTATATATTTTTACAATTTAGAAGACACTGGAAAACATAACCATAAAAAGAAAGTATATAAATTTAATAATATAAGTATTAAACCATAATTCCATGCTAAATACCTGTTCTCTTATGAAGTTTAGAAATATCTTTTCTAATGCACAACTTCCATCTGAATTTTTCACCATAAAAATAGCATTAGATCAAAACCCCGATTTAATAATTTTCTTATTAATTAAAAAAGGATATAGTTTTTAACATTACAAAACAAAACATTTGATAAATATGCGATAAAACCTTATTACTGTGTTTTATTATTACAAGTTTTTAACCAAAAACAATTAGTAAATATGAAAATATTACGTTACACAAATTTTTAATCATAACGAAATAAATTTTAAGTGATTAGTAGATTCTAAAATTATTATCTAAAACAAATGTACAGTAGTATACTAACTTTTCCGAATCTGCAGAGTGAATTAATATCACATGCTCCTTCAAACTTTGTTTGTAACGAAACAGCTTCTGACACATTACAAATATATTTAATTACACAGACAAAAAATGTTAATTTAAAAATAAACTGAAGACAAACATTTAGTAAAAGGCAAAGAAACACGTTTCGCGCTAAATTAAAAATCGCTAACCCTGAATTTTACTAAAACACACAGAACAAAACTATCGCCAAAATCACAATGATTCTAAAATCTAAAATCCAACTCGCAGGAAATGTAGTGCTGATTAAATTGGTCTTTAACAAATGCAATAAAAAATCTAACGAACAGAAATGTAATACTGGCTGAATTGGTCTGCTGTAGATACAACAAAGTTGCGCCAAGTGGTATCTTCCTGCGAGATGTTTTAGATGTTTCTGCACTTCTAATACAGTTTTGTTTATTCTTGGGAAAGCTAACTGTAATGTTCACCTCGGAGTGAAACCTTTTTGGTGGACCTTTTTAATCGATTGTAACTATCGATAATATTGATGAATTATTTATAATATGAATTTAATAACGTGTTTTCAACTCAGTTGCGTTTTGTTTTTTGAACAGAAATATCGTAACAGTGTGGATTTTCATTTTTTTGTGAATCTTCATTTTTTGTGTGAATTTTAATAAACCAATAATGTCGGATTCATTAAAGGTAACTATTTTCAACATTTTATTTTACTGTAGAATTTTTAAATTGCCCTTCTAATAAATAAATAAAGCAAAAATTGTTATAAGTATTTTTCTGCCGTAAACCGCATGCACTATATTATAAATGTAATCAATTTTAAATTAACTGTTAACATTCGGTTATTGATGTTATTTTTTTTTTATATTATGCGAAGGACATGTGACATTCACAATTCACAAAAATGTGTAACATTACTTAGATATATCTCTATTTAATGTACTTATTGTTTATATTTATTATGTATTAAGTAAATTCCCGTGAAAGCTTTGTCTTCGAAACGCGTCGGGTATATAATAAAATTAAATAATTGTTTTAACAGTGTGTTTTATTTGCTTAATACATTATCTAGATTTTAAAAAACATTAAAAATGAACCACTGATGCATATAAAAAATAATAAATATAAGTCAGACCGGTTTCGTCAATTATTTAACATGTTCGTGGACTATGTCAAATAATTGATGAAACCAGTCGGACTATTTTATTATATTTATTGATTTTTATACATATATATTAATCGTTGATTTTTAATGTTTTTTAAAATCTAGATAATGTTATATATTTTTGTTAATTGTGAATGTCATATGTCGTTCGTGTAATATAAAAAATGTAACATCAGTAACCGAATGTTAACGGTCATTTTAAAATTATTTCAACTCATTTTAATCATATTGGAAAAACAATAAATATGAAAAAGGTAACACTAAAAGTAACTCAAAAAAATAGAAATTTGGTTATGTATACCACTATAGAATATAAAAGGTAATGAATTATATCTAAATAATAAATGAAAATAAAATTAACTTATAACACAAATCGTAATAATATATAGAAATTTGGAAAAATGTGGTACACATTTTTATGAGATCATCTTTTCAAACATATCATTTTTTTCATCACATACCGGTTTACAAACTTTTCTCAAACTTCATTTTTGTTTCGTTTTAATACATGTACATTTTTTATTTTTAATTTTTTCACAAAATGACGCACAGATTACGTGAGCTATATATTACTTCATAATCATAATCATAATGAATAAACCTAGTTTGAGAATTAGAATTTCGAATAGAATTATTATAAATATTCAACTTCAATTTCAATATCGAATTTTTAGCAAAGTAGAAAAATGTAAATAAACACGAAAATTCTGATAATTTAATTGTTTTTTGTTCTAAATGTGTATAATTGGTGACAGCCAAACGAAATATTTTCATAAAGAATTGTTACCTAAAATGAAGGTATGGTTTTTATATATGCCGCTTATACTAAATAATTTTGTTATTTAAGGAAGTTATGTTTAAAATGTTAATTTAAACACTTTTTCCATCACTCTATTACAATAATTTGTTAATAATAAAAAAGTGAGTTGCCGATCAAATTGCGTTTTGACTATAAAACATTAGATCATGAAAATTTGTGAATAATTTGCTTTCCTGTCAAAAGTTTATAAATCGGAGAAACTTTTTTTAAAACTCAACGAAGTCTATGTAATATTACTGAAGTAGCAAGAATAAGTTCACATTTTATGTACTGATTACATTTTATTACTGTAAAAGTATGTTGAAAATTAAGAATAAGTGTAATATATTGCATTTTTTTATTTTTATTATCAATAAATCAGTTATTTAGATTCTTAAGTTCCCGCATATTTTTACCACAAAGGTTCTACAATTTATATATTATTATTTTTGATTTAAAAATAAATCTGAACTATAAATAGAAAGTAAATATAAAAATACATTTAGTAGTTTTATAATTATTTAATAATGAATAGATGCTCTACAAGGCTCAACGCCCGTGTATTTTTTTTCAACAATAAACCTATTCCCGATTTATATTTCACGTCTATGTATGTTCAAAAAAAAATTGAATGTAATCGGGAGTAAATTAATTTACATTATGTATAAATTTTTCATAAAGAGTATCTTATTAACAACAAAAAATTCCTGTATACTTTTCTATATGAGTCTGTCTAAAATTTCTATTTTATTATGTGATGTAATGGATTTTTAATAAATGATCAGCAAGGAATCTGGTTGTTAAATTTCTGGATTAAGTACTTTTTGCTTATTCAGTTTTTTGCCATGAACTATATTTTACATGTATGTCTTATAATTTATATAAATGTTAGGAATTAATTTTTATTTATATAAAAAAAAAATATTAATATTAGGTATATTCAAAATCTGGAATGAAAATTGAAGAAATTGATATGTGGTTTGGAAATGCAGTATTTTCTGGTTGGGATGCAATTGTACTACATTTAGGGACAAATAATATCCCAACAAAGGACTCTCCGTTAATGATTGTAGATAAATATAAATATGTGGAATCCTAAATGTGAAATTTTTATACCAGGTATGTAGTTAATTTTATATGTTTAATTTATTTTATTTAATTAGTCTATAAATATGCAATCATAAAATCAGTTACAAAGATTGTGCACATTTGAAATTGTTAAATAAACATTTTTGTTGTTTTAATTTATTTTTTAGTAACAGTTTATGCATTATGGCAAATGTAAAAGTAATCATTTTTAAAGTTGTATTAAGTTCTTAGTATCACATCAAGTACAGATAGTAAAAGTTATAACCTGTGGCTTTTCATGTTAGTTTAGTTGTATAATTAAATGATTTGAACCCTGGAGTATTTTACAGTTGTTTTTTTTTAGGGATCCTGACATGAGGTGAAAACCAGTTTTCTGATGAGGATAACATGGTTAGAATTAATTATTTAAACAGAAAAGCATTTGTTGTGAATATGCTTCTGTCACAATTAAATACTGCCACCTCATATATTGACAACTGGACTACATTTCATCACTGCAGTATACTCAAGCACTATCTATTATCTAGAGATGAACTCCATCTTTCTCCAGGTGGTATAAAGCATTTAGTTAGTAATATAATGTATTTGGTAAATAAGTGTCATTTACAAACATTTTCATAAATACCATGTAACCCTAATGGAAATCATTGGATTTTATTGGTTATAAAATTTAAAGATAAAATTATTGAAGTGTATGATCCTTTGCATTCAGATGTTAAAATTAACAAAAAAACTGTGATTATGTGGCTTAGTGTATTAGATAGCAGTGCTCAAGACTGGTGTATTTTGTCGCCATATCATGTTTTACAACAAGATACAATGAGCTATGGTGTTTTTGTTTGTTTTTATGCTGATTGGATTTTTAAAAAACAGTTAGCAATAGAGAATTTAAATGTTGACTTTTACAGGCGATATATTTATCACACTATAACGACATTTAATATTACAGAAAAAAGAAATCGTTGACATAGAATATATTTCCAAAAAAATGTTGAATTATTATTTTATAAAACATTATAACTTATTTTAAAGAAATTAATATAGTTTAATTATATATCTACATTATTGATTTTTTTCTTAATTTTTCAGATCATTCCTGATTTAAGATAATTACATTATGAAGTAAAATGCTATTGATATTGTACATGATAACTGCCTATGTTGAATTGATTTTTATATGTTATGTATATGTTTTTTAATTGTTTTCTGGTGTCTTCTTTTTAATAGGTTAATACTGATTAAATGTTGTGTGTAATATATTGTTTTTTATTAGTTATTTTGGTGAAGTGCTTCATTAATATATTTTTTAATTTTAATAAAGAATATTTAAACATTTTACATTGTTTATGAACTTTATTTGCCAGATTACTGTTTTATGTGTGTTATTGTAAATAAGTATTTTTTATGCCTTGTACACAATTATTTTGTTGTTAAAATTTACTATTTGGAAATACATGTAAAGTTGATATATTATTTTCAACTAATCAATTTTTAACATTAACTTTTTTCCCTACTTTATTATGATACAATAATGACATTACAAATAAAATAAAATAAAAAAATCTTTAAGCACTCTCAGCATTTTCATATTGTGTTTATTCTTGTAACCCTAGTAAAGAATTATTTTCAGAATTTAAATGATTGATGATTTCTCATGATTGGGAACAACTTTTGTTATAAAGCTAATTATAAAATAGCCATGAAAATTCATTTTATATGTGAAAATAAAAAAAGAAAAAAAATCATAAATTCTAGTATTTAATAGCTTTATTGGATTATTGAATAGAAAATATTTTATTTTTAATGTTAGGTTCAACTATTTTAATTAGCTACAATAATTATTTCTAAAATTCTATTCCATTACATGGAATCCTTCTAGAAACTAGTAAATATTTAAACTTCAACCAGTTTATAAAATCTGAAATATTTTAAAAAGTTTGCTCAGCTAGCAATCTGAGTGAAGAATTATGTTCTCTTACTCACCTCTTTTTAATATTAAAACATGTTGCTCCAATGAGTGTTGGTGTTTTTAAGTGTATGTTAATTACTTTTCAGAGTACACATTGCACACTTCACATTTCACATTACTTGCTGCGATTAGTAATGAACTTAAAATACTTTTTACGATCAAAATATTTCTTTACTTTTCACTAGGAGACAATTTATTAATTTTATAATTCTTTAATACTAGCTTACATAGTATATATAAACCTTTAATTATTAGTACAATGAATTATTCAGACTCATTGACGTTTAAGCCAACCTTCACTTTACACTAAATCAAAATTAAAAAGTATTTCACAATACAGTTTACTCAAACATTCAAATATCCAAAAATCATCATACAATTTAACTTAATTTCATTTCAACACTCTCTTCAATTAAACTTGCAATAGCTGTCATCATTCCTTTTGATTAATGTTGATAGTTTTTAAATGTATAATTATTAAATTTTAATATTTTAATTATAATTTTTCCATTTCAACAAATTCTAACAGTTAATAAATTAGAAATTTCCATAGTTTGAGACAAGTGATTAGATAAAATATGTTAAAATTTATTAAAAGTAAAGAAATACTTGAATACTAATGGGAAAGATTAATAATGAAAATTTAATGTTCATCATAATATATGAAATACTTATAAACAAAAATGTAAAATAAATTGTATGAGCTGTAAAATTATAAGTATGCAAAATATTATGTTTAATGACAAAAACAAATGTTTAAAATTTCTCTCTATGCTGTTAATGACAAAATTATTGTTCAAAAAATTAAAAGTAATTCATGGAGTGTGAAGATTATTATTTCAAAAGTGTAACAAATGTAACTGTGGGTGCAAATGGGTTAACATTCAACATTTAAATAAATAATTTATACTGTACTATACTAAATGCATATGATTCCTTTTTTTTAAATCTTTTGCCTATATAAACAGTAACAAATGAAATCAACAAATTCATTTAAATACTTTAAGAGGTAATACTATTGTAGTAGCATAAAGATAGAGTTTTTGAGAATTTTTTCTTTTTTGGAAGAAAAGGAAATATAAAATGAATATGAAGGTAGTGATTAAGCATATATTTAAGTATTTAACAGAAAATTATTGTCAACAAATATTACAGCATGCATGTTGATTTTAAGACGCCTTGCGGCATGCACTGTAACAAGTGCAAATTTTAATTTTGGGGAAATAAAAAAACTACTTAATCTACATGCTAATAGCTAGAGAAATACATACAGGATTTGAAAAATATTGATTTTTGTATGATTGAGGAGTATTTGTTTAAAAAGTACAATTTTCAACCAAAAGAAGGATATCATTAATGACAGAATTAGTGTTCAAAAAATTATAAGTACTCCATGAAGTGTGAAGATCATAATTTCAAATATGTAACAAATGTAACTGCAGCTGTAAATGGGTTAACATTCAACATTTAAATAAATAATTTATACCATATTATGCCAAATGCATGTGATATCTTTTTTTTTAATTTTTTGCCTATAAAAACAGGAACAAATAAAGTCAATAAACTCATTTGAATACTTTAAAAACTAAACTTTTTTTATTCAATGGAAAACAAAATCAGTATCTGTTGTCACTATTTTATTCATTACAGCTTAGTATCATAATGACAACTATCAATTTTTTAATATTTATAGAGTGTTTTCAAAAAATGTTAACCGTCTTGTGAAACTTATTTTTCAAACGCTTGTAGCTCGAAAGTAGTGCCGATAGACAAAAAGTATAAATATACAAAAGATAGAGTAACTCTTTCTCTTTTAAGATTCTGAAAAGAGTTTGCTAATAAGTTTGTTAGTTTTCGAATTATGGCGTTCTAAAAAGTGCGAGTTAGGTACTAAAAAAAAGTGAAAAAAAATGGTTTATTTTTAAACGCTTACAAAAAGTACATAACTTCTGATACAAAAGTGAGTAAATTTAATATTTTTTAGGAATATCAAAACATTTAGGAACGAACATGGGCGCCACCAGGATTACATTCAGGGAGGTGCATCTGCATCTAAACAAGGATGGGTCAAAACAATCAACTACTTTTTTTTTTTACTTCTGATACCAAAATCAGGAAATTAGATAAATCATCATTTTTAGATGTAGCAGAAGATATATAGAACCTTTATGAAGGTTTTCACATAATTTTATTGCTGAGGCTACCACATGGTATGAGATATTGAAGATAAATGAAGCAAGTGATGTGGCTTTAAATGAATCCATTGTTGAATACACAGATTTGACTGCTTGAGCCACCCTGTTTTACCCAGCAGTATGTGAGGCAATCAAAATTGGTTTAACTATTCCAGCGCGACAACATGTGTAGCACTGAACATACATTTAGCACATTACTACGTGTCAAGACTTGAAATTGGTCAACAATGGGAGACGCAAGGCTAAGCAGCCTGTGCATGCTCAGTGTTCACAGGAAATAAGTAGAGGAGGACACTGAATTTATTGACAAGGTGATAAGCAAATTCAGACAGCAATTCAGACGCCTTAAGTTTTTATTCAAATGGTGACTTGGTAAAAAAAAATTCTTAATCTTTCTTTACGTATTTTCTTTCCCGACAGGGGGGTGTGAGTGCACCTCCTTGCATTCTCTTCCCGGCCACGATGGGAACGAAAAAAATTAACAAAATTACTAGTAAGGTTTAATTTGCGCTCTTTGTCTTATGTTTAAGCGTTTGTATTGCTGCGAATGTGAAACTAAAGGGGAAGTAAATACACTGATGAAAAAAGGAAGAGTTACCCTATATTTGGTATATTTACATTTTTTGCCTATCCAGCACCAGTTTCAAAGTACAAGTGTTTGAAGAAAAAAGTCCCATAAGAAGGTTAAAATTTTTGGAAAACGCCCTGTATATTTAAGTTTTCAAAACTGAATCAATTTTAACTTGGAATCTCTTACATGTTTTATTTACCACAATTGCATGTGTGTTAAATTTTTTCTGAACATTTATTAATTTACTTAATTTCGTAGAAATGTGATTTCCATTTTTATGCAGATTATATTTATTGCATTATAAACTGGACTGTGTGTATGAGATAGTTTTATGACCTCGTTCTCCCTTTCCACCCATTACATTGTTAATAATCATTCATATGCCGCAATCACTCGCACATTAAATTTTTACTAACAATTTATGTATTGTCGATTACAAACAGAAAATAGTTGTCAATAAATTTAACAGTTATGGTATTATCCATTCCATTATTATATAATGAAATATTGGCGGAGGGTGATTATTTATTATTCAATCTATTATAGTTATTCTTTAAAATAAGCTGTCAGATTTTTTCTAACAGTGCAGGCTATTGTAGCTTTATAGATTTCTGTAATTGATAAATGTAGAATACAAATCAGATTACCACTTAAATTAAAATAGTCAACAATTTATAAGCTCTGCAACAATTAACCGTAATCAAATCTAATTTATCTTATATTGAAACTAAATAAAATAAATTGCTTTCAAAAGATAGAAGTATGTTTGTAGTATTATCTAACAATTAAATTTGTTCTAATTTACCTTAACTGTAAAAATAAATATTACCTTATAATTATCATAGAATAAATATCCAAATTTCTATTTATACCTTAAATTATATATCAAAAGAATAGTAAAGTATCATATAACTAGAATAATAATTACAACAGGCTTTTTTTTATTAACAAATCATTCTAATTAAAAATCAAATTAAATGGATAGCATAATTGTATTTTTAATCTACACAATATTTAATAGTTTATTTTAGAAATTGTTAAATAATTAGGCATTATATAAAATGTGCATGATTATTTTAATTAAGTATAAAACAAGACAGTTTATTACATCATTTTTAGTAATGCATTATTTTCTTGAAGGTTATAATAAATTATTTTATTTTATATTTTCCAAATGTTTTCATGCCCATTTCATATAATGCTTAAGCACTTCACAAATTTACTAAGCTAACATACATAATTAATAAAAAAACATATACAACTGTACTCAGTAAAAAAATAAATATCACCTTTGCTAGTTAATCACTTTTAGTTGAAATTATAAATGAATAAAAGAATAAACAATGAACAATATATCTTGAATATACACTTATGTATTTAATATAAATTGTAACATTGAAAAATATATAAAGCTAAAAGCGTTCCTGTTCCTATTTCATTATAACAAAAAATTTTTTGTTCAAAAATTGTTTTCGCCACACATATATAAAAAAAATCATTTTTATTATCAAATATTATCAATTCTATTTATTTTTCGTTCTTTTTTATTCACCTTTGTCTGTAATTAGCTTTAAATTTCAAGATGAACATATAAAAATAATATGTTGCTTTCGGTTAAATATAATTTTACATGACACAAGACCTGAAAATAATTTATTTCGTACATTAACTAAAATAACAAAGTCACAAGTTAAAATACAGATTTCCTTTTCATGCAATAAATATGGTTGCTTATACAAAAATCATAGTAATAATAAGCTTAAGATTTAATAATTTACAATTAAAAATGTTTTTAGTACAAATATTTTTTCATTTTAATTAATATATATTAAATATAATTTATTATTAAATTCAAAATTCAAAACATTTCTTATTAAATATATTTTTAAAATATTTAAATTTTAATTCTAAAAATTGAAAATTGAACATAAATTTAAACGATATAATCGATTAATTGAAATCGAAAAAAGGTCCACTTTTGAGGTATCACTCGAGGTGAACATCACTGTTAGCTTTCCCAAGAATAACGCACACTACTTCTAATATGTTTTAAGTGTTCCTCCGAATAGAATCGAATTCTTAGTTGTTGTATTTAACGGTGTTACCAGTTAGGAAATGTTAAATTATCGAAGTATTTTGACTGATTTTTTTTTCATTTGTTTCACGAATTATTAATTTTTTGGTTTCATCTGAATACGATTCGTTCTGGCAACATCCAAAGGTGCCTCGTCGTTGCGCATAGACGCTTGTTTGCGATATATTTTGAGCGGTTCTTTTTAAGTTATTGTAAACACGAACTGTGTTTGTTGTTGAAGATAAGCTTTTCATAAAAAATTGGTTTATTGCCATTTTCGTGATAATCATATTTGGATATAATGATAGCAATGTCCTCCAATTAGTGTTATGATGTTAAAGATAACAAATTGTGGTCGTTCGAAAAAAATGAATCATTTGGTAATTTTTTTTAATATATAAATTAATTTTGTATTTTAAAATAAAAAATAATAATTCGGTCAATTTAATAATAAAATTTGTTTAGTTACTTACACGTAAAGTTGGTAATACATTTGATTTAGTATCGCATTATTTCTTTAGAGAAATAAAATTTGAGCTATTTTCTCAGAAATATAGTAAAAATTTATTTTCATACAAGTATGTTCATTTATAATGGTTGATATTATTTATCCTTTCGAGAAGTGAAGCTTTGCCCGATAAAATTTTCAATATTTTTGTTTTCTTTGTTACCGGATAAAACTGTAAATTAATTTTAATTTGGAAATTTTAAAATGAAAAATTCCCTATTTTTTCGTTTTAAGGAAGGTGATTTTATATAGGTATGAATTCATCAGTCTGCCTATAGTGGTGTTTGATAAAATTTAATACTGTTCAAGTAATGTTATATGAGTGTAAAGTATGAACATGTAAATACTTTCTGACTTAAAATTTGTAATTAGCTACAAACTGTTCTCCATTTTTATTAATTAATCATTACTTTCTCTACATTTATTTGAATGAATGTTTAAAATACATTCAGCAGCCGTCATCAAAAATAATTAGTTATTTATAAGTAAAACAAATTTTACCTGCAATCAGTAAGTTTGTCTATTAATTAACACATGTATAATGAATTTTCAGAACAGAATTTTGGAGTTTGGAAGACACGGCAGAAAATTTCACTTAGGATCAAATAAACGAACATCTGTTTCAAGTAATGTATGTATTATTATTATATTAGTACATAATGTTTTCCATTACCTACTGAAAATAGCTATAGCAATAATTAAGGTTGCAATATTAATAAAAACCTCTTTTTGATAAAAATAACATTGCCGGAAAATTTTTATATATATATATTTAGAAAGTTGTGATTTGTGTAATTTTGGAGTTCAAATTGTAATCGCGATATAATACTTTATTTACGAAATCATTAAGTTTTTCAAAATAATACGAGAAAGATTATACTTTTAGTTCACTTGCACTCTTTAACTTCATTAGCTGTCAGCCGCAGATAAGAAATTTATAATCTCGTGCGTGAAATTTTCTGATAGTACTAGGGCAACATACGTATGTTATTTATAGTTCAATATGTGTGATAAAAAAATAAATAAAAACCTGTTTAGATATCAAATGTATATCCGGTGATAGATCATGCATATGATGCAGTGGTCGTTGGAGCCGGAGGCGCCGGTTTAAGGGCTGCTCTTGGCCTCGTAGCAGAAGGATTTAGAACGGCTGTAATTACTAAACTGTTTCCTACTCGATCTCACACTGTTGCTGCTCAAGGCGGTATAAATGCGGCACTGGGTAATATGGAGGATGATAACTGGCAGTGGCACATGTACGTTTTAAATTTAATTATTTAAAAGAAATGAAAACAAGTAGTAAATGTTTCTTGTTGACGGGAAGTGTATTTTATAAGTAATTCTGTTCATGCAAATAAAAATATGTTGATTATCTTCAGATTTGTATTCCTTTTTTATTTATCATATTAGGGACTTTTATGCATACTATTTGTGTTGGTTTCTAAAATTTACTTTTGTTAATAAGTTTCCGATAACCAGATGGCTACTTTCTGGAAAGCCGAGAAAAGTCAAGGAATTTCATTATTCAGAGAAAAGTCAGGGAATTTGAAAAAGGCAAAGGAATATTATTGCCTGTATGATGTATAATGTAAAGAACTTGAAAATATTAAAAACGATTGCCAAACTGCAGTATATGCACGTTTACTCTATTTAGAAAATAAAACATCTCAATGAATTTTACTGGTAATCAAAAAAACAAGAGATAAAAATGTAGTAAGGAATTTTATTAATTTTTTAATGAGAAGTAAAAGATTTCATCATCATCATTAAACGGTATCGAGGTATGTATGATAAAAAACATATATTGTGAAATATTTAGAAATTAGTTCGGTTTTTTCTATGTGGCCATTGTTTTTCAAGTCGAAGAAAAGGTTGAAAAATTTCGAAAACTGGGAAAAGTTAAAGAAATTTATTTTGAAAAAATTGCCCATCTTGGTAACGTTATCTCTATTATTACATCATATTTGAATGTTGCGTTATGTACACTGAAAAATATTTTAATGTTGTTTAATTGAAATGCAGGTACGATACAGTAAAAGGTTCAGATTGGTTAGGAGATCAAGACGCCATTCATTATATGACGAAAGAAGCACCTAAAGCAGTTTGCGAGTTAGAAAATTATGGTAATATAAAAAATGCTAATTCGTTTCATTAAAATACTGAAACGACAAATTTTTATTATATATTTGCTATTCATTTAAAAAAGCCACGTAATACAAAAAAAATCGATGTAAAACACGTTTTATTTGTATTAAAAAACCAGTGTTAATAACATTGAATTTGATTATAAAATTAAAGGTTTAATTCCAATTTTATCATTGTATAGAAAATTGATTTGTCTTAATATTGAAATTTTCAACATTCGTCCCTAAAACAGTGATTATTTATTAAAAAAAAAGCTCATTTTCGGGATTAGCCTAAATGGATGGACAGCTAGACTTTCGTTAAAATTTCAGTTTATCTTAAATGTTGACACATACATATCTAGCGGGGTTTTTTTTTGTTGTTTTTTTTTTTTTTTGTAAAAAATTGGTTGTCTTTAAATTATTTTTATAATGGGTTTTCGATTAGTCCGCATAAACTTACGTAAACATTAGATTTCTTTATAACATTTTTGGTTATAATATGAAACTTTTTTTTTTTTTTTTTTTTAATTCTTAATGTTAACCACTGTTCTTCTTTAAGAAAAATATTAATTGACGTTAAGAAATAAGTAGATTTTATATTTTAACAAAAAATTGTAATATGTTATTATATAACTTTGAAAATTTTAAAAACCTTATAGTACTGTACTTCCGTTTAAATTAGTTTAGTTATTTATAAAAAAATATGTGCATGAAAAAAAAGTTATCAATTCTCCCTAGCATAAATGTAATATGTTAACATCGATACCCATTGATATTAATTTTTATAAAATTAATGGAAAAGAGAAAGTACAAACTTAAAAATAATTCGACAGTGCAAAATAAAAAATGATCTAAATTAGTATTAGGATATTTATCTGGTAATATTAATCTTTTTGAATGGGTTATTTTAACATACCACAGCGTTTGCTTACATTTTATTAACATAAATAAAAAGCTTTCAGAAAGAAAAACAAAAAAAAACAAGCTTAAAAGGTATTAAATGAACTTTTGTATATTAAAATGGCTAAAAATACACGCATTTTCTTCTTTTGATAAATTTTCGGAATTAATTGTAACATTTTTACATCAAATTATCTGTATTATCCATTCTTTATTTATAAATGAGATTATATCAAAATGATTCGCAAAGTAATATTTGATAATAAATAAATAAAAAATGATGTATCAAATCGCTTCTGTACTAAATATAAATACGTCTAGTAAATGAAGTGCAATCAACTATTTATATAACAGGGCTATTTTAATCTTCAGCTTAAAAATTATAGTCAAGTTTTATGATATAATTTAGTACAAAGTGGTGCTTTAAAAAACAATAAATTAATTGCTTTGTTTTCAGCCATTATTTGTACGCGGATAATATTTCTAAATTAGTTGTTACCAAACTACTTATTTATAAAATGTTCCAGATGATGTTTTTTTATGTTTTAAAATAATATTTTTATTTTATACCATTTCTTATATAATATAGTTGAAAAATTCTGGTTAATAAGTGCTAATTTAAAGCATAGAATCTTTAAATTTTATTATTCGACATTGTTTATTTTTTTATTTATCTGTATAATTTATTTCGCAATGTTGCGTAAATATGATGTGTTTTCGTTGAACACTTCAACGTTTGTAGATTGCAAGTAAACGATAACGAATACTACTTTTTCTCTTTAAAAATATATAAAAGAGAGAGAGAGAGAGAGAGAAAATCTATTTTAAGGGAATTTTTGAACGATAAATGAATTCAGAGTCCAAGTAAAAGATAATATCAGTTATAAGTAAAATTTTTAAAAACGAGATTTACTTTAATTAGAATGTGAACAGTAAAAAGCTGTAATAGTTAAACGGTTAAACAATACAGACCATTAGAAAGGTTGGATTTGAAGAAAGATTAGAATTGTAGTTTATTTTATTATTACGTTCAAAATTTAATAAAAATATTCTAAATTATTTATAAAATTATATTTTCAATAAAGCCTCTTCGGTGGGATTAGGTTCAGGGTTAAAAATTAATATATCAATAAAATTTGACTTCTTTTTTCTTGTTTTTTTGTTATGAAGAAATTTAAGATCTATAAAATATGTATTTTAATTTTTATTGTAACGACGTTAAAGTTTAGTTACTAAAATTTAACGCTAGCTGAATAATAATTTTTATTTGTTTATTTTTTTGACTACCAAGACTTCCTACAAACAAGATTATTCATTACTTCTCAGGTGTGCCATTTAGTAGAACAGCTGAAGGCAAAATTTACCAAAGAGCGTTTGGTGGTCAAAGTTTAAAGTTCGGAAAAGGAGGTCAAGCACATCGATCTTGTTGCGTAGCGGACAGAACAGGCCATTCGCTTTTACATACTTTATATGGTCAATCGTTAAGATATAATTGCAATTATTTCATCGAATATTTTGCATTGGATTTATTGATGGATAATGGTGTTTGTTGTGGTGTTACCGCTTTATGCTTAGAGGACGGAACTATTCATCGATTTTTAGCGAAGAATACGGTAAAAAATATAATGCTAGATAGAATTTTTATCGAAATAATTTGAATTAATTAGTAAATTATGCTCATTTTTACGAAATGTTTATAAAATTTTAAATCAATTAAGGAGAAGAATTGGATAAGTTCGTCTGTTTTTATTTTTTGTATTTTTTTTTTTTTTTTTTCTATTAAAAATAGGAGCTACAATATTTTTTTAAAAAGATTAATAAAAACTCGAAATTATTCTTTCTAAAAATGCTGCAGCAAAATATTTTGAGAAAATAAAATTGTAATTCATTATTTTTGTTATTTATAACAAATGAAATAGAAATAAAAATCGATTTGAATCGGATCAAGATATTTTTTCTTCGAGCATCTGGATTATTTTAAAGATTAATAAAAATGCTCATTCAGTTAAATATATCATTTTGTAAATAATTAAAATATCTGCTAATAATGTGAAAATTTGTTCAAGAATGTTTTAAACGAGTTGCTTTTTTTATTGTTTTCTTGTATCATATAAATATTTTCCGTATAAGTATATATATATATGTGAATTTATGCATGACAGGTATATGGTAATCTATACTTTTTTTTTTGTTTTTTTTTCCCCACTGTACCGGCTTAAGAGGCCATAAACAGCGCCAGTGACTTCCACTTTAACCTATCAAATACTTATACAATTTTTTAAAATAAAATAAAGAATCTTTAACAATTTTCGTGCGTCGTTAAATTACAATTGCAACACAAGCCGTGGCCAGAAATATATTTCTGCTGTAAAATTCTTAAAAAAGTGTTTTTGTGAATCATAAAAAAATCTTAATATAAGAACGTTAAAATCTTTATCACTATCGCAAAATATCCGATATTGTGAAAGTAATTGTAATCTTCTTGATATCGGTAGATTTATTTTTAACATCACTTAATAGTAAAAAAAGGAACAACTAGCGTGTTATATGAAACTAAATATTAATTTTTCGTATGTTTTTAGGATAATTTTAAAACGAAAGTTGTCAAATTGTAAAAGATTAAAACTAAACTGAAATCAGATGTTGCATTTGTGCAATTTATATCTAGTGCATATTTAATAAATAAATTTAAATATTCAGTTCACTCCAATCAGAATTTGTTCTTTTAATTCGAAAATTTCTTTTAATCGCTAGTATCCCATACGTTAAATCTAGTTTAAAGCGGGACAGTAGCCTTTACGTGAAAAACAAACATACAAAAAATTTTGAATTATAAATTATGTATTTTAAAACCAAAAAAGTTTTTTTACTTTCAAATTAAATAAGTTCAGTCGAGCGTGATGTTTCATATGCTAGAATTCCGTATGTTAAGTTAAAGATAACTATAATTTAAATTTACATAATACTAAATTCTAAACAAAGAAATCTCTGATTTTTCGCGTCGCAGAAAGGTAATGATTCGGTCTTTTTGAAATTTTTTCCGCCTTCTAAGGTTTCATTAAGAAAATGAAATACGGTTTCGTTCCCGACAAATAACAATCTTTCCATCAATATATCACATGCTCGGGAGAAAACATTTTTTTTTAAACTTTCGAGCTTTTAGTGCCATGAGGGCCTAAATATAAAGTTGTATGCTCGGCTATAGTTTTCTTATAAAGCGATCCTTTATGCATATATCTGAGGTGCATTTTGGTTTCTTCAACTTTTTTTACTCCGGCTATTACTTACGTGAACATAGTTTTTTTTCTGTTTTTGACCCCAAAGGGCGGGGGTCTATATCGTTTTTATCCATCATTTTTTGATGTTATAAAAGAGTTGTATTTCGAATTTCACTTTTAAAGGGTTATATCTGGTGATATGTTATGAATTTTTAGGTGATTTTTGTGGTAGTTTTAAATTCCATATTATATATTCTTGATGGTTTTGTGGATTTTTTGCAGCCCGGGATAATCGGCTAGATTGAAGTTATGAATTGTGTGAAAGAGAATTTTAATTGTCGTTTATAATCCACTTTTGAACTTTATGAGTCAAACCTTTGTGAGTTATTGATTTTTATTTGATATTTTTATCGCTTCTGAACCTTCTTGTTAGGACTCCGTACATTTCGTTCGTACAAAATCCTAAAAATGGCAGGCACTGGTTACATGTATGCTTTGGTTTATTACTATTTTTAGACTCAGTATTAGGATTTTCTATTCCAAATAAAATAACTATTTTTTCATTTAGTAATGCTACTGCTACACAAAAATTATGTAGTTTAATGAAACCATAAATATAAAATTATTATATGTTTCGGATACAACTGATGTTTTTAAAACACATAGGTGTAATATAATAATTTTATGGTATTTATATTTTTATTAAATTATTTCATTTTTCGAAACGATCATAAAAATTGTCTTAATAAATTATTCAGAAATGGTGATAAATAACACTTACATATTCAGAATATACCGTCGCGATAGTCTAGTTCAGTCATGGGCAAAATACGGCCCGCGGGCCAAGTGCGACCCTTCGGGCTGGTCAATTCGGCCCGCGACATGGTTTTCAATAATCCCTACACTAATCCCTACACATAGGACAAAATGTATTTTCTGCGTAGCTAGAATAGAATAACGGTTTCCTTCTCATTGCGTTTCAAGTACGGTATTATCGTATCTAATATTAACTGAGTTTGCGTAGTGCCGTAGTAGATGTCTGTAGATCGGTAGTATGACGATGTGGAGTACATTGCGTGTGTTTCTCAGCTAAGTTCGGAACGAATTGAGCGCTACCATTTTCGTTTCGTCTGTTCCCAAGGTCAGTGCAGTTCGGACAGGCATGTAGTCAGTGTCAAGTCACCTCTGCGGTTGTGTGTCTGACTGCTTTGTTGGTAGTGTTTTTGACATTTTTGATCGTTACAATGGCAAGTAAAAGACGTAAAGTTGATTCAGAATGTCGTGTTTTTAAAGATGAGTTAATTTGGAAATACTTTTTCACCCCTATTAAGGATAAACCTGTGTGCCGCCTCATTTACAATGAAGCTGTAGCCGTATTCAAGGAATTCAACCTCTCACGACATTTCATGACAAAACATAACAACGCTACTTATGAAACTATGACCGAAGAAGAACGGAAACAAAAAGCAGGAGCTCTACATAAGAAAACTATCAAGTCAGCAAAATATTTTTTAAACACAAAGCTATTCTCAAAAGCTAGCTACACGTGCCAGTTACGTTTTAGCAAACAATATTGCAAAAGTAACAAAGCATTTTCTGATGGCGATTTGTAAAAACTTGTATGCTCCAAGTATATGACATTTTGTATCCTGACAAAACAAAGGATTTTGAGACAGTAAGTTTGTCTGGAAAAACAATTACTTCTAGAATTGAAGTAATTGATAAGCAGTTTGTCTTACAACTAGAGTCAAAGATAAGCGAGCTTAAATTCTGTTCTTTTGCGTCGGATGAAAGTATACGGACATAACTGACACAGCTCAGTTACTGATATTTATAAAAGGTATTGATGACAACTTTTGCGTTACTAAAGTATTAGCTTGCATGCGTTTATTAAAGGGAGCGACAAAAGGATCAGACATTTTTCAAGAAACTATCACGTCTTTCAAAGTACCTTTGACTAATATTTGTAACATTAATACTGATGGAAGAGCACCGAATATGACAGGTACGAAATCTGGTTTTGTAGGCATATTTAAGGAATCATTTCCTCGGAACAAAGTTGTGTTTTTTCATTGTGTCATATATCAAGAAGCTCTGTGTAAATCTGCTCTAGACATGAAACATGTGCTTGATGTTGTTATTAAGAGCTTGTTAATAGCATTCGTTCACGAGCACTCAATCATAGACAATTTCGAGAGTTTCTTGACTCATTGCAGTCTGAATATTCTGATGTACGTTTACTACACTAAAGTAAGGTGCCTCAGTGCAGGACAGGTTTTCGAACGAGTTTAGGATCTAAAAGACGAAATAATCTCTTTCATCGAAGAACAAGGAATGGACGAGTGTGTGGACATTTGAAAGATATTGTATATGGCTTTCGAAATTTGCATTTTTTACAGATATTCTGATTGTAAGTCACATCAATAAATTGAACCTTAAACTCCGGGGAAGAAATCAATTAATCTATGATATTTGGAGTCACATCAGGGATGTCAATATGCAATTGAATCTATTTTCCAAACAACTAGTCAAGAAAGACTTTACTCATTTTCCAAGACTAAAAACTATTGCAGTTAGGGAAGACAAACTTAGGAGCTATGAGGAAAGCCTGAAATGTCTTCATGAAAAATTTGAACAAAGATTCCAAGACATTTTAGCGTGCCATTTAATGTGAATTGTGAATCAGTCAAAGCAGAATTGCAGCTGGAACTGATTGAGTTACAATGTAACACTGAATTGAAGCAACTGTATCTCACGTTTGTAAAATTGAGTTCTACAAAGCAGTCCTGTCAAAATCAAATTTCGCAAACCTAAAATCTCATGCTCAGAAGAGCAATTATGATGTTTGCATCTCGCTATATATATATCTAGGGAGAACTTACGCATTTAAAAATCTTTCAGGTTGCGTGAAAATATTTAAAAGTGCTCTTTGTTCTTATTGGTAAAAAAAAAAAAAAAAAAAAAAGACTGATTTTTGTTCTTGTTTAGATTCTGGCGACTGGAGGTTATGGACGAGCGTACTTTTCTTGTACATCTGCTCACACTTGCACTGGTGACGGAACAGCTATGGTGTCTCGCGCTGGGCTTCAAAATCAAGATTTAGAATTTATACAGTTCCATCCCACCGGTACGATTTAATTTTTGAACTTTTATTTTACTTACTCTACGGATTTAGTGTTTCAAAATAATTCTGCCGGTATTTCCTCTATTTTTTTCTGTAAACTATAGTGTAATTACAATTAATGAAGAATTCATCGTGATTAAAAACTTTAGCAACTTAATATTTATCAAGCAATATAAAAATTCGATTGTTTTATTTATTTAAAGGTCAGAAAAAGTTTTTCAAAGTAAGTTTTAACTACAAGATTAATTGACAGAGCAGATAAATAGAAGAAACGAAATATTAAACTAATCAGTTATGTTACTAAATGTAAATGTTCACTGTAAAATGTTACTTTTTCTCAATTAGGTATATATGGCGCCGGTTGTTTAATGACAGAAGGATGTCGTGGTGAAGGAGGATACTTTGTAAATAGTGAAGGAGAACGATTTATGGAACGTTATGCTCCGGTTGCAAAAGATCTCGCCTCACGGGACGTGGTTTGTAGGTCGATGACTATTGAAATCAGGGAAGGAAGGTAATACTTTTAATAACAACTACATTACAGTAAATATGTAAAAAAAATCTTCTTTAAGAATAGTTCATTGATTTCAAAATTGCCCACTAAAAAGTGGCGGCCAATTTTAATAACTTCGTGTTTTCAAAATTTTAATTTTTCTCGTAACAGTGCACTTTACACATTTGCTTAAATTAAATATCCATATATTGGAAGTACAGTAGATGACTTAATTGTTTCTATGTTGGAAGCGGCCAAAATGTGTGTATGTATGTAAGACGTGGAAGGAACAAGGTGACCTGTTTGGCATAAATTAAATCGATAAAGCGAGAGTTTGAATTTTTACCTTGTGTTTTTGTAAACTAACAAAATATGGGTACTTTTATTATAAAAATAATTTTCACGTAATAAATAATCATTTATCCCGCATTCGATGAAATAAAAAATAATTACAGTTCACTCTTTAAGTAGTCTAGCATAAAGTGATAAATGTAAATAAATCCATAACCTGTTTGTTAGAATTTTAAAATATAAAAAAAATAAATTTCTTAATAACAAACAAAATAAATATAAGTTAAAATTTCAATACTTTTTATATATAGTAAAAATATCAATATGTTGGACAGGATAAAAATTATTTCCACCTTTAATATTGCATTACTAAAATCTAGAACACTCGTCCTCATTGAATTTAATACTGTAAAATCTATATTCCGTGTTGTATAAAGTTTTAACTTCATGGTATTTGGATTTAAACTCGATAGCTATTTCAGATTCTTTAATATCTTCATTTTGTTCTATAATCCTTATTAGATCGTTCAGTTCGTATGTGTCTGAAGATATCACGGCATTACGACGTGATTTAGTTCCAGGATCATTGTTCTTATTTACTTCGGAAATATTTAGAATATTATTGTATAGTGAAATAAATTTACGGGGACAGTTGTCCGTAAATTTATTTCACTATGATTAATCACTGCGAAAATTTTAAACTTTTCATATTATTGTATGCTACAAAATTTTTTAAAATCACTTCACAAGGACGATCAAGTTTAATTACTTGTTGGTACTCACGTCTAATAATAGATACATTACTGTTTAAGAATATTCGAAAGCTCATTTTAGACGAAACACTTTAATCAGTCGTTGTAGTTAAGATCATCTTTTTAGTGCACAACGTACATATGTATTTCTCGCTTGTTTGAGTAAATTTTTGTAATTTTTGTAAAAACAAGACTGGTGTCTATTTATATTATGAGCTATCCACTCTGAAGCAACCTATATCGTCCAAATCAGTAACATTAATTTTATTTTCAAACAACTCTTATATTTGTTCTCGTTCACTTTCTTTAATGTACATACACCATCGTAGAATTTTCTACAGGTGTCCCTTAACAATACAGCAATTTTTTTCGAAATTCATGTAACCATCTTCCCAAAGTATTTTATAAAAATTTCTTGTTAAGAAGTTTATTTGTTGTTCAATGCCTCGTGTTTAAACATAGGGTGATTTTACTAGACAACGTACAATATTTTCAGTATCAAGTGATACTATTGCCAACTCCTTTATTATAAACTTGTTTTTAATATTTTTAAAGCCTTGGAAGTCAAGTACATAAATATCACCGTAGTTCTCAAAAGAAGCCATTGTATCAATAATACACGTGCGCACTGTATGGAGGCCAATAAGCAAATGAGATTAAGTTTTTTTTAAATTACTTATATATATTTTTCATCCTAAATTTTTTGCATTCATTTCTGTGCCTCATATATGCCGTATCAGGTGTACGAGTATAAAATGCGGATTTTTTTTTTTTTCTTCGAAAAGACTTGTTAAATTTAGAAAAGTGATAAAAACTGGTTTACTCAAAGTATACTCCGTCGGTAGTGACACATTTTTTCCATTATTCCTCAAATCTGTGAATACCACGCCCATAAAAATCCTTCGCTTTCGCTGCAAACCATTCATCAAAATATTTTTTCACATCTTTGTACGAACCAAAGCGCTGCTCATCTAGTTCATGACCTATTGATGTAAACAAGCGGTATTCAATTACCCCAAATCTGGCGAGTAAGTCGCATGAGCTAGCACTTCCCAGTTGAGTGCTTCCAACGTGTCGCGAAGATTTTGTTGTATGTGATGGAGAAGTCACGAAAGAAAATTACCTTGTATTGCCTTTTTTGATATTCTGTTTGTTTTTTGTGAGCAGCGAACGGCTTAAATCGATTAATTGCTGTTGGTAGCGTTTCGGTAATAACTATTTCACCACGCTTTAACAGCTCATAATAACCACGTCCTTTCGGTCCCACCAAACATAGAGCACCGTCTTTCTGCCAAAGCAATTTTGTCTTGCAGTCGATGTAGATGGTACGTCTGAATTTATCCATGTTCTTTTTCGCTCGAGATTCTCAAAATAAATCCACTTTTTATCCCCAGTAACGATTTGATACAAAAACGACTTTCACGTGTGTTTTTGCGCCTCTCCATCTGCCTTTCGGACAACTTATGTAGCACCCATCTGCCCTCCTTCTAAATCTTTCCCATTTCTCGTAGGCTATTAGAAACAGCTTGTTGACTAACGTTTAATTGCTCTGCAAATTTTTTTGTGCATCCATGCATCGTCTTCGTCCAACAATGCTTGGATTTCTACATTTTCATACCTTTTTGGCGGTTTTCCATGTTCCTTGTCAGTAACATCGAAATTACCACTTTCAAAACGCCAAAAACATCGTGCACACGTACCCTGCGATAATGCATGTTCACCATAAGCGTTTCGAAGTAATCGGTATAATTCAGCAGCAGTTTTTTTCAAATGAAAGCAAAAAATTAATGCTGTCCGCGAATGCTTTTTATTTGGCACAAATTTCGATATATTGAACACAGCAAAACAATACTACGCAAACACTTTTTCAATTTATCATTGATGTACGTTTGACACATGTTGATAGCGCAACAAAATGCCATATGTATCAAAGCTTTATGATACACACTACATTGGTGAACATCTGGTTTCTCAAATTCGCATTTCATACTTGTACACTTGATACATTCACAAAAAAAAAAAATTCCAAAATAGTCACATTTTACGGATAGTAGAAATATTTATCAATTTCTCATAGAACAAAACATTGTTTAATGCACTAATAGTTGTTCGTCTTGAAATCATCTGATGAATTAAATATAATTTGTATGCAATAATTGTAGTACAGAAAAATTGTTTGCAATATATTTACTGTGGAATCAGAAGAAGCGCAATAAAAAGATTTTCAAGGTGTACTTTATTATATACTTTTTACTACTAACTGAAATAAATAAATAACGATAAACCTTTAATAAGATAAAACCATTATATTTTTATTATTGTACAATCAATCTGTTAATAATAACAATGCTCTTGTAAACAACAACATTTTACTTTAAAACCTGAAAATCTACATAAACAAAATTCGCAATATTCATCGCGCACATACTTTTCTTTTCTTTATTTACATTTACTACATCCTGCGCGGTCGTTACTACATTCTTCGCTAGATATAAACCTCATATGAGTTTTACAGTCTGAAGCGTTATATCTTATTTGGCTTTTTTTTATTCTTATGTCAGGGATGCCACGCGAGTTTTATTCCCGCGGATCTGTTTTATTGCACTATTATTATGATTATTGCCTTTAATATGATATTTATTATTATTATTTATTAATTAGTATAATTTATAATAATCATTATTATTATTTTTAATTTATTTATTTTTATATATATATATATATATTTTTTTTTTTTTTTAATCCCCGCATACAAGAACGTTAATTATGATTTAGTTATTTATTACCAAACTCGTACAAATCAATTCATTGATACTTTTTCGAATAAACGCGATAAAATGATTATGATTTTATACGGCCGAATACAATAACGGAAAGCGTCTGGCCAATGTAGTGGGCCACCGGCGCGGACTCCCACTCAGCCTTTTTAACCGTCTTTTTCCGACTCCAAAATCTGACTCACCACTCGTGAATATATTTCCGATCTCCAAACCAAATCGAAGTCCCCTCCACCGTCGGAAAGCGTTTCTTCCAGCACTATTTCCGTTACGTCAGACGTGACGTAACATTACTCCAGACATCATCATCTCCGACCATTCGTCAAACTACACACACATTTACACTCACACTCGCCTTAAATTCGATGTTAATTACTAATTTATTTATTTTATTTATTATACATGTAACGTATACATTACAAGTCACGATGACAATAATCTGTACTGACAGATTTAAGACACGGTTTCTAACCTGATTTAAGTACAGATAATATAGTGCAATTCTTATTACAACAATGCTGTTTCTTTCCTTTATATTCCTTACAGATTAATTTATTTTTCGAAATAACTCAATAGCAGGAACATCTGTTACAATTAATCTCGCACGAACATTCATTCTTATTTTGCATATAAGTTTTATATTTTTCAAAATCTAAACAACTTAGAATATCTTTTTCATCATTACAGTAGCAAAAAAAAAACACTTTCTAGAACAACTACACAATGTCTCTCTTTTAAATTGTTTGCAACTAAAACATATTCTCAAAAACATCGTCTATATCCAACTTCGCGCAATTATTTCTCTTCTTAAAAGTTTTGCAATGGCAAGTACAATAACTGTAATTTTAGCAATCGCGACAAGCCTTCTCGTCCACTTATCTAAGAAGTGAAATAAAACATTGCCTAGAGCAGCAATAATATTTTACCTCTAAAGAATTATTCATGATCAGTTTAAATTACAGAGCGATATGTTTACCGTTGAAGTAACAGAAGCATAATGACAATGTTTACGTTATACACCTCATTATATATTTTTTTATAACACAATATTTCTAAATATTCTAGTGCATTGCTCTATTATTCAAAGAATTATAAATTACTTTATTATCCGCTATTAAAACACAATGACTTTTTACATTTGAAGGGACGTTCTCCAATTAAATAATACTTTTATATTAATTAGCGATTCGTTAATTACGTTCGGTTGATATAAACAGTCTACAGCTGCAAAAGGATATTTTGTTAGGAAAGTAACTGTCGGATCTACATCATCTAAAGATTTATCGTAATGTGAATTTTTAAGTTTTTTTAACATTTGATAAAGACCTCCGCATTTATTTTCGATAAATTTCAAGTTCAATCGCTCTCTAGAGTAATATATATCATTATTTAATAAAACTAGGACGTTTTATAAATTAATTAAAGCATAATTTGAAATTAATTTTTTCTTTTTGAAAATCTATTATTAAAACATACTTAGTTTTTGAATAGGATACAGGAATATTCCACATGAATTCCGTTCCCGGGGAAACTTATAACCAACTTCTATAAATCAGTTCGTAATCTGTATTATTTAAAATTCTTTCCGAATTTTTGTTTCATGTTCGATCGATAACTTTATTTGTCTGTATAATTATCTTTACCATTCGTTGATGTCTTCTCTATTATTTCGGCATTACTTGTTGCTCTATACAATACCAACCTTTCCGGTTTACGATAAAGAAAATGCTTAAAATCTTCGAAAACTCCATTGTCATCGTTAAAAATATACATATAGAAAAATAGTCCTTTTCGTTAAGAATATTAGTTGAACGATTGCTGATTCGCTAGCCTGTATTACTATATTTCAAATCATTTTCAAAAGATACTAAACCTTTCACTGTCGTAGAAATTCCTGCCTTCCTTATACTATTGATTTTATTGTGACCCAAATAATAATCTATCCTGTCGAAAAACTATAGTATATCATTATTGATAACGTTTACTTTTTTTTTCAACACCCGTTCCTTAATTACTTTGTGTGCATCTTTCCTTATTACTTTCCTTATTATAACAAATATACTTTTATTACATTGAGTGTCACAATATCTTCATTATACATGTTTATAGAAAAAACTCTTCCCAATTCATTTATCTTTTCGGTTACAGAAAATCTATATTCAAAATACTCATAATTCTCTATAATATTTGCCATTTTATATTACAGATTATATATCTAATTTACAATAATAAAATTTACTCTATTTATACTTTTTATTATATTTCAATTTAATATACTTAAAAGCGTTCAAATACTTTTATTACAATTTATTATTACATACGTAAAAACCTTAATTCATAATACCTTATTTATATTTTAAATGACAAATTTTAGGGGTTGCGGGCCCGAAAAAGATCACGTATTTTTACAGCTGCATCATCTGCCTCCTGAACAGTTATCTACTCGTTTACCTGGAATATCAGAAACAGCAATGATTTTTGCTGGAGTTGACGTAACGAAAGAACCAATTCCAGTATTACCTACCGTTCATTACAACATGGGAGGCGTACCTACAAATTATAAAGGACAAGTAATGTAGTATATTAATAAAAAAATTATACCGCCTTGTGTGTGTGTGTGTATACCAAGCATGTCTTCAAATTAGCTTTAATAGTCGAGAACTAAACCGAAAAAAATCAGAAAAAACGAATCTTACTGTTGCAAATGTTTTTATTGTTCTTTGAATAAATTGAATTGAATTGAATTATTATTACCACTATTACTGAATGCGGAAAAAAGTTAAGCATATCTTCAGAGTAAACTTGAAAAACATCTTTTACAACGGAAACCTAAATACTTGGTTATTTTGTAAACAGTATCTTTTTATGTTGATAATAAAACCTAATTAATTGAAAATTTATGTATTTTCCTTCATTCTTAGTTGTAAATTACTATCGGTAAATACATTAGAATTATTAAAATCAAAATGTTTGTAGCATGTACTTTTTTTAAGATCACCTCTGTATTAGTAAAAAAAAAATCAAATAAAACTACTATTGATATACTAATAACTTTGAGAAATGCCTCAGTGCAATTTTGTTATATTTTAATATATATTTTATTTATGGAAGTACATGTACACGTGCTAGAAATATTCGCAGTGTTACACAATTGTACATAATGAACCCATGTGCATATTTATCTTGAACAGATAAACTTACTGTAAAAACATTATGATCTCGTGCTTAGAAAATTTTAATTTTTTTAAGGGAAGGTAAGAGAAATATAAAAAAAATGTATATATATATATATATATATATATATATGTGTGTGTGTGTGTGTGTATATTAAGAAAGTAATGTTGAATATATTTATAGGTGTTGACTACTATTAATGGGGAAGAAGAAATAGTGCCAGGTCTGTATGCTTGCGGAGAAACAGCCTGCGCTTCTGTCCACGGTGCTAATCGTTTAGGAGCAAATTCGCTATTAGATTTAGTTGTATTTGGTAGAGCCTGCGCCAACACCATTGCCGAAGAAAATAAACCGGGCGAACCGTTGCATCCAATAAATGAAGTAATTTTTTTTTTTATGTATCTGTTTTTTAATTGCTTACGTTTCCCTCCTATCTAAAACTTTTATTAGAAAATTTTAAGGCTCTTGATGGAACTGCTTACGTTACTATTTCTACTATGTTATACATTACATTAATTTAATGTGACCTAAGAGAATTATTATTCTAAAGCAGCTGAAAATGTTAGTTATTTAATACGTATTTTATATTACCATAAATGAATTACGTATATAATATTGACGAGCGAGTGCATACATACCCGTTGTTATCGCTATTGCTGCAGTACGAATAAAAACGAAGAAATAATAATTTGTCACAAGTTTTGAAAATATTACTGTAGGATTAGGTTGTTACTAGCGTTCAGTTGGTTTTTTTTATTTTTTCGGTAACTTTTCATTAAGTTCTGTTTAATCATGTCTTGATTGTGTTAAAAATACGATTAAAATATAACTGATGAAACTGTAGTTGTAAGTACTTTTTCATGAATTTATACACGCAACGGTGGAACAAAAAAAGAAATAAATTTGTTTTTATATTATACATTGATGTTGTTTCCATGTAGGATGTTTTCTTGAATTTCGTAATTTGATTTATGTTTTCATACATTATATTTAGATTCATAACCGTAGAGGAAATTTTGATTATTTATTTATTTTTTATTTTTCTTAATACAGTATTATTTGATTTTCTAATATAGTTTTCTCAGTAATTGTTTCACAATGAAATCATATAAATAATGGGCCAAATATAACATGTGTATGAAGAAAAATGTGTAAATGTCTTTTATGTGTAAATAAATTTACTTCCTGTAAAATAAATATTGAAAAATGATGCTGATAAAATATTTCTGTTACAACCGTTATATCCTTATGGAACGTATTCGTTTACTTAGTTGGATAAACAGTTAAAAACTACGGACTTATTATATAACTAATTTCGCTTTTAACGGTTTAATTGCTTTCATTAGTCGGCAGGGGAAGAATCAATTTCGAATTTAGATAAAGTAAGATTTGCTGATGGTAATATCTTGACTGCGGAGTTAAGGTTAAAAATGCAGAAGACGATGCAAACCCACGCAGCTGTATTTCGAACAGAAGAAACGTTAAAAGAAGGTTGTTCAAAAATTAGTGAACTATACAAAAATCTTGCTCATCTGAAGGTAAAATTAAAATTACTGCGTAAATAACTGATAAACTACTTTATAATGAAAGCCACAAAAAGAAAAAAAAAAACTAATTGACTGGCATATAAGAAAGGAAATATATATGACCAATGCATTAGTTTAACACATTAACAGATAATTTGTTAATAAATCGAAATTATTATTCGTTGTAATGTTAGGTCACGGGTTCGATCCCAGGCGACGACAGAACTTATTACAAAGAATTAAATTAAATAAAATATTCGCTAATAATCACGTGGAAGGCAATGGCAAACCACCACGTACAACATCATATACGCGCTAGGTCAGTACACAGCAGACACTCACGGGACTGCATTTGTATATCGATAAATCAAACGATTACTATCAGTTCCGAATGAAGTCTTGCGCGTGTACACTCGCGTTGCATATTAAAATTGCCTGGGACACTACCTATATCTGTACAGCTGAGATGTACAAATAAGTAGTCGCCGACGCTCAAAAACTGAGTATGGCACTATAATAAGAGAATGTTGAAACGGTATCTGCGATATCATCAACTTCATCTGTGTTTTGCACAAGACATCATTGGAGCTCCTGTTAAACCCTACTTTGTTTCTATCATCTACTCATTTCATACGCTACAAAATAATATCAGCTCTACTTTCTCGTGCATTCCAACTTTTTCTTTCCAATATGTATAATAGTTATATTAAGAGAGAATGATATGAAAAAAGAAATTGACTAAAATTCCACATCCTGATAAAAAGTTTCAATTGACCTTGGAGAATCCTTGTTGCCATATATTAATGACAACGTCATTCTTAGGCCGACCCCCATAACTTTTTTTTCCAAAGACGTTTCATTTTTTCCTAAAATTGTATATATAAGAAGACAAAGTATTGACAAAATGGATTGTTGCCCCGGTTAATTATGTTATTCAATGACAACGTCATTCTTAGCCCGACCCCCATCACTTTTTTGTACCAAAACGTTACGCCACCAAACATAAAAACGTAATTTGTAATTTTTAGCGAGAGAAGAATTCTAAATTTTATTTTATTTAGAATAGTGTTTCGTTTCGTGAGATATAACAAAAGAACGGAGGTATTTTGCTACGTTGTAAATAATTACATTTAAATCGTTTCCTTCGCTTATACTACCCTTCCAGAATTTTTTGTTTTCGGATTTTAATTTAAAGATAAAAACCAAGAATTTTGAATTTTAGATTAAAATATGTCAAAAAATAAAACCGCTAATTAAATTATGTAAACGAAAGTTACATTATGAGACGTTACTTATTTCTTGCAATCTACGTTTCAATAATAACTAACGTTGATAATAAATTAAGTCACGTTCATCGCCTCTGTCATTTCAAAATTTGAACCGTTTCTAAAAGTTTTATATTTTTTCTATATTCTAATTACAAAAATACGTCGATTAAACAAAAACACAACTTTCTGGCTGTTATGAAACATGTTGCAGACTTTTTTCGAATTTTGGGATTTTGTATATTTTATACATTTTAATAAAAAAAAATATGTCCATTAAAGTAAAAACTAACTTTTTAACTCCCATAGAATGAAATAAAAATATTTTTCCTAATTTTCTTGTTTTTTAGTGGGTTTTATTTTTTTTTTTTCGCTTTTTTTGGCTCGTCAACTAGGGTCTTTTCTACCCAGAAACACTTCTTGAGTTGATATATCTGTTTTCAAAATTTGGGCGCTTAAATCTTAAAATTTCGGGGTTTTCATATATTTCAATGACCGAAATATGTCGAGTTAAAAGAAAAAGTAACTCTCTAGTAAAGACCCACTTTAGGATTTTTCAAATTTTTTGTCTTACTGGTTGCTGTGAAAATACTTTCCGCCAATTTGGGTCCTTAACTTTTAAAATTTTGGAAGTTTTGTAATTTTTTCCTATTCTAATAATAAAACTACAGTTATTAAAAGAAATCAACATTTTAACTAATATAGAATCGGCTGTGGACTTTTTGTCGGATTTTTTGATTTTCATCTTCGGTTTCAACTACAGAAATCACTAAACACATCCCTCTTATAAGAAAAACGGTTTTTTTGCAGCTAAAATTTCCAATAAGTTGTATGGCAACAGTGTCGGCTGCCACATTGTCAGGAATGGTTTGTATATGGCCGCCAACTTATACCTGAAATATATACAAATGTACATCTAGCTACCACAATGAGAGCGAGAAAGTGCATGTGCTTGAAAAATCTTGCTGTCGTGTAGGGATGAATAGCCCATCGAGCATCTACGCTAGAGCGATGTGTACTGCCAATTACCTGGAGGAGGTGAACTGTAGCAAGGGTTGGAAGACGAGAAAAATGCAGGATTTCAAGTACTCACTCGGTATCCAGTAAAGTTAAAAATCGGTCGTAAATAAGTAAATATCTACCGCTATCTAAGTATGTCACTTGAGTCATTAGAAAAAAGTTGTCGACAGTCGGAGTCAGTAGCGCACATTGTTCGAACACCGCCCGGCAGAAGAATAGAAAAGCCCGTTGAATCTTTTACGGGTTAAAGTTCCCGATCGCAAATAGTTAATAAAATAATTATTTCGAACTATCATCAGTTCATTAAATTCAAATAATCTACCGAAATCAGAGATTATCGAGACATTAACAATTAAATAGTTCAAATGATACATATACATTTATTGATTTAGCAATTATTCATTGTAATTTTCGCTTCGTATATTCGTTTAATAATTGTTTTTTAGTGGTCGGCCATTACAGAAATATTGGTGAAGGTTTATTATTGAATAAATAATAAAAAATCGTAACGATCGATTTAATAAAATTATAATAATCATAATAAAGATAATATTTATATAAACTATTAACAGTTCCGTGAAGCCGTACAGTCTATGCAGTAAAATCCCTGAGAGCATAAAAGTTCATTCGGTCGTTTTATTTTTTCAGTTGTTTGACCGTAGTTTGATATGGAATAGTGACTTAGTTGAAGCGTTGGAATTACAAAATTTATTGTTGAACTCTTTACAAACTATCTACAGTGCAGAAAATAGAAAAGAAACTCGTGGAGCTCATGCAAGAGAAGATTATAAAGTAAGTTATTTACAAAAAGGGGTTTACAAAAATAAGTATAAAATTTCACTGCATGTATTTTTTTTATTATTTGGTTATCAATTGTTACGTTGATAGGATAGAATTGACGAATACGATTATTCAAAACCTTTAGAAGGTCAGCAACCTCGTCCTTTGGATAAGCATTGGAGAAAACATACTCTTTCTTTAACAAACGTTCAAACGGGACAGGTAAAATTTTTTTGTTTACATTTTTTGAAATTAGCGAATAAGAACCAAATTCATACTTGAATAAAGTGAAATTTAAACAGTAAAAAGAGGAAATTTCTGTAAAATCAGAAGTATTTTAATTGATAAAAAAAAAAAAAAAATAATTTTTAATCACAACATGTTTAATAACTGAAACTTGTTTATGTATAATATGAAACGGTAAATACACGCATGCATGCGTGTACATGAGCGCAAATATACATCGATTTTTTATATTTTTCTGCGTTTTGTACTTGTCGCATGTATAAGTAATTATTTGTCGAACTATCTGACTAATAAGAGCAACAAAGAACTGTGTTCATGCAATTTCGCGCACATTGTCTTAAAAACCAGAAGTACATGGTCTGTTCCAAAAGTTCCTGAACTGATTCGGTAAAAATACATGTACAATTCGGAAAATTTATTTTTCACAAAATTCATTCAAAATAGCCCCCCCCCTTAACGAAGGTTTCGGGGTTGTGGACAAAACACCAACTTTCATCGCCAGTTATTACCTTTTAATGAAAATTTGAGGGTCCTTTTCGAACATTTCAAACACGTCAAGGCTCAATGAAACGCGCTGGTCGCGCTGCTATCTTATGAGACTGTGTGGAACGAAACGAGCGCACACTTTTTTCTTTTGCAAATCTTCCGTTACGATACTTTTAGATATTGCAAGGTTATCTTTTATCATTCTACATGTTACTCGACTATCATTGGCCAGCTGGTTTCTCACCGCTTCGATATTTGCATTGGTTCGAAAGCTCACCGGCCGGCCGACCCTCTCATTATCTTCTGTCGACGTTCCCCCACTATTGAACCGCTGTGCCATTCGAAAACAGCTATTTTTCCCAGACACAAGCCAACAAAACCACATTTTAATTGTTCGAACGTTTCTGGAGTGGTAGAACCACAGTTAACAAAAAACTTATTCACGATTTGTTGTTTTTTTTTTTTTTTTTTGGGCGTCGAAGATTTGTTGTTCTTTAATTACATTACATCCATGTCGATTTTGTAACCGCATAAAAAAAAAAAAAAAAACGTCACACGCGAAAAATCACTACGTTAAAATTATTCAGACAAATGCAGTGAAACTTCGTACACATATTGTTTGTCACTCGTGGCTTTGAATTTACAGAAATCAAATAACACAATCAAAATCAGTTTAAAATAAACGCAAAATGAAGTTTTAAATGTGGCAAAATCGCTTTATCTGAATCAATGCAATAATTTCTAATCCCTAAATTTGAAATCTTATCATAATATTCAGTAGGTAAATTTAACTTAAAATTCGTATAAACCATTTATTAAGTTCTCGGAAATTTATAAGAAAAACAGCAATATCCACTGCCTTTATTTTACTCATATCTACGTAAATAACTATACGAAGAAATTTTGTTAATTTAATTTTTTGTCTTCTAAAAATTCAAATTTTTTCGAGATCCTTCTAAGTGAGAAATTGCTCCCAGAAAATAATCGACTCATTAAATTTAAAGTTATTAACTACGTTAATTTTAATTTTCTAAAATCTATACTTGTTTCTCTCCTTTGAATTTAAAATTTTTCTAATACTTCTTTATCAAATACCTTTATATCCCTATTCATACATGTGTTCTCATTAAATCCTATTCTAAAATTAAAGGATGAAAGAGTTGCTTTTTTAATACGTGTGATAATTACCAAAAAGTGGGCTGCCTCGACTAATCGTACAGGTAAAATAAAACAATTAACCGTATACTTAGCAGTTAACGGTCTGGTAAAGATGATTTCGTTTCTCTATATCTAAACATATGCGGTTAATAAATTCAAATGCAATGAAATACTTACTCAATCGTGTGTTTAGATTTTTAGAGTATTTGCAAACAAAATTACCTATTCGTAAGCAGGGTGTGTCCGATTGGGAAAAGAAGTCATATACCCCTTTTACTTTTCGTATTAATAAGATGTGCAATTATCCCCGCTGCAAATGTTCTAAGTTGTATCTACTAACGTAACCCCCGAATATCCTAATGTTGTTCTGTATAGCTTTAGACATTGTAAAATCTGTTGGTGAATTTTGTAGTGTGCGCTGTTGATAGTCTAACAATGGAGGTCTATTGAAAATTACATAGCACGAACGTAATTTAAATATGCTAAGTATATAATATTTATTGACGAAACAGCTCCAGTAGATTAATTCATTTTTAATAAAAATAATTTTTGAGCCGCTTGCCAAAAAATTCTGAACCAATTTATTTATGAATCACCGAAATCGTAACAATCGTTTACTATTGAGCTCTGAGACGATTCTAGAGTTCTCGTAATTAATCAGCGAGTGACATTCAACTTATATATTGAAACCCCTCATCTCTGAAAATCTAAATCGGACAACTTTTATAAATTCGTTCCTACCGATTGCCTGAATCTCCCTAAGTAACCATTCAGCATGTTTCTCGTGTTTTTTGTAATACATATGTTAAAAAAAAAACTTACTTTACGAAGCCTTATTACGGGGAAACTATAAAATCGTTCCTTGGTTATCCATCAAACGGTTCTTAAGATTTCACGATGAGAGTTAAATTTCATGAAACCAGTTTTTGGAATTTTTTTAACGTGGCTATATTTTGTTCGCATTTTGATTCTTAAAATGTATAAATAACTGAGTAATATTTGAGATCTGCGTACATATATCTGTAGATAGATGAAGGTAAAATGTTTTTATAAAGTTAAAAAAAAAAAAATCAACGAAACATTGTAATAAACAACATATTCGTCGTACTAACAATTCAACCACGGAACACATAATGGTTGATTCGATTTTTATTTAACGTAATGTTGAATAAAATATCGGTACTTTATTAATGCTGAGTAATATCAATATTGAAATTTATATTGTGAATATACGATAGAAGGAGAAATTAGTTCTTAGCTGTTTCGATTGTTATAAAAATGAAATGCACAAGGTCAAGGACAATAAGTGGTGCCGAAATTTTTGTGTAATACATATCGAAAAAGCGAAAAAAACCTACTTGTTTCGTTTAGCTTAATTAAATTGATCACTCTAAAATATATGAAAATAAAGTGCTAAATTAACGCCTATAATTAAAATTACATGTTGCAAAGTAAATTGTAAAGTCGGTAATTTCGATGAGTATTTTGTTTTTAACGTCGATATTGATTTTTTTCGTGTACTTCAAAAAAGAAAATTTCCTTATGATATTACAATTTTTTAATTACTATAATATTTTTTTTTTTTTTATAATAAGTTTTCACATACTTTTCCCCCTTGATTTAAGTAATGATTAATGTACGAGTATAAATGAATATTTTTATTTTTAGGTTAAACTTAGTTACAGGCCAGTAATTGATAAAACGCTGAATGAAACAGAATGCAAAACGGTACCTCCCGCAATTCGATCGTATTAATTTGAGAGTAGCTAAAGTTCGTGTTTATTTTAATATTGCGTTTTCTTGTTCTAAACAGCGCATTACAAGGTTAGTTTTCGTTTATTAAATGTACATACTTTTTCGTAATCATTTTTATCCGATAAATTTAATCGTTGTCCTTTGTAGAAGTATTATCATCTGCATGGAGAATTTAGCAATCTCCATACTCCTCAGCGTTCTCGGTACGTGCGTAGGCCTAACTGAATATAATTTCTTATGTCAGCCTCTTGAAAAGACTGTCTTGTATAAAAGGCTTATATAGAACTAAGTAATCAGATGCACAGTTCTCGTCCTACGTGTTGTTCCGCTTAGGGAGAATTAGCGATAATCAATACTTAAGAACGCTATTTAAATAATCAGCAATCTGCAAAAACAGAAACGTCAAAGCAGTAGGCAAATTATCATTACAGAAATGCACCAGCAGATAACTGCATTCATATCACACTGTACCGGATGTCTGCGTTCGACGGTATTGTTAATATTTTGCTGGCAAAGACTTACCTGCTGCTACAGTTGTATACGTGTAATTAGTTAACCGAGTAGTAACCTCAGGTACAATTGCAAGGTGATCGCCCAACCAAGATAACCGGAAATAAGCCGGGAATTTTGTTGTAAAACCGGGAGGAAAGTAAAAATAGTCAAAAACGATATTTTTAATAAGAAAATCTCATTTGAAACGTTAAAAAGTGAATGCATTTTTTAATGTTAAGTTACGAAGAGTTCAGTTTTTTATTCATTTAAAAAACATGCTGCGGCGAACAAATATTATCAATAGTAACAAAAAAATTCAATTCTTCTTTTTGTATACTTCTAGTAATTAAGAAATCGGGAGCATTATTTGGACCGTGAAACCCCAGAATTTAAAAATTATATTTGAGTGCCCACCGTGAATTGCTATTCATTTATTTATGAAATTTAAAAAAAAAGATATTTTAATATTTCAGAACTTGGAGAAATCATTAAGTTTTGCTGGATTCCAGGCTACTTTGGGGTGTTACCTAGTGACAAAGTCGATTCAATTGCTGAACAAGCGGTCAAGTCAAGTATTTAGTTTCCATTCGTCCCACCCTTCGACCTTCTAGATAAAGCCAAAAGAAATAATAATGCGGATGGATGAGTTATACACGCAATGATCAAGGTCCTGGTAAATATTTTTGTATTGTCCAACCATCTCCTCTTCCGTTCATACCTTGGTTTTATCCCATTCGTTTTCCAGTTAGTACGACCCGTAAATTTGTGATAATTGCATGTATGCTGCGTTCCGACCATTATCGAATGGGTTTAAACTTTTCAAATGCAAGGCATTGCATAGGTTATAACACTTATTGTTGACTAAATTTTAGAGATGATATTAACCATTTGTTACTTACCTGCGACCAATTTGTTTTATCTATTTTGTTCCAGTGATAATATTTTATTTATTTTTTTCAGGTTTATTGAAGGAAACAAGATTATTATTTAATTTTTGTTTAATTTAATTTCCTTTCCCTCATTCATTGGATTTTGTTAATGTAAACGGTTAATTTTACTTTATCCATTTATTGATTACTTTTGCATTATTTGATTTTAATTTTATATTGTTTGGCTATTATTGATTGTAACTGTACAAATACATATAGTCTAGGCCAAAAAAAAAAAAGAAGAAAAAAAAACAAAACATCAATGTACTGATGGAGTATGGGTTACAATAAAATGAAGAAACCATGTAAAAGTTTATTCTCAATCACAGACAGATTATTTTGCGTCAGAATTATTCGAATACAAACAAACTACAACAAAAATGAAATTATCAAAATTCTCAAAAAACGTATTTTCATGCAAAATCGCTTCCTTTAGGGAAAACTGTTTAATTTTATGCATCAGTTTTTCTCAACATTTTCAATATATATTTAAAATTACAACAGTTTGGCCTAGTCGCAGTATGAATATTTATTTGTATTGTCCAACACGCTTGGTAACATTTGCATTTTCATGTCTCAATAACTTAATGCTATTTTTACTTTAATCTAAAAGTTTATTAATTAAGAATTAATTATTTTAAATGGAACCGTTGAACTTATAGTTATCAAAAACATTTTTTGTAAATGAACATTCAAAAAGAAACTTATTTGCTCAATCAGAGAACTCAAATTATAAAACGTACATGTATACGTTAAACTAATGTTAACCCTTTTCTTATGCAAACCAAAATTACCGTAACTAAAAACAAAGAAAAAAAGTGACTGATATAAAAATATTTAAATGTGGTATATTTTTAAATAATAAGTTTATCTTCGGTTTCATGAAGAAGAAAAAAAAACGTAATGGCAGACCCTGCGGTTCATCTGTTCTGCCAAACATTATTTATGATTGCATCGATATCTTTAATAAATATCCTTCTAAACCGATATTTATCGTAATTTAAATGTTTATTAAGTCATACGGGAAAAGATTTAATTACGTTGATTGTTAAAAAGTGAAAAAAGACAGAAAGGGACCCAATTATCTCAAGAAATGAATAATTTTAGCTTACTTACCCTTACATTTTATTATCATAACTACAATTAAAGCAATCATTCGTCTAAAAAAAAAAAATTTAAACGTACAAAACAATATTTTCCTTTTTTCTTTGCAAAAATATCGTATCACTTCTTCAGAAGATGCACCTATCTCGCTGCGGGTACTTAAATGCGCCAGTCAATTAAAACGGTTTTCGCCAATATTATTTCTCAAATAGTTTTTCAGTTGTTTTAACGTAGAAAAGGAGAAACAAGTAAGGTGGCTCCAATTTTCAAAAATTCAAGTACATTTGGAAATATACCGCTGTTACAATTATTCAAGCTATCAGATAGAAATTGTAAACAATGCGTCTTATTTTATCCGCATAGTCTTTCACAGTTTCATATCCGAAATTATTTTGATTTCATTTGGTCATGCATTTTCAGTTGTTTTATTATTTCCTTAACACTGTCTTCAGGTACTGAAATAATTTTTGTTGGTAAAATATTGTCGAGTTTCGAAAGATCCTCTTTATATTTAATAAATCACCGTTCGATCTGGTTGATAAAATGCTCTTAAAAAGGAATAAAAACTGATAGACGTTAATAACTTTCTGATGAATTAGTATCGAAATTGTCACGATTCTTTTGATATTTTATTTTTTATTTATTATAACATTAATATCAGAATAGTCCATTTTCCGTATATGATTAAATTAATTACAATTATGGAGTGAATGACTTTGAGGAACACGTTTTTTGTTTTTTTTTAATTTTATAAATTTATCATATTTCCGTTTTTTGTGTTTATTCGTTTACACATAATTCAGTATAATCTTTATTCGATTTATTAATCAGTTCGATATCGCCTATTTTCAAAATATCTAGAAAAATCTGCAACTTTTAAGGATGTTTCAGAGACAACACTCTAAGGAGATCGGAACTATTTGTTGTTCGTAATTTTAACTGCTTCATTTCTAAATCAGTTGCAAATTTACCAATTATATAACTCATGTAATCAAAATTATTTCCAAAATTACACAATCAATATAATTGTCTAATAAAATGTTATTCTAACTGCGAAAGAAATATTTTAGAAATTTAAATTTATCTTCATTTTAATTTGTATAGTTCAACATAATCCAATAAATAACGTACATACAAATAAGAAACAGGGACCACTGGAAAGCGTTCCACCATGGTTTGCATAAATAACACTGCTACTTATTGTCCAAAAAAGGATAAAAAAAAAATTTAATTTTAAAGCTGGAAATTCAAAAGATTTTTAAATTTCATAATTGCTAATTTCTAAAGTTAACCACAACAAGACGAATTACGAATAAATTATTTCCAATGATTTATAGCGTTTAATGATTCAATTAATTTTTTATAAATTTCATTTTACTCTGATAGAATAATTTTTTGTTTGATAACTTTTTCTATTCTAATGGTGGATGTGTAAAAATATATTCTATATGTATAAAAAAAATATATATATATATATATATTTATGTAGTTACTTATTTGCGAAAACACTGTTTTTTTTTTAATTTGTAGGTTCCTTTCGATATTGGTTACTCGATGCTGCTACCTGTTTGACATGGTTAATTCAATGTTTATTACGGATTTGTCTAACAAAATTGAAGCGGATAATAAAACAGTTTTCTGTATTGACTAATACGATTTTCAGAATAAACTTTATCATTTTTGAACTTAATAATATACTTATTAGTAAATAATGCTTTTAAGAGAGGAGAAGGAAGAAAATTAAAAAGTAAACGCTAAATTACTTATTAAAGGATTTTAATAATCACTAATTGATAAAAATATTTCGCTATTTACTAACCATTATTATAATTATAATTGCTTTGCTGGTTTAAATATTATTTTAATCATATTTCTTTCGTTTTCAACATTATTACATAAAATTAATTTTATATTCATGAATAACTTAACTTTTACTTCACTCTATCTGATTTAATTTTAATTAGGCATATAAAAATTTTATTGGTAAAACGTGCTTGTTAATAATTAAAAAAATGAAGATAGAAATGCATTATTAGAATCAGAAAATAACTTTTGATTAGAAAGACAACTAAAAAACATGCAAAATATTTCTATAATTTACATTTTATTAACGTGGTTACTGATGTAAATTTTAAAATGAAATATAACAAATCAAGGGCGCCGCCATCCGATGAGCCCCCCCGGGGAGGGGGCAAGATAATAGAAAGAAGATATGAGTTATAGGAAAAATAAAATTTATAAGTTGTAAAGTCTTAATATTTTATTAAACAAGAATAAAATCTTAATTAAAACATAATTTTTGTGAAATTGTCTATGATTACGCGCCTATGAATGCTCATCGTGGCCAATTGATTAAAAAGTTGCATGGTGCCAGGTCTGCACTATATGGCGTATGAGGAAGAATACGAAATTTTTTTTACTGGTAATGATTCTGAATAAAAATTACTATCATTGCATTCGTTATTTTCCGTTATTAAAAATCTCGGAGGGACTCGCATAAGTACTTATTATTACACAGCTATACGGCAGCTCCTATTCAACGAACTAATCTCTTCAAGCGCTCAATCGATAGGTAATGAATAAAATATTTATCCTAGCATGTTTCCAGTCGTTTGGTTACGGCTGTCTGTACTGAATTTAGTCTCACCTTCTTTGCGACAGCCTACATATTATTCCATTGCATTTTTTTCTACTTTGAAAGTAATCTAAAATTTTTCGGTCGAAAACTAATAGCGTGTCATTTATTTCTTATTTAAAATTTATTAGTATTCTTTTTGCACTCTTCTAGAGTAATTTCTTATGCATGTACAAATTTGTTAGTCTAATTTTGAATTATTATATTTGCTCATCTTACTGTGAATTTATAATAAATAAATTTCGGAAACAACTGTGTTTAAAAAGAAATTTAATTCGCTTAACGTTTAGAGCAGCTTACACTGGCCATCATCAGAAGCAAACTGAAGAACGGAGCGAAAATTGCAATCGACAATAACAATAAAATAAGAATCGAAAATCACGAAAAATCCAACCCAAAACAAAAAACCTACCTGAACAGGGAAAACCGACAATACGCACAGCAACAGATAGAGAATAATAAAATAATATAAACCGTAACACAAAAAATCGACCCCCTCCCCAAAGGAACATCGGGTTACAATTATTACAAAGGAGAAATAAAAACATACAACTACTTATAAATAATAAATACAGAAGTGTAAAGGATGAGCGCCAAAAAAATGAAAAAACAAGTAATTGGGTTTTGTTTTTCTATTCAATCTCTGGGTTACTTGGTTTTAATTTTGAATGTGTTTTTAGGTACCTTGACGGCCGTCACCGCATTTCACTCCTTAGTTTTTTGTTCCCTTATCCCTCCGGTCCGAACGGTTTCTTCTGTTTGGATTTCCATTAGTTTACATCGTTTGGTTTAGCTTCCCTTAGTCGGGTGTCCAGTGTCTACGTCCTCTGGCGATTCCTCCGGATAGGTTTCGAGTCAGTCCTCAGGTGAGCTTTGCAGTTAATTTTCAGGCGGGGTTCCTGTCATTGTCACTTCGGACAAGGTGTCCAGTCACTCGTCAGGTGAGGATTCCAAACAATTTTCAGGTAGGTTCCATTCCATCCTCAGGTAAATTTTTTATAGGTTTTTTGGATTGTTTTCGTTTGTTTTCGTTTCCCCTTCGGGGGAATTTTGCGATGCTTACCGTTTACGTTTGTTGTGTGTTTATTGTTCTGTTTTTATAACTTTTGTCCATCGGTGTTATATTTAAAAATTTTTTTTTTGATTGTTTTTTGTATTTCCCTTGTGAGATTTCCGTTCTTTTAATGTTTCAACGTTTTTTGTGACGTTCTCTATTTATTACTTGTTTTTTCGTTTTTTTAACCTTCGGGATTTTCGTTTTCTTATTTTTCGATTTTGTGACGCTCACTGCATACACTTCTGTATTTATTATTTATAAGTCGTTGTCTGTTTTTATTTCTCCTTTGTCCCAATTGTAACCCGATGTTCCTTTTGGGGGGGGGGTCAATTTTTTGTGTTGCGGTTTATATTATTTTATTATTCTCTATCTGTTGCTGTGCGTATTGTCGGTTTTCCTTGTTCAGGTAGGTTTTTTGTTTTGGGTTGGATTTTTCGTGATTTTCGATTCTTATTTTATTGTTATTGTCGATTGCAATTTTCGCTCCGTTCTTCAGTTTGCTTCTGATGATGGCCAGTGTAAGCTGGTCGAAGCGTTAAGCGAATTAAATTTCTTTTTAAACACAGTTGTTTCCGAAATTTATTTATTACGAGTAATCACTGTGAAAGCTTTAAATATTTATTACTGTGAATTTGTTACGAATTATTTTTGCATTTATATATAAACTTATTTCTGAACAAGTTTAGTGCGCAGTTCTGTTGTATTATTCCTTGGAACACGTTATTGAATATTCTGATATTACTACTAGGGTTCGGGATTTGCATATAATACATTTTTTTTTGCTTGTAGCTAACACTTTGATACTTCATATCTAGGCGTTTCGAAATAAACTAATTTAATAGTGCATATAAATGCATATTATGGACGTTTCGTGCATATTTTGGTGATTTTCACGTATTTTTCATAATTACATATAAAGAAAACACACATATACACACAAAATTATATATTCAAAACGATGAGGTCGGAGCAAATGCATAAAAATTTTAACTTTAATCAGTAGTGTAGTTTACCTTAGACGGGCCCTGTATCAAAATTTGTTAGGGGCCCTAATAAAGTGAAAACATTTTTCACAAAGAAAACAAAAACGCTCGTATTAAATTAAAATAATTATTTATTGATTATAAGTTATTACTTACAATAAGTACTCCAAAGAGCTAAGTTACAATTCAATCAAAACAATTCCACTTCAATCAAATATATACTTTTATCGCCCACTTTTTTAGAAAAATTTATTTATTAAATCATCCATAGATGACGATTTCAGCTTTTCTAGATTTTCTGCCTCTATGGAATTCAAATAAAGACAAGTCGGAAAGCCGTCCCCCCACCCCTCCCCTTGAAGTCCTAACTTTTATCAGTTTTAATTTCGAGGAATTTCTTTCAGCTGTGGCAGTTGTAACCGGAAGGGTCATAAATAGACAGCTTGCTGTTATTACCTCCGGAAAACTGGATGAAAGGCTATTGAATTTTATCAGAAATAATTCCGTAAGTTCCTTAATGGAGTGAATTTTCTGAATTTCAGATTTTAAGCATGTTTTCAAAGCAATTAATTGTTCATACAGATCAACTGACATGTCTTTACCGTATTCAACCGACAATCTTCCGGCATACTTTTTTATCATTTCGTTTGAAAAAGGTAGGAATTTCTCCGGTTGTAACACTTCGAACTTATTACTCAGGTCACAGAAGCTCTGAAATCTTTGTTTAGTTCTCAGAGAAATTAATATATCTGAAGAGCAATAGTGCACATTGACTTTGAAGTACGATTCCGGGTCTGAAGTTCTCTCATCTGCTACCTCATCAAAAAAAAACCGTCGTTATCTCCCGTCTTTTATTTTTCAAAACATTAGCTACCCCCCACTCTTTTGCTAAATCTGTGGACTCGTTTAGTAGTAAGGCATGGAACAAATTTTAATTTCTTATTTCGTTCGGTCTATTTAAAAGAGTACTTAGTAAAATACTAGCTTTCTAAAAGTCATACTACATTTTTACGAATTTTTGCTCACACACGTTCGGGGGTCCAGTATCATTGATACGGCTGTAGCTACGCCCCTAACTTTATTAAAAAAACAAGGTTATCATTGTTTTGTTTTTTTTTGTCAAGTCTGTAGTCGGGTGATAGTTTCTTGCCATGTATTTATGAAATATCAAAAAAAAAAAAAAACATTTCTCCTTGCGGACTATGTGATTACCATTGTTGTATCTCTTCACGGACAGGATATCTTTCTGCAAATAAAAAAAATCGTTTTGTTTTCCTTTATAAATGAAATTAATTCGAACAGAGAATTTACTTTCCAGCCTTTTAGAATTTTTATATTTATATTGTTAATCGCCTAATAGTGTCGGCAAACAAAAACAAATATTGTTGACCGATCTTTTTCACGCTAATATATGATTCATGCTAGTTAACATTATTATACACAGTCGAGCGTACACGCGAATAATAATAACAGTATTGTATTATCTCCGACCTTGTGATGGGTAACTGTCCTTCGAACTATATACCGGATATATACATATACACTTGAACGCAAAACTTGTAACAAATCTGATCTAGGCATGCTGTCTTCAATATCTAGCAAATCATTTGCCGTTTAGAATTAGATGAAGTGTCAGAAAAATCTCCTACACTATTTGAAGTGGCTGCATTTAAAAATTTATGGTTGTCTTGCGATGTGAAGCGGTCGTTTTCCATACTGAAAGTTAGTTAACAGATACAAGACATAATTTTCGTGTTGAAAATTTAGAAAAAATTCTTATTGTTAAATGTAATAATTTTTAAATTTAGATTTTTTTTTTTTTTAATGTAAATTAATGTAATGGTAAATAAAATGCAGCGTTTTAATAAAAATTTGATGCGAAAAACAAAAAAAATAATTTTATTCCTTTAATATACATTATCCATTATGAAATTTTTAATGCATATTTTAACCTTTCACGCACATTTTTAGTGCATATAAATCCGAACCCTAGATATTACTAACTATGAATTTATCAATAAACAGCTTGCCGATCATATTTTTTAATATAATTAAATTTTTTAAGAAAAAACGGTACTTCGAAAACAGGAAAAAGGTATACATTTGCAGTCTAATGTGTCAATATACTAGATTTAATTATAAATAAATTAAGAGGGAGGAGAATATTACAAAACAAAATTTATGGGTGATGATGGAGTTGTTGTATATAGAAAACCAATATTTAATACAAATTTGCGCTCTATAGTTTGTTGACCGACTTCAAGATAGATTTAGATACATAACACACAAATACGCATAGATGGGCACTGAATAAATCTCTTATATAATAAACAGTCTGATGTAGAAGGTAATTTCCTAATGTAAAATTTAGTATGTACTTAATTTCCAATCATTTTGTAAAATGTTTACTATGTACTAATCAAAATGTAATTACTGTTCACTTATAAAAAAAATTAAAAGCATAATAATTTCACGCAAATAAACCATACTGAAACATTAAAATTTGCCTTAAAACATATTTATGAGCTATAACCTCTAATTTACCAAAAATTTTTGTCAAACTATTACAATTTAAGGAAAATTACAAAAACGAGTATTGACATCAAATTACCTTAACTAGAAATATTTTACATATTTCGGATGATGCTAATTACGTATTTTAGGGTGTCACGACCAAGAAGATATATATAAAATGAAATGGTGCCAAAATCTGTGTTGCAATTTGAATGAAGAAGTATTCTACAAGTCTTAATTACAGCGCCATCTTTTTTTTTATTCTTGTTACAATCTTTTCAAGACATCAAAATTAGTGAAAGTTCATATTTTTGCCAAATGTATCTACTGAATCTCGTTCCAATTACAATTGTTCAACGTTTTAATTTATTAGTGAGTTAGTTAATTAGATTAACTATCACTGATTAAAAATTTTTTGAAGAGACAACTTGTGCTGAATCAAAACTTTTCATGAAAAAAAGGAATAATATAAACTAAATACAAGTCTGACACAGTTATTCCTGATTCACGATTATATATTATTTTATTTAAATTCTCTGAAATTAAACTAAACAAAGTAGAATTATAGTTCTTCACTAAACCTTTCAACACCTAGAAAATACATACCTTTTTGGCGGGTGATGCTATATTCAATGGTGGAACCGGAGGTGGATTAAGGATTTACGGAGCCCGGGACTAAATTTAAATGAGGAGCCCCCCTCCAAGAAAAAATTGTGAAAAAATTTATTTTCATATATGTACAAATAAACAAGCAAAAAAACCTATTGCGCATGTATGAATGACTAATAAAATTAAAATTATACTCTTTAAAAAATCAACTTTCTTACCCTAACAAACTGAACGTCAAATAAGAAATTTTATATGTTACTATTTGTAATTTTTTATTAATAACATTATGTTTTCTTTTTCTACAATGGTCTCGCAAGGGGCTGTGTCCCTTGACCCCTCTTGCTTTCATTTCTATCTCTTCCTCTTCTATACTTTGTATAAAATGATCAAAATTGACAACGTAATTCTTACTGCCATCAACACAAAAAAAATAACATCACCACAAAAATCCTATCCTACCATTTAACTTTCATTATATAAAATTAAGACATGTTTTTGTTACATATTTCATTTCATAAAATTGGGACATTTTGCGTTACATAAAATTGGGACATTTTGCGTTACATAAAATTAGGACATTTTGCGTTACATAAAATTAGGACATTTTGCGTTACATAAAATTGGGACATTTTGCGTTACATAAAATTCGGACATTTTTTCTAATGGGGGGTAGCCTAAGAATTACGTTGTAATTAATATATATACATACATATATTGTAATGTGTACATTAGATTCGGCACCAATAAAAATAAATAAATAAATAGAACAGAATAAATAAATGTAAGAAATTATTGGATACGTGATGCGAGTGTAAGCGTGTGTGTGTATGTGTGATCTCGTTGTCGGCCGGGGGTGAATGAGCAATGTTTCGTCGTCTGCGGATGATGATTCGGCAAAGCGTAATTGTACGAATCGAAAAAGAGTCCCCGCTGTATCCTCCGTCTCGGTCTTCCGCCAATCTCACAAGTGCCACCACCAGCGTCACAAAATGACGTAACGAAAGCGGGAGTTGGGGGGACCCGGAGGCCAGCGCTCTATGAACCGCCTCTGGACAGTTCGAGTCAGTCAAATTTTGGTCACGGTTAAAGCGGTAATTAATCGCCAGGGTATGCCTGTCCGACTCGATATTGTGCTAAACCTTTTGTTATTTGATCGAATATAGTCGCAATCATTTTTTTTTTTTGTTATTCCTTGTTCGATAAAAGCACTGGTTATAAACCGTAAAAGATCTAAAGCTATCGCGAAGCGAATCCTCCATTGCAGTTCAACCGACTCAGAAGAAAGACGGAACACCGCCATCGCAGAAACCGCATTACCCGGCTAATTTAGAGACACGTATTGAATTTATGTATACATTTGTTAATAGTTACTGTGTTATATTTGGATAATTTTAATTACTTGTGTTTTTTTCACGCTCGACCATCCCCGTAAGATTGATGTAAGTACTTGTATAATAAAACTTTAAATCTAAATTCATTTCCTCGAGCTTTGGTAATAATAATAATCATTATTATTAAAATATAATATTTTACTTTCGCGGAAATAAATTCCGCAGTGTCATCCCTGGGATCGAAATTAATGTCATAAAACGCGTACCACTTCAATATATATATTAAATATTGTGGGTAGCAAAAAAATAATCGTTTTTTTAATAAGAACTTTATTTACAATGCATTATTTAGGTCGGCGACACCGGTATTGTCGGCAGTTTTCAAGCTAATTTTGATACACGCATGCGATGTTTTTGATCATATCGTTTCTTTATACAAATTAAACATGCATGTTTAAAATTCCATAATTGTTCATGTAATCAGAAAAAAGGTAAATGAAACGCAAATTATAATAGTAGCCTGTTATGCCGGTTATTTGTTATCGAGGTTTTCCGGTTTTTGCAGTTACCCCGTTTTTAATCCTTTTTTCTTGTTTTTTGTTGTTTTTTTATTGATAATTATGCCCGCCGAAATCGAATTGTGCGACGCGTCATGTAAGCCTTTGTACTTCGATTTAATGTAACTTACGGAAAAAGAAATAATTCAATTTTACATCGTACATCGGGTTTGTCCGTATTTCAGTTTAAATTAGTCTCAACAAATTTCTTTTTTTCTTTTTTTATGCTTCATTTTTTCCTATCTACTTTCGCGGTGTTTTTTTTATTTTTTTTACGAAGTTTAAGGTTTGCTCCGCTTGTCAAAGTCTACTAATGATTAATAAAAATTTGGAATTTCAATGTGGCCAGCGAATCGGCGGTCCAATTTTACTTACAAAAGTGATAAACTAACGTTGAAATAGTACTTTATTAATAAAAAAAACAACTACAAATTTTAAAAATAAGAATTCCATTTATAGTAAACTTTTTCTTGCTAATCTGTTTTTTATTTCTGTCAGTTGTAATATACAGCTTTGTTTAATGTGTATCCCGCTTATTAAGGTATGTAATTTAGTATATTAAATATCTCACCTTCTTTAAAATTACTTCATTTCATATTCATTCTATCTCATTTTAACATTATTTTTAATATTTTCTTTTTAGGTTACTTCACTTCTTTTTGCATTATTTACAGTATATTCGTTATTTTTAAAATATTCCCTTTACGGTATTTCACTTTTTCCGTGCCATTTTCAATATGTCCGTTACTAAAATATTCTCTTTATAGTATTTCACTTTTCCCGCTATTTTCAGTATGACCGTTGCGTACTTAGCCTTTTTCCACATCATATTCATTTTTGGTCGTAATTTTAGTTCGCTCATTTTCGCTGTTATTCATAACTTGTGTTAGTTCACACACTACGAATAACAGCGAAAATGAACGAACTAAAATTACGACCAAAAATGAACTAGCGCCTATAATATGACAGCTTACCGAATTATATTCGTACATCACCTTACAACTCTGCTTCGTCAAATTTTAATATTAAAAAAAAATTTTTAGTTCCTCATTAGTAGCCTATTGCGAATAAATATATTTTCATGGCAATCGGAAACATGTAAATAAATGAGATATAATCAAAATTTACATAAACGAAATATAAGCATCAGGGCTGTATCTCTGGGAGGGTTTCTTGGATTCCACTCCCCCCAAATATCAGCGAAATAATAACTGCTTGAATTAAATGGACCGAAATTCAGAATAAATTTATTTCTTTTCAATCTTTGACAAAAGAAAACTAAAATTTTTATAAATTCTATGGAAATGACTACTTTTTATTTGTTTTTATTGTAGTGTTCAAATATTGCATATACAATAATTGACTATAGGGTTTTAATGTACCATTTATAAATAAATATATTTCATGATAAACACACAAACAGACACATACACACACACATATATATATATATATATATATATATATATATATATATATGTATAATTATACAAATTTATTCATGATCCCCTCTCCTCCTCCCCGAAATTTTGGTCCATATACGGCCCTGTAAGTATTTACTTTGACGAATTGTATTATAAACACAAATGACCAGGCCGTGCCCAGAATTTTGAAAAGAGTGTTTTGAAAATTTTCTTTAAATATATATTTTATAAATAACAATTCATTTTTCACAAATATTCATACTATTAATAATTCCATCATTTTGATTTATATATTAATAATTTAAATAAGTGAATTACCATATAAACATTAATAAAAATTACATATGTTATTCATTATACTCGTAATAAAAAATCAAAGTACCTAAAAATATGGAGCATATTTTTTCTTTTCTCTTTTAAAGGTAAGAACACCCTAAAAATTTTCTCGGTATCAGCCGTTCTGTCACTTCTTCCATAGTTCGCCTTCGTTTTAATCATAGTCTGCTCCCGGGTTCTCGTTTCTGCTTTATTCTTGTTCAACCTCCTTCTTGGTGTCTCTTTCATTCTCCTACCTTAAATGTCACGTGTGATGCAAACTACGTAGTATTCGAATGTTCCTTCATTTCTATAGAACGCGCGATCCTTTAATCCAATTTGCTTAGCCTTGGCCTCCCTACTCCTTACGGTGCCCTTTACATTCTTTCTTTTCCATCTTCTTCTGTTGTTCCTTTGTTAGCCGCCTTCATTTCTTCTGTCTCTAATCGTTTTTTGATATAACCCGTCGCTTCATATGTCTTTCTATTTTTATGATCTTTTGTGTTGGGTAAATGTCCTAAAATATAAATAAAAGGATTGGTTGATGGCCAAACGGTTTCACGCCAGGCCAGGAAAAATGCTTGAATGATTCCGTTCGATAGTCTATCTCATTAGCTACCTTTGAATCGGTTGTGGTAGTGGAAATGTTACATCAGAAATGTTATTAATCGATTTGTCGACTGTTTATTTATTATTCAATGCGTATGTTAAAAACAGCTTGCGTACAAGTCCGCAACACAGTGAGACATTTTCATGTTTTCCCTTAAAAGTAGGTTTTGTACAACCATTCAGGCATCCGCAGACATTAGAATGTCGTTCGCTTCGCGGCCTCCGTCGATATGAGAATGTCGCCGTGCAACCTCTAAATGCCTTGTACATGTTATATTGCAACGTATAAAGCGTTTCGAGATTGAACCTACGTTCTGCACCTCCAAATGCTTTGTACATATTATATTTCAATGTATTTGCAAAAATATATATTCAACAACTACTACCGCTAGTACAAGGTTCCTTATTTACATCATTATCGTAAAGAGTTTGTAATAGTGAGCGATGGCCGATGGTGAGAAAAGTACGACACAAGTAAGCTAACGGTTGTACGTTCGATACGTTTCGAGTAAAGATTCCGTCGATGCACGTCATATTTCGCGTTGTCGAAAGGTCCACCGAACTATTCATCTCGCAACCGAACGTTTCACTCATGAATTGATAGAATCGCAATCCATCGTCCGAGTGGAAATCGATGTTGAAATCACCACAGACTATGATCGGTAAATCGTACAGCTTTATTTCATCGATAAAGAGAAACAGGCCTTTCAGCTTAATCGAGTACGGTAGTAGGTAACGCTCGAAGAAATTGATCTTATCGTTCAACGTTGTCCCGTTTGAGAGGTACTTCGAAAAAAGTAACAGACGCTCTCCATCGATCATCGTTTCGGCTTTGCATATATCACCGATGTCCGTCGATATCACGTTACATTCTTCGAGACCATTTTTTTCTTAATTGATACGAATCAGTGGCCGACTGCGGCTCTTCAAAGCGTCCGAATCCAATTTCCTTTCGTAAATCGCTATACCACCAGCCATCTTGCCGTTGTCGCGTTTGTGCCGATTTACGAGCAAGTAACTTTCAAGTTCAAATTTATCGCAATCGGCGTTTGATAACCACGTTTCAGAGAGTGCGAGTAAACTGCACGAAGGTATAACAAAGTCACACGTTATATCATCGAGCGAGTGTGAGCGCAACGACTGAACGTTGAGTGAACATAGTGTGAGAGTATCGACAGACCGAGTACGACAAAATCTCGACTGTGGGAAGCGTGCGTGCGCAAACGATGACGCGTAAGACGTTCAAACTCAGTTCTAATGTCTTTCAACTGTTTTTCGCGTCCGTGGTAAAATCAGTGGTCCCCATTCCTATTCGTTAGGAACAACCCTTCGTACAAAGAACATCGAGACAGAGTGACGTACACGAGTTGCTGGTCGTGCGATTTCGAGTATTCGTATACCACCGCCGAGTATGTACTGCCTTGCGATTTGTGAATCGATATCCCGCAAACAGGTGTGAGTGGAAATATCGATCGTTTACAGGTAACCATCTTACTAGGAAGCGTTACCATTGACGAATGTAAGCCGATCGGAATCCAGTGCTCGTAGATACACAGATACGCTACACAGTGTCTATCCGAACTTCCGATCGTGGTAATTTACCGATTTTAACGTTGTCGAATTTTAGCCAAAGTCGAATTATCTTGTCGGTTTCGAGAGAGCGTTCGATGTATTGCAGCAGGCCTATCACGCCGTTCACGAGACCATCGGTGACATCGATGTTTACTCGCACCATGTGCGGCTTGTCAATAAGGAGCTCGATCTTGTATGGTAGGCCACCCGTCTCAACGAGCTTCATCTTGTGCACCTTGGTGCGAGCCGACGCGAGTTGGTCTCTCGTTCGCTTCGGAATCCATAACACTTTTCATGGGAAAGAAATGGTTTACTCGAGACTAAAGTTACATTTAATTTATAATTACTACGGTAATTGTTTTGTGCGCTCAGCAAATGTAAACAAGGAAATGAAGTGTGAAACATACAACCCTACAGTTTTCATAAGAATTCGTTATAGGAAACACTTCTCCATTTTGTGACGCTTTTCGAGTTTATGTGACAAAGTAAAGAGACATGAAAATATTAGTAATCAGTCGCATCCAAGTAATGGCATGAAGTGTTCGTAACGATTTTCCGTGACGGTCCATTTCGTGACGCTTATTTGGTAACGCTTTTCAAGTTTATGTGCCAAAGCAAAGACATAAAAATGTCAAAATCATCAATATTTATTTTAATCTTTTGATTTTTTTCAGATTTTTGTGTATTTATAATAACTATTTCAGTTCTCATAGAGGAGGATTAACCCCCCCCCCCCATGGACACGTCCTTGTAAATGACTTTCAAAAGTGATCACCTGATAGCACTGAACGATTGTAGAATAGTTCTTCGTTCAAATTGTAATGTAGATTTTGGCACCATTTTATTTATCATATATTTTCTTGAGTGACGCGATAGTTTCTGTATGAAATCTTCTTAAAAATTTATAAGGCACGAAAAGCTATTTACTTATACTTAAAAATTGTTAATATATTATAGAATAAATATGAAATATTTTAACTTTTTTTCCAGCAATATAAAGAATAAAAAGATAAGCATTTTTATTCTGTATTAATTGATAAAACAAGAAACACTGTTTAAAACTGATACATAAAATTTTTACATTTAATTTATCGAAATTTCCTATCGATGTTTGTAATTTTTTTTCAATAAATTTATTGAAATCTACACAAACACACAAATGCTAGCCCGGCTCGATGTGAAATGGGGGTTGTTAAGGTTAATGGTAAAGAATTTACAAAAATCAGGTTGTTCGGCGAAGTAGTGTAGTTAAAGTTTACATTTAAATTTTTTTTTCAGCTGTTGTTGTAGATAAGCTTTACTGACCACATTGGTTTATTGCATTTTCGCGATAATTATATTTGGATATAGCGATAACGTCCTCCAAAATTAGTGTTATGATGTTGAGAATAACAAATTGTGGTCGTTCGAAAAAAATGATTAATCATTTGGTATTTTTTTTTTTAATACATAAATTAGTTTTGTCTTTTAAAATAAAAAATAATAATTCGGTCAATTTAATAATAAAATTTGTTTAGTTACTTACACGTAAAGTTGGTAATACATTTGATTTAGTATCGCATTATTTCTTTAGAGAAATAAAATTTGAGCTATTTTCTCAGAAATATAGTAAAAATTTATTTTCATACAAGTATGTTCATTTATAATGGTTGATATTATTTATCCTTTCGAGAAGTGAAGCTTTGCCCGATAAGATTTTCAATATTTTTGTTTTCTTTGTTACCGGATAAAACAGTAAATTAATTTTAATTTGAAAATTTTAAAATGAAAAATTCCCTTTTTTTTCGTTTTAAGGAAGGTGATTTTATATAGGTATGAATTCATGTCTGCCTACAGTGGTGTATGATAAAATTTAATACTGTTCAAGTAATGTTATATGAATGTAAAGTATGAAATACTTTCTGATTTGAAAATTGTAATTATATACAAACTGTTCTACATTTTTATTAATTAATCATTACTTTCTCTACACTTTTTTACTGAATATTTTAAATACATTGAGAAGCCGTCATCGAAAATGATTAGTTATAAGTAAAACAAATTTTACCTGCAATCAGTGAGTTTGTCTATTAATTAACGCGTTTATAATAAATTTTCAGAACAGAATTTTGGAATTTGGTAAGCACGACAGAAAATTTCATTTAGGATCGAATAAACGAACATCTGTTTCAAATAATGTACGTATCATAATTATATTAGTACATAATATTTTTCGTTACCGACTGAAAGTAATTGTAACAATAATTAAGGCTGCAATATTAATAAAAACCTCTTTACAATAAAAATAACGTTGCGGGAAAATTTTTATATATATATATATATTTAGAAAGTTGTGATTTATGTAATTTTGGAGTTCAAATTGTAATCGCGATATAATACTTTATTTACTAAATCATTAAGTTTTTTAAAGTAATATGATAAAGACTAAACTTTCAGTTTCCTTGTTCCCTTGAACTTCATTAGCTGTCGGTTGCTGATAAGAAATTTATAATCTCGTGCGTGAAATTTTCTAAATTTGATAAGGATTAGTGCTAGGGCAACATACGCATATTATTTATAGTTCAATATGTGTGTTAAAAAAATAAATAAAAAACTGTTTAGATATCAAATGTATATCCGGTGATAGATCATGCATATGATGCAGTGGTCGTTGGAGCTGGAGGCGCCGGCCTAAGGGCTGCTTTTGGTCTCGTTGCAGAAGGATTTAGAACGGCTGTAATTACTAAACTGTTTCCTACTCGATCTCACACTGTTGCTGCTCAAGGCGGTATAAATGCGGCACTGGGTAATATGGAGGATGATAACTGGCAGTGGCACATGTACGTTTTAAATTTAATTATTTAAAAGAAATGAAAACAAGTAGTAAATGTTTCTTGTTGACGGGAAGTGTATTTTATAAGTAATTCTGTTCATGCAAATAAAAATATGTTGATTATCTTCAGATTTGTATTCCTTTTTTATTTATCATATTAGGGACTTTTATGCATACTATTTGTGTTGGTTTCTAAAATTTACTTTTGTTGATAAGTTTCCAATAACCAGATGGTTACTTTCTGGAAAGCCGAGAAAAGTCAGGGAATTTGAAAAAGGTACAGGAACACTACCTGTACGATGTATAATGTATAGAACTTGAAAGTATTAAAAACGATAGCCAAACTACGGTATATGTATATTTACTCTAAGTAGATAAAAAAATATATCACCGAATTTTATTAGTAACCGAAAAATCAGAAGATAAAAACGTAATAACGATTTTTATTAATTTTTTAACGAGAAGTAAAATATTTTATCATCAGCACTAAACGGTATCAGGGTTTAGTAAAAAACATATTGCGAAATATTTAGAAACTGCGTTCGGTTTTTTCTAAATGGCTATTGTTTTCCAAGTCGAAGAAAAGTTTGAAAAATTTCAGAAACTGGGAAAAGACGAGGAAATTTATTTTGAAAAAAAGTGTTCATCTTGGTAACGTTATCTCTATTATTACATCATATTTCAAAGTTGTGATATGTACATTGAAAAATATTTTAATGTTTAATTGAAATGCAGGTACGATACAGTAAAAGGATCAGATTGGTTAGGAGATCAAGACGCAATTCATTATATGACGAGGGAAGCACCTAAGGCTGTTTGCGAGTTAGAAAATTATGGTAATATAAAAAAATGGTAATTGGTTTTATTAAAACACTGAAACAACAAATTTTTATTATGTATTTGTTATTCATTTTAAAAGTCATGTGATGCAAAGAAAATCGACGTAAAACACGTTTTATTTGTATTAAAAATCAGTATTGAAAACATTGAATTTGGTTATAAAATTAAAGATTTAATTTTAATTTCGTCATTGCTTAAAAAATCGATTTTTCTTAATATTAAAATTTTCAACCTTCATCCCTAACACGTTAATTAGTTATAAAAAAGAGTTCATTTTCGAGATTAGCCTAAATGGATAGACAGTTAGAATTCCGGTTTATTATAAATTGCATATCCACCGTGTCTTGTTTTGTTTTTTTTTGTAAAAATTGGTTATCTTTAGTTCTTTTTTGTTAAGAGCAGTGGTTGAAATTTAAAGGAAAAAAAATAGATTTTATATTTTAACAAAAATTTTTAATATGTTATTACATGACTTCGAAAATTGCAAAAATTTCTTGTAGTGTTATGCTTCCATTTAAATCAATTTAGTTTTTTATTAAATATATATATATATATATGAAAAAAAAATAATTTGTCAATTCTCCATAATATAATGTAATTTTTTAACACCGATACTTTATTGACATTAATTAAAAATAATTAATAGTGTGAAACAATTTAAAAAAATGAGCTAATCGCCGTCAAGATTTTTATTCGGTAATCGTTATCTTTTCGAGTGGATTATGTTAACATGTCACAGCGTATGTTTAAATTATATAGAGTTAAATAAATAGCTTTAAAAAAAAAAAAAATCAGAGTGGCCACCCAGTCCGGAAACCGGGAAAAAGCCGAGAATAAGGCGGAAATTTTGTCGCCAAACTGGGGAAAAAAGTAAGAATAGCTAAAAGCGATATTTTTAATAAGAAAAAATCATTTGAACCGAAAAATTGATTCATTTATTGTACTTTACTCAAAATAAATTACAGAGTGTTCTGTTTTATTGATATAAAATATGTTGCGGCGGTCAAATATTATCAAAAGTAACAAAAAAAGTGTATCCTTTTTTTTCTACAATTCTAGTAATCAGGAAATTGGAAGGATTTGGATCAGGAAATTCAGTTTTTTTTATATTTACATCGTTAATTGCCTAAATTGAACAATAGTGTCGGCAAAAAAAAAACAAATATTGTTGACAATCTTTTTTACGGTAGTATATGACTGATGCTAGTTAACAGTGTTACACTATTTTCGACCTTGCGATGAATAACTATCCTCCGAACCACGTCCTGGATATACACATTATACACTTGCACACTCAACTTGTGACAAATTTGATCTGGACATGCTGTCTTCAATATCTAGCAGGTCATTTGTCATTTCGATTCAATTAGTAAATCTCTTATGTTCCATCTGAAGTGGCCTCATTTAAATATTTACCAGTTGTGTATTGCGCTGTAGAAAGGCCGTTTGCCGTACTGAAAGCTACGTCAACAGACACAAAACATAATTTTCGTGTTGAAAATTTAGGAAACATTCTTATTGTTAAATATAATAATTTTTAAATTGAGATTTATAATTTAATGGTTTTTTTTTTTAATGTAAATTAATGTAATGGAAGGAAATGCAGCATGTTAATAAAGATTTGATGCGAAAAACTAAAAAGCTAATTTTATTTATTTAATATACACTATCTATTATGAAATTTTTAGTGCATATAAATCCGAACCCTAATTATAATATAAATGCAATGTTTTTTTTGTATTCGATGTATTTGTAATTATTGCAAAATCGATTTAACAAATTAATATCGTCTATAAATGAAACTTAGTTATGCAGCATATAATACAATATGTGGAAGTTTTTACTTACCACAACCCTTGAAATTTTGAAACTAATTTTTAATTAATTACACATATTTGTGAGAATATTTTTGAAAATTTCGGTTTAAATATTTGTATAACAAGGCTATTTTAATCTTCAGCTGTAAAAGTTATAGTCAAGTTCCATTATATATTTAGTTCAAAGTGGTGCTTGTAATAAATTTATTGCTTTGTTTACAACCTTTATTTGTACACGGATAATAATTCTAAATTAGTTGATACCAAACTTTCTATTTGTTAAACGTTCTGGATGATTTTTTTTTTTTTTTTTTATATAGAAATATTTTTGTTTTTTAACATTTCTTATGTAATATAGTTGAAAAGAAAAATATTTAAAGTTAACAATGATACTTGATAAGCGCTAATTTAAAGCATGGGATCCCTAAATGTTGTTATTCTATACGGTTATTTTTTTATTCATGTTTATAATCAATTTTGACAAAGTTATATTAATTTAAATATGACGTGTTTTCGTCAAGCACTTTAATATTTGCAGATTACAAGTAAAGGATAACTAATACTACTTTTTTTCTTTAGAAATATATCCTGAGACAGAGAAAGCCCGTAGAATTTTAAAACGATAAATGAATTGTAAGTTCAAAGTAAAAGATATTGTAAAAGTGCTAAGTAAGATTTTTGAAAACGAAATTTTCTCTAATTAGAACGTGAACGGTAAAAAACTGCGGTAGTTAAGCGGTAAATAATACAAACCATTAAAAATGTTGGATTTGAAGGAGGATTAGAACTGTAGTTTGTTTTACTGCTACATTTAAAGTTTAATAAAAATGTTTTGTATTATTTATAAAACTAAATTTTTAATAAAACTTCTCCTCCGGTGGGATAAGGTAGAGAGATTCAAAATTTATATATAGATAAAATTTGACTTTTTTTTTGTTTTTTTGTTATGAAAAAATTCTAGAATTCCATTACAATCGGTGTTTTAATTTTTATCATAACCACATTTAAGTTCAGTTACTAAAATTTAACATTTGTTGAATAATAATTTTTCGACTACTAAGACTTCCTACAAATGAGATAATTCGCTACTTTTCAGGTATGCCATTTAGTAGAACAACTGAAGGCAAAATTTACCAAAGAGCGTTCGGAGGTCAAAGTTTAAAGTTCGGAAAAGGAGGTCAAGCACATCGATGTTGTTGCGTAGCAGACCGAACAGGTCATTCGCTTTTGCATACTTTATATGGTCAGTCGTTAAAATATGATTGCAATTATTTCATCGAATATTTTGCATTGGATTTATTGATGGATAATGGTGTTTGTTGTGGTGTTACCGCTTTATGCTTAGAGGACGGAACTATTCATCGATTTTTAGCGAAGAATACGGTAAAAAATATAATGCTGGATAGAATTTTTATCGAAATAATTTGAATTAATTAGTAAATTATGCTCATTTTTACGAAATGTTTATAAAATTTTGAATCAGTTAAGGGGAAAAATTGGATACGTTCGTCGTTGTTTTTATTTTTATTTTTTGTATATTTTTTTATTAAAAATAGGAGCCACGATATTTTTTAAAAGAATTAATAAAAATACGAAATTATTCTTTCTGAAAAGGCTGCAGCAAAATATTTTCAGAAAAGAAAATTGTAATTCATTATTTTTGTTATTTAAATAAAAAATCAATTTGAATTGGATCAAGATATTTTTTCTTCGAGCATCTGGATTATTTTAAAGACTAATGAAATTATGTGAAAATAAAAATGTTCCTTCAGTTGAATATGTCATTTCGTAAATAATTAAAATATCTGCTAATAATGTGAAAGTTTGTTCAAGAATGTTTTAAAGGAGTTGCTTTTTTTTGTTGTTTTCTTATATCGTATAAATATTTTCTGTATAAATGTATATGTATGAAGTTTAAACATAAACATAAAAATTCGTACTTGACAAGTATATATTAATCTATGCTTATGAAATTTTTTTAAATCAAGTAAAGAATCTTGAACAATTTTCATGCATTGTTAAATTACAATTCTTACACAATCCGTGGTTAAAAATATTCTTTTGCTGCAAAATTTATAAAAAAGTGTTTTCATAAATCAGAAAAGAAAAAAATCCTCTTAATATACGAACGTTAAAAACTTTTTCAGTATCACAACATATCCTTCATTGTGAAAATAACTGTCATCTTCTCGGTATCGGTAGATTTATATTTTTAATATTATTTAGTAGTAAGAAATGAACTGACGTGTTATATGAAATTAAATATTAATCTTTCGTATATTTGGGTAAAATTTAAACTTATTTTTAAGATAATGTCAAATTGCTAAAAATTAAAACTAAATTGAAAGTAGATGTTGAATTAGTGTAATTTATAGCCAGTGCATATTTAGTAAATATAGTTAAAGACTTAGCCTGCTGCAATCGGAATTTGTTCCGTAAATCTCTTAAAAGTAACTCCAAAGTTAGTTTTAAGCATTAGTGTCCCGTATGTTAAGTCTAGATTAAAACAGGATAGTTGTACATGAAAAATAAACATACAACAATTTTTGGATCATAAATAATGTATCTTAAAATCAAAAACATTTTTTACTTGTAAATTAAAAAATGACAGACACTATTTACGTGTATGCTTTGGTTTATTACTATTTTTAAAGTCAATATTAAGAATTTCTATTACAGATGAAATAACTATTTTTTCATTTGGTAAATATAATTATATACTGTCGCTACTACTACTACACAGGAATTATGTAGTTTAATGAAACCATAAATATAAAATTATTAAATTACACTGATATGTTTCGGAAACAACTAATGTTTTTAAAACATATAGATGCGATATAATAATTTTATAGTATTTGTAATTTTATTAAATTTTGTTTTATTTGAACAAATTAAGTAGAAGAGGTCAATTAATAATATTGAATTTTATGCGACATATATTCATTTTCATTTTACTTCCCAATGAATCGGTTAATTTTGAAACAGTATTATGTTAACAAAAATAAGATTAAATTAAATTAGAAATCATAATACTTTTGTAGATTAAAATATACAAGATTTAAAAAATTAAATTGAAAATTTGTTTTAATACCATCGCATAATTTTTAATAAAAAGTACGTATTTGACGCAGATTGAATTATTAAGAAATTATTTAATTTATTCTTGTTAATATTTTGTTACTATATCGGACAAAAGTAGTGTATGTGACTGATAATTAGTTTTAATTCTAGGAAATTTTGTGTAATTGTTCACGTAGCTTGTGTCTGCCTACAAACTCATTATAAATGGCTTTTTTGATGATGATTAGAGGATGGTATTAATGTATGTTTCAGTTCGTGTCATATAGACGTTTCTGCAATATCAGTACATGCATGCACCTAGAGTAACAAACATCATGCTTGAAATATATACATGGCACAATCTTGATTGATCTTCTGTAGTTCATCTACCTATCGTGAATTTCAGTGTTCCGAAGAACACTTTTTATTTCTCTAATCATTTGCTTACTATGATTAATTTAGTTAACTTTTTTTTCTCCTTTAGTGTTGTTTTGTTAGTTTTTGAACACATTTAAAAAAAAAAAAAAAAAATAGAATAAATTATTACTTCATCAGTTTTACGTTTTATCATCTTTCTTTGTTTAGAGTATGTAGTAGGTGCCCAGATACTTCGATTATGTTATCATGATGATATTTACTCTTTTGTCATTTATTAATTATTACCTTTATACTATTATCTCGGAAAGGTTATGAAAATTAAATTTTCGCCGGTATACTTTTTATTTACGAGAACTCCGTAGTTTTGTTTAAATGCGCAGCTGAGTTATTAAGTACATTAGTATGTTATTTAAAAAAAGAAATAAAGAAAAAACCATATATTATAGATAAAATTTAATTCATTAAATGCTATGTTGGAAACAAAATTAAAAAATTTAACACCTCACCGTATGATTTAATTTTTTCAAATGTAAAATTAGTTTGATATCCTCATCTATTAAATTCATAAGATCCTGAAATTGTATGACTATATACATATCTAGGGAGAACTTACGCATTTAAAAATCTTCCAGTTTGCGCGAAAATATATTTGTAAGTGCTTTTTGTTCTTATTGGTAAAAAAAAAAAAAAAGAAAAAAAAAGACTATGTTTTCTGTTCTTGTTTAGGTACTGGCAACTGGAGGTTATGGACGAGCGTACTTTTCTTGTACATCTGCTCACACTTGCACTGGTGACGGAACAGCTATGGTGTCTCGCGCTGGGCTTCAAAATCAAGATTTAGAATTTGTACAGTTCCATCCCACCGGTACGGATTAACTTTTAAACTCTTATTTTACTTAGCATACGGATTTAGTGTTTTAAAATAATTCTGCCGGTCTTTCCTCTATTTTTTCTGTAAACTATAATGTGATTACAAGCAATTAATAAAAAACTTTTATTGTTCACCGCGATTAAAAACTTTAAGCAAATTAATTGACAGAACGGATAAAAAGAAAAATCGAGAAATATTAGACTAATCAATTATGGTACTAAATGCAAATGTTGTTTTTTTTCAATTAGGTATATATGGTGCCGGTTGTTTAATAACAGAAGGATGTCGTGGTGAAGGAGGGTATTTAGTAAATAGTGAAGGAGAACGATTTATGGAACGTTATGCTCCGGTCGCAAAAGATCTCGCCTCACGGGATGTGGTTTCTAGAGCAATGACTATTGAAATCAGGGAAGGAAGGTAATACTTTTAATAACATCATTACACGGTAAATGTGTAAAAGAGGATGGGAGACAAGGCGACCTGTTCGGTATAAATGAAAATATATTCTCCGAAATAATAGTTGGAGATGGATTTATTATTATATTTAATTTTCATGAATCCGGTGGGTTTTTTTGTGTTTAGTATAAACATGGAATATATGTATGTGCAGTAAAAATTGGTTATAACGATATTGAAGGGGATGAAAAATTTGATCGTTATAACTGATTTGTCATTACATCCAACATCAAATAAAGTAGTACAGATTTTCAATGTCCAAAACAGGGTCCGAAAGTTGTAGCACTAAAAAATCATAGAAAAAATGCCATAAAAAAGCACAAAAAACTCAAAAAATAAAATTTAAAGTATTAAAAAGCTATAAAATTTTAAATAAACAAAGCATAATGAGTTGTTTTAACGGCAGATTTTATTACAATAAATTAACGTAATTTTCCTTAAATTATATAATGTAAAAGAGCGCTGATTATCTGTTAAAACATTTTTGTACATCGAAAAACTTCGCTCTACATCAACAGATGTAATCGGTGCATACTTAAATTACGATAGATCACTAATATTTAATTCTAAATCCTCTAAATTTATTTCTCCGTTTAATATATTAGAAATTATTTTTATGTACGAAAATCTCTTATTTTTATTAAGAACGTGTTTTAGTTTTTCATATACTTCTAATGTTTTACCTCTTAATTTATTAAAATTAATTTCTAATCCATTAATTAATTCTACATATTGAATTAATTCTAAATTTTTGGTTTGCAACTCGTATATTGTTGAAATTAATATTTTAAAATTACTTACAATGTAGACTAAAGATGTTTGAACATCAATCTGTTGCAATAACTCTTTACATATTCTTGTAGAAAATTCTTCATTAACATCAAGAGTATCTATCTAAATTGTTACAATAATAATATACACATCCATTCATACCCCACCTTGTTATAACCGGCTACGGAGGAAGTATGATTACCCTGGTGCTATTTCTTTAAATAAATATTCTTCCCGGAAGCTTTAAAAATATTTTTTTACAATTTGCGACCAAACGATCCGCACTTTGAAAATTATTCCGTATTTGCTCTACAACAGGGTGAAGTCCATGTACGGCACATGTCAGATGTAACATTTTTGAATATAATTCCTGAATTGATTTAGCTGCTTTTACCATATAAGAGGCTACATCTGTTAAAAGGAGTAGAAAATAATTATATTTTACACTAACTGACTAAAGTAACAATAAAGATAAATTCAACATCTTACAAATTGTTGAATGATTAACTGATTCCAGGGCTTCCGCAGTCAGTAAAAAAATTTCACCTATGAAATGAACAAATTTATTGAACCCAGTTGCAATTCGTTTCTTGTTTTAATATGTATAAAACAAATGCAGTCAATTAATAAATTCAGGCTTAGAATAATTCAGTATAAAAAACAGAAAAATATTACACGAGCCTTCTGTTTATTTCAAATAATGTATCCTGACGCTTATTTTTTACAGATAAACTTGAAATTTAAAAATATATTCTTACCAGGCGCATCTTTACAATATTGGCAATGTAGCTACCATTTAGATTTGTTGTTTCGTCGATTGAAACCCATATTTCATGTCCGCTGACCCGATTTCTGATTCAATTAACATATCTTCATATTCATGATCTAAGTAAGTTTTGTGTAAAGTTGATTTATCTGGGAACTTTTTCTCTGTGTTAGTTTCCAAAAAATTACATAGTTTTCATCATTTAATTTATGAAATGGTATATATTGACACCTGCTCACACTTTGCACAGTTCTTTAAAAAATGGCGCCGTTTTCGAAAAGGATGCTACTGCAGTAGTCAGCATTAGTTGCTTCTGACGTTCAAACTTCATTTTATTTTTTTCAAGTCCATGAATATTTTTTTTTCCCCGTTAATGAGTTGCAAGATGTAAAGTTTTTCACTACTTACTTTACACTCACAAACATTACAAAATAAAACTGAATTATCAGTCGAAAATACATATAATCCAAATTCGTCAATATATTTTCACAACAAGGTTGCTTTATTGCATTTCACTTTTGACATTTTAAATATAATTCACTAATTTTGAAATATAGAAAAACAATCAAAATTACGCTAACGCTATCCAACTAGCTGTAAAGCGCTACAACAACGTACAAATAGAACAAATCCTTGTGAAGATTGTCCAAAATTCTATCAAAAATTAACATTACCCGGCTACACCGCCTACTGTCATTTTACACACTTCTGTCTACTCAACTCTACTCAGCAGGTATCAGTCAAGGGTGCACACAACGCCGATATACGCTGGAATTCACACTAGCTACTAACACACAGAAACCTACACAGCCTGAACATTGACATCCACCGACAGTTCGACCACACGCGGAATTTTAGCCGAGTAAGCGTCTATGATACGGTTTCAGCCAACGGCAACGAAATAATAGGATGATACTCAAGAGATCAAAAGTGAAATAATTTTAATCGAATAATGATTTTTACTCGAGCGTCATCGGAGGATAGCGCCGCAAATACAGAATCCGTGACACGTCACATGTGTGCTATATATAGAATATAGGTACTGGTTTGATGTTTTACAATTCCCTCTCACGTACAGTAGATTTCATTTGTTAAAACGAAACATCTTTTCTTCAGACTATTCGCAATGCATTTATCTTATATATTCAACCACACGCTACAGCCGCTCTATCTTATGTGCAGAAAAAACGCTAAATCAATTCTTGAAAAAATTCTTAACCTTTTTCATATTTGTCTGTGAGTCTAACAACACCAAAACTACCTTTTATATTGAAAAGTATCTAGAAATCGATAAGGATATGTTTTCTTTTGTTAAAGTTTAATAAACAAAATAAAAAACATTAAACTAGCAAAATACTTGAAAAAAGCAATTAAAGCAGCCAATTTTCTGAACTTTGGCGAAAAGAAGCACGATATTGCTAAAAATGAATAAAAACGACAAAAAAAGAAACAGGAAAAAGCACTGTAAATGAAAAAAAAGCTAATAAACGCTGAAAAATCAAAAAAAAAAAAAAAAAACAAAAAAAAATTTGGTATTTAGATCCAGCATGTTACAAAATAGATTTGTAGCTGGTCTATATCCCTTCAAAAAGTCTCTAAAAAAAAAAAAAAACCTACAACTTCCGGGCCTTGGTTATAAAATTCCATGAAATATTTTACGGTATAACTTTTTACTGATTAAACAAATAATCATTTGTTTATATTCTTAGCTAAACGTATGTATATATATATTTATTTTTTTTTTATTATTAAATTTAAAAGTAAATAAACTACATTTTTTTTCTTTTTACGTTTAAGCACGATTATAAAAAAATAAAATTCAATTAGTATAAAACAGAACAATTTAAAAAAAACATACTACGCAAATCAGCAATGGTTTAATTTTTTCTTTTGAAAAAATTTCAGTTTTTAATTTTTTATTATAACAAGATAAGTAGTAGTTTTTTTTTGTAATATTTCTTGTAATGGGACTTATACTACAGGTTTTCATCAATTTCGTTAAATTTCAACAGCATAAACAGAACAAGGAATAGTATTATATCTGTTTCGTTTATACAAACTTTATTTTTTACAGAAAAAGATGAAAGGGCTTTTGTTTTGTCGTATTCATTTGTAAAAATCTTTTGAAATTAAGAGTTCTTATAAATTATAATTTTTTATCTGTGTGCCAAAATTTTGGTCGTATAGCTAATAGAGATTAACATATAATTTTGTAGAATCTCACTGGTTCCAGCAATATTCAACTCTAACCAATTTTCACTGCATTTATATTTATGTGTGATGTGTGTATTTATATTTTTATATATTATATATACGAGTATATGTGGGTGGGTAGGTGAGTGTGTATATATATATATAACTACAGTGACATTGTAATAATCTGGCGAACATTTGGGACCTGGGGTATTTTTTCCGATTTTTAGCAAGAGTATTGATGAAAAATAACGCTTTGAAATTAATAAACGTTAAAAGAAATTACAGGAACAAACGAAAAATTTGTAATTCAAAACAACTTTAAAAGTAGATTTGTCAATTTTAATAATTTTAAAAAGACTAGAAGCGATAAATACATATAATAAAGATGTTAAAAGTTTTCTCCGACTTCATTTAATTAAATTAAAAAATTGTTAAATTTATGTTAAAAATACTCAATGAAGCGTTTATGTATGGATGTGTGCATGTGTATGTATATATGTCCGCACATGCACTCAAGATGTATATACAGTTTCCTCTTAGAAATTTCTCTAATGAAATAAATTTTCTTAAAATTTTGGACCTCATCTTTATTTGTGGTTTAATGGATATTGTGGTAAGTGCTTTCTCAACAAAAAGAAACTTCAACAATTATCGTTGCTTATGACATGAATATAAGACAACGTGCCTACATCGTAATTTTGAGAATTATCTACCTGCTCGTTGGTTGTTACAGATAGACAAAAGTATGAGCAGCGCAGCTAGCAGCGAAAAACCGTTAGGCTGTAATTTATTAATTGTTTAGTTTACCGTCGCTCGGTTCGTTGTTAAGCGTTATTGTTTACCGTCGCTAATCATGTCGTTTCTTAGTATTCGACCGGCAAAGAGTAACAATCGGTGTTCGAATTAACCTGTGTACTTTTCCGCAAACCTCCAGAATCCAGTCGGTAGTAAAAAAAACTCCGTTCGTTTTCGTTTTGTGTCTTTGTAAAATTCCCTGTCAATACAAGAGCCTTTTCATTAATATACCATTTAAAGTTTAATGATTCTCGCATTTTATTAAATGCAAAACACTCTTCAAGTGAGGTAAAGGTTGCAAAAGTTGTTCCCTAATTTTCTGAATGAAAAAAGGAAAGGTGATACGTGGCGCTCGAACTAAATTTTAGTTTTGAAGACAAGAAGTCAACAGTTAAACTCGTTATAATTGGCATGCGTCATGGGAACCAGGTTCGTGACTCGTCATAATATTAACCGATTTTCAATTTATTAAAAAAATTACCCAAACGCAAGGGTTTCTACGAATTCATATTATATACAGGGTGGCCACCCAACACGAAAAACCGTGTATAAGCCGAAAATTTTGTCGCAAAACCGGGAAAAAAGTAAAAATAGCCAAAAACGATATTTTTAATAAGAAAAAATCATTTGAAGCGAAAAATGAATTCATTTTTTACTGTACTTTACTTTAAATAAAAATTACGAAGTTCTGTTTTATTCGTATAAAATATGCTGCAACGGTCAAATATTATCATTAGTAACAAAAAAAAAAATCCATTTATCTTTTTGTACAATTCTAGTAATCAGGAAATCGGGAGAATTTGGACCAGGAAACTCGGGAATAAACCGGGAATTTCAAAATTATATTTGAGTGGCCACCATGATATACATAATTATACAAAAGTTTTGTAATGAAACAGATAAGTTTATGTTTTTAAAAATTATGGAATCCATATTTGCATCAAAAAATCGATGAATGTTTGTTAACATAGAAGAAGTCTCCGCGACGTTTGACCCACTTATGTATCATCATCCTTTTGTTTTCTCCGCATTTTCATTGTTTGTTAAGCAACGGTCGTTGTAGTGTTTTCGTCAAGTTTGTGTATTGTTTTATCCATAAAATTGCTGAATCATCATTCCGATATTTCATAAAAAACGTCGATTCTTTTTATTCCGCGTAACATTAAATCGTCGTATTAAGCGAATCTCATATTTAATTTCGTATAATCAGATTATAATACTGTAGAAATATTCTCATATTAATTTAGACCCCGACCAAATTCGCATTTCTTATAAAGCAACTTCATTTAATATAGTAAATCATACATTTCAGAATTATTTATTGACATGCGGGTTTAATTTGTTCCGAAAAAGGAATTTAAACATTTGTAATGAGCTTTTGTTATTAGTTTACGATTTCACATTATGCATTTTAACATCTGAAAATACCTTAATTTCTGATTTATTGTTTTTCATAAACAATTTTTAAGCGTTTAACTTTTGACAAATTTTAGAGGTTGCGGGCCCGAAAAAGATCACGTATTTTTACAGCTACATCATCTGCCTCCTGAACAGTTATCTAGTCGTTTACCTGGAATATCAGAAACAGCAATGATTTTTGCTGGAGTTGACGTAACGAGAGAACCAATTCCAGTATTACCTACCGTTCATTACAACATGGGAGGCGTACCTACAAATTATAAAGGACAAGTAATGTAGTATATTAATAAAAAAATTATACCGCCTTGTGTGTGTGTTTGTACCAAGCATGTCTTCGAATTAGCTTTGATAGTGGAGAACTAAACCGAAAAAAACAGAAAAAACGAATCTTACTGTTGCAAATGTTTTTATTGTTCTTATTATTATTACTGTTATGACTGAATGCGGAAAAAAGTTAAGCATATCTTCAGAGTAAACTTGAAAACCATCTTTTACAACGGAAACCTAAATACTTGGTTATTTTGTAAACAGTATCTTTTTATGTTGATAATAAAACCTAATTAATTGAAAATTTATGTATTTTCCTTCATTCTTAGTTGTAAATTACTATCGGTAAATACATTAGAATTATTACAATCAAAATGTTTGTAGCATGTACTTTTTTTAAGATCACCTCTGTATTAGTAAAAAAAAAAATCAAATAAAACTACTATTGATATACTAATAACTTTGAGAAATGTCTCAGTGCAATTTTGTTATAATTAATATATATTTTATCTATGGAAGTACATGTACAAGTGCTGGAAATTTTCGCAGTATAACACAATTGTACATAATGAAACCATGTGCATATTTATCTTGAACAGATAAACTTACTTTAAAAACATTGCGATATAACATATCTGATCTCATGCTTAGAAAATTTGAATTTGTCTAAAGGAAAGTAAGAGAAATATAAAAAAGATGTGTATATATATATATATATATATGTGTGTGTGTGTGTGTGTATATATATATATATTAAGAAAGTAATGTTGAATATATTTACAGGTTTTGACTACTCTTAATGGAGAAGAAGAAATAGTGCCAGGTCTGTATGCTTGTGGAGAAACAGCCTGCGCTTCTGTCCACGGTGCTAATCGTTTAGGAGCAAATTCGCTATTAGATTTAGTTGTATTTGGTAGAGCCTGCGCCAACACCATTGCCGAAGAAAATAAACCGGGCGAACCGTTGCATCCAATAAATGAAGTAATTTTTTTTTTTTATGTATCTGTTTTTTAATTGCTTACGTTTCCCTCCTATCTAAAACTATTATTAGAAAATTTTAAGGCACTTGATGGAACTGCTTACGTTACTATTTCTACTATGTTATACATTACATTAATTTAATGTGACCTAAGAGAATTATTATTCTAAAGCAGCTGAAAATGTTAGTTATTTAATACGTATTTTATATTACCATAAATGAATTACGTATATACTATCGACGAGCGAGTGCATACATACCCGTTGTTATCGCTATTGCTGCAGTATGAATAAAAGCGTAGAAATAATAATTTATTATAACAATTTTACTTACTGTAAACTGCTAAATAATAACTAAATAAATAAATAAATGAATGAATGTCGAAATGTTGCAGTTGCTAACTGTTATAATTATGTTAAAAACCAAATTATGAATAAAAATTCGTTTTTAATATAGTTATGACAGTTAGTAACTGCAACATTTGAACATTCATTTATTTATTTGGTTAAATAATAATCTGGCACAAGTTTTGAAAATAATACTGTAAGATTAGAGTGTTATTAGCGTTCAGTTGTTTTTTTATCTTTTCGATAACATTTCGTTAGGTTCTGTTCAATCATTTCTTGATTGTGTTAAAAATAAGTTTGAAATATAACTGACGAAATTGTGGTTGTAAGTACTTTTTCATGAATTTATATATTAAAACGATTCGTATCTCTCTGGGTCCCTGTTCCGAAAAAGCCACGAAACGAATCGTAATTTTTTACCGAGTCACTGGATCGCGGGGCCACTATAGTGAATTCGTATTTATTTTTCCTTTGCATCGTTCCGGGCGAGTTTAGATTGGAATAAACTTTTTTTTCGTTTATTCTTTTATTTGATATTTGTAGCAACAACGTTTTTACGAAAATAAAATATCGACTGTAAAATGAACACATCATAAATCAGCTCTATATATCCGACCGTAGCAATGAACAACAATTAACTAATTCAAAACATCGACTATTCACAAAATTAATCCGTACCTGCACGGGAAGATAAAACCTAAAAGACTAGCGCGATTCTTATCAGATGACAACGCTACATTGTAATTTCCCTCAGCTCAACTCTGCTGACCACCACCGGGCAATACGCGTTGTACCGCTGCCACTAGCCGCAATGCATACTCACGACCATAACCCCAACACGCGTCGAAAATCAATCAGACACGGATGATACCGTTAGCCGCACGATTATCTCTAATGACGATGACAACGGTAATTCGACTATGCCCGAAAAATCAAGCATATAAAATGACACTCGACCGAAGAAATAATTTCTAATTCGTGCATCAGCGAAAGATCGCGGCACAAATACCGAATCCGTATCAATATTCGAAACAAAAAAGGAAATAAATAAATTTGTTTTTATATTATACATTGATGTTGTTTCCATATTAAATTTATGTTTTCATACATTAATATTTAGATTAATAACCGGAGAGGAAATGTTGATTATTTCTTTTTCTTAATATAATATATTTTAATTTTCTAATATAGTTTTCTCAGTAATTGTTTCACATTTAAAACATGTAAATAGTGAACCAAATATAACATGTGTATGAACAAAATTATTGTTAGTCAAAAATAATTCATTGAAATTCACTTACATTACGTTAATTTATTAATGAATAATATTTAAACTTATATAAATATTAATGATTTCAGGAATTTTAAAAATGTCAATAAACATTCGACTTCAAAGTCTCGACCTTTCCAATAAACGCTCTAAACTTTTAAAAACTTTTAATATTAAATTTTTTTTATTTTTTGCATTATTTTCGGTTTCTTTTATTATAACTTAATAACTGTAAAAACTAGAAATTATCATATTATGTCGCGAATTTATAACATTTTCATCTACTATTGTACTTATCAGCCCATGTAAATGTTTCTTATCTGTAAATAAATTTACTTCCGGCGAAATAAATATTGAAAAATGATGCTGATAAAATATTTTGATTACAACCGTTATATCCTGGTGGTATGTATTCGTTTACTTAGTTGGATAAACAGTTAAAAGCTACGGACTTATTATATAGCTAATTTCGCTTTTAACGGTTTAATTTCTTTCATTAGTCGGCAGGGGAAGAATCAATTTCGAATTTAGATAGTGTAAGATTTGCTGATGGTAATATCTCGACTGCGGATTTGAGATTAAAAATGCAGAAGACGATGCAAACCCACGCAGCTGTATTCCGAACGGAAGAAACGTTAAAAGAAGGTTGTTCAAAAATGAGTGAACTGTACAAAAGTCTTGCTCACCTGAAGGTAAAATTAAAATTACTGCGTAAATAACTGATAAACTACTTTATAATGAAAGCCACAAAAAAAAAAAAAAAAAACTAATTGACTGGCATATAAGAAAGGAAATGTATGTCCATTTCATCAGACAGCGGGAGTGATTAGTTTGCGCAAAGGTAGAGAGGAAAGGAACCATGTTGCCATGCTAGGTTATACGCATACGAAAACTCTTCTTTTCTATAATTACATTAGTTTAACACATTAACATATAATTTGTTAATAAAACAAAATTATTATTCGTTATAATAATGAGGCGGTATCTGCGATATCATCAATGTCATCTGTGTTCTGTACAAGACATCTTGGGAGCTCCTATTAAATCTTAACTTGTTTCTATCAATTACCCATTACAAAAAAAGCGCAACTCTACTTTCTCTTATATTTCAATTTCTGCTTTCCAGGATGTATAATAATTATATTAAGAGAAAATGATGTGAAAAAAAAAATGTCAAAATTCCACATCTTGATATAAAGTTTCAATTAGCCTTGGAGAATCTCTGTTGTAATGTGTGTGTGCAGTATAATGTGGCAGCCAATGTGTAAAAATTACGTTAAGTACGGTAGCCAATATAAGGCTACCATTCTGTAATTTATTTATTTTTTTTGGTCATTCGAGGGGCATAACCGTATACCTGAAGAATGTTAAAATTGCCGGCTGCAACTTCCTAATACATATGCTTTGTAATAATGTTCGTCTTAGTTCGATAAGTAACATATAAATGAATGACATTTATACTATGCCTATCATTTTTAAATTTAATTTCTTGAAAAAAATCTATGTGAGAACGTAATACAATTTCACTATTTGAATTCAGCGATTTTCATATGATTAAATTCGCTCCAAAATATTTGATAATAGCGAAAAAATGATATCTACATGCTATGAAGTTCGGCTCACTGGCCGTTTTGTGACCTAACCCTTTTAGGTATTCAATTGTTCTACTTTATAAATTTTTAATATTAAAAAACACTTCATAATAGAGATGCGCAAATCAACTCCGCTAGAGGAATTGGATATATATGTGTTCATTCCGACTGCGGATATATATATCTGCTTCCCAACTCCAAACTCCACCAAAGTTACATACCTCATATGTAATATATAATTGTAATCATTTTCAGCTGTGTATTCAACTCCAATTCCGCGTAGCACTCCAAGCAACACAACGTCATGCGCGCAGCTAACGACTTTCCGAGTTGAGATATATTAAATCACCCCGCCATAGTTAAATCCTAAATCCAGCTGTGTCCGGAATGACAACATTTGTTCGTTGTGTGACGTCTTTGGAGTTGAGATATATTAAATCGCATCATCGGAGATATATCTGGCTGTGCCCGAACGCGGATATATCTCCGAGGATATAACTGTACCCGGAGTTATCCATGCCTACTTCATAATGCACTGAATTGTTCGCATAGTGTGCATATTTTTTTTTTTTTAATAATATATAAATGTTGTTTGAAAAAGTGATATTTGGATTAAAATATTGTTTGTTTCAAAATACGAGGTATGACAATTGTATTCGTAGAATCTCGCCCCGGAGAACCTAAAATAAGGGGAGGGGTAAACTTACTCTAAACACCTTCACAGTAGTCTCCTCCGAAGTCAGCGCACCGCCGCCAACGTGCGACCCATTTTTGGAAGCACCCCGCGAACCCTCCCGAAGATAGGTACACCAAGACCCTCGTCGTGACACTTTGGACTTTAGTAATAGTTTCCTTTCAAATAACTTTTGAGTTGAGGGAACAAATGAAAGTTGCGCGGAGCCAGGTCCGGGCTGAAGGGGGGAGCGCGGGGATGCTGTGGAGCGTTAAAAACTGGCGTACTGCGAAGGACGAATGTGCTGGAGCGTTGTCGTGATGCCGGTCCCAACCCTTCACGGCCAATTCGGGTTGTGCGCGATACACGCGGGCTCATAACCGTTTCAAAACTTCTACGTAGAATGCTGCATTGACTATCTGGCCTGTGGGAACGTATTCGTGATGAACTACACCGTTGATGTCGAAGATAGCGATCAGTAAAGACTTGACTCTTGATTTGGACATGCGAGCTTTTTTTCGGACGCTCCCCGCCCTTCTCCACCCATTGCATGCTCTGTCTCTTGGTCTCAGGGTCGTATTCGAACACCCAAGACTCGTCCCCCGTGATAATGGACGACATCCATTGGTTTCCTTCAGCGTCAATTCGATCAATCATGTCCTGCCAGATGGATTTCCGGAGCTCTTTTTGCTCAGCTGTGAGCAGTTTTGGAACCATCTTGGCGCACAGTTTTCGCATCCCTAGATCGGCATTTAAAATCTGCCGAATGGTCTCGCAGTTGATGTTTAACTCTTCTTCTAACATTCGACAACTCACTCGACGGTCTTGGAGCACGCGCATGCGCACACATTCAACATTTGTCGCCGTTTTTGCGGTAGAAGGACCGCTGCAGCGCGGATCGTCCTCGACTGATTCACGGCCGTCTTTAAACCGCTTAGCCTACTTGAAAACAGTCGATTGTTTCATAGCGTCTTCCTTAAACACGTCTTGTAACTGTACGAGGATTTCCGACGGTTTTACTCCGCGTTAATCATCTTACTTTGTTTAAACGACCACAGAATACGAGATATATGTGTTACCGTTATGAAAACTGGATATACTGAATCAGAAATATCCCCCCTCTCTCCAACGAGACCACAAGCACCATCGCAGTGTTGCCACAAGTCGCGCTATGAAACAATTCTACGAATACAATTGTACACCTCGTATCCTAATTTAATTACAACCTGATGATTCATTTAAATGGACACTGCTTTTAAAAATTACGGAAATTGCTTACTCATCAAATGGCAGAGTAAGAATCAAATATCTATTGCATTTCCTTCGCTAATAACGGTGAACGAATTTCTAGAGCAAACTGCATTTTTTGTCAATTACAACATAAAAGTCTTTATCCCGAATCATATATTAAATCGATATGGCGTTATCGTAGTGTTCCTTTTTATTTCTTGGAGAATGGCATTTTGGAGGGCATAAGATCTCCAGTCTCTGTTAGGATAAAAGAAAATCAGCAAGTACTTACTAGTTTGATGAAATTAAATTTTAATCATTTATTCTCCTAGATTATAAAGCTATTTTTAGACTACGACTTAATTTATCATCGATAGAATGTAACAATTTCCACTTATTTGGCCACATAACCAAACTCTGTCGGAGCACTTTTACCTGTTGCTGGTATTTTAGTACAAATTACGATACCGATAAATGTGAAAAACTGAACTCTGATTCTTCTTGTACTTTTTGCCGTAACTGCAGAGGAAGTCACCGTCTAACGAATCGGCATGTTCGGTGTGGACACGACAACAGGAGGTTCGAAATATTATTGCGCGTAAAAATATTCCATATTTAAAAGTTCGCCGAATTAAATATAACTCTGTCCTTACCTACGCCTTCTCATATACAGACAAAGCTACTGTATCAACTGGTAGGGTTAATACAACACTTTCCGAGTCAGTCAGGTAAATACACTTTGTCTACTAACAATCATAGTCCTCTGCCATTTCCCAAGTATTTTCACCGTATGATCAGCAATAAACATGTTTCCAAATAATCAGTGCAATTTTCATCCATTCTCTCAAATCAGATCTCGTCTGCGATGAATGGATAAACCCTTAATTCGGAATACAGATTTCTGCGATTTTTTTCCTCCGTTTATGATAATTTCAGTCACCCTTTATCTGCAACCGCCTTGTGAATTAAATTGCTTTCAGCAACTTTCATGAAATTCTTATCGGAAAACAATATTGCCGTATTCGCACAATTTAAGAAGTCTTTGCATTCCTGCATAGAAAATCATATTATACTATTCTTGAAATAATAGGCGTAACTTTCACAGAGTTTTTTTGCAGTGGAATTGTTCCAGCTTAAGGATTAATTTAGTAGGACTTATGTACAAAAGTCATGCAGACTTAGTGAAACTTGGCTTAAGCCAAATACTATGATTAATTGTTTTCCCTCCAAAATTTCCCATGTCAATCGAACTGATGATTATAGAACGCGACTATCGTGGTCCGTAAAGAGCTTACTATTTCCTTGTCCCTATTTTTCCTTCTAATATTAATAATCCTAATGCCGATTCAGATAGTGGGAGTATATTTATTTGTAATTCTATTAAACAGATGTGTTTCTATATGTTATGCTCTCCAGTATATATTTTCTTCTCGAGGTTTCCCAAATTGATTTTTCACTTAAATAACTCTTCGCTGCTATTGGTGGTGACTTTAATATACATCATCCGGCGTAGAGTTCACCTAGTGCTAACTCTCAATCCAGCTATTTTTGAGTTAGCCAACTTACTTCGCTGCAATATTTTAAATTCATCGATCGATTACTCAAATCGATCCTCCTTATCAGCAGAACGGTTATATGATATTACTTTCTGTACTCCTTTCTTTCGATTGATTTTCGTTTGGTATACTGGTAACTTAACTCTTAGATCCGATCAGGTTCTTATACTAACTTAATTATTAGTTAATCTAGGTACAAAGAAGGTTAATACATCAGTTGACCGATTCAGTTACGTTTGGTAAATACTTGGACACTTCTCTAGAAGATTTTTTTTTTCTAATCTCTTTTTGTCTACTGTATAAAAAAATTTCGGAATCGATTTCTTACATTCTAAGTCATCCCTTTCAATTGAAAACCCGTATACTGCCCCATGGTGGACTAATGAAATCAAGAGATTACTTCACGTAAGAACAATTGTTTCGACGGTATTATGATAATAAAATATATGACAACCTTATCAGTCTGCAACAAGTACAAGTTAAGGCTAGATGTATTTAAAAAGCGTTAAAAGGAAATCCTGTAGATTTTAGAAATCGTAACTATCCGGTTTATAACGCACATTCTACATTATATGAAGAGTGCCAGAACTTCTCATCCACAATTTATCCAAATTACTTTCCGACCTTGTCAAAAGTTACTCTTCCGAACCTGTCAGTTTCTACGATTTTTGTTTATTACAGTTATTAGACTGCGCTATTAATTCTAAAAAAATACAAGTCCAAGCCTAGATCTTATTTTCTGTTAGATAATATAGAATTTTACTTCTACAGCTGAGCGGACATTCTTAACAAACTTCTGTCGGCAACAACAATATTAGATAGAGGCCTGCCGGAATTTTTCTGTAATTTCCATTCTTAAACATAATGGTAGGCTAGTTGTTACAGAAAACTTTTAAAAACTATCGTTAAGGACGGACAGATTAGTATGGTTTACAGAAAATAACAAACTCCTGTCTTCTAATATGTCTGGATTCAGAACTGGTCGCAATGTAATTCAGTGCGTATCTCCCTTAATTTAAACTCTTTATTACCAATCATATCTACCATGAGACAAATATCTTTACTCCTACAGTCAATTTCTTCTTTCCCCGTTGGAAAAAGAAGAAAAACATCTTAATATAATGAAAATATAACAATAATTCTCACTTCACATATATCATTTATACGTATAATAATCTAAATATTTATCTCTTATTAAATAAGAAATGAATATTTCATTTCCAATAGCCACCAGACATAAAAACATAATTTGTACTTTTAATCGAGAGAAAAATTCTAAATTTTATTTTATTTGGAATAGTGTTTCATTTTGTTAGATATAACAAAGGAAAGAAAGTATTTTACTACGTTGTAGATAATTATACGTGGAGCACTTGTTTTGCTTATTCTAAAATTTTTTGTTTTCAGGATATTTTAATTTAAAGATGGAAATCAAAAATTTGGAACTTTGGATTAAAATATGTGTCGTAAACTAAAACCGCTTACTAAATTATGTAAACGAAAGAAACATTATGAGACGTTAACCACACTTATTCTATACAAACTACGAAACAGTAGTATATTAATAATAATTTAAGTCACTCGCGTTTATCGTCTCTTTCATTTTAAAAGTTGAGTCGTTTCTGGAAGTCTTATATTTTTCCCATATTCTAATTACAAAAATCCGTCGATAAAAGGGAAAAAAACATCCCGGTTACTATAAAATGGGCTGCAAACTTTTTTCCAGCTTTTGTCTTATAAATTGATGGATGTAATTTTTAAAATTTGGGTATTTAATGTTCAAAATTTTTAGAATTTTGTATATTTTTCATATTTGATAACGAAAATATTCCCGTTAAAGTAAAGACCAACTTTTTAGCTGCTATAGAACGAACTGTAAATTTTTTTTAAATTTTTTTTGGTCTCAGGTTGATGTATGTTTCTTCAAAATTTAGACGCTTAAGTTTTAAAATTCCAGAGTTTCCATATTTTTTTTTTTTATATTCCAATGGCGGAAACATATTAAGTTGAAAAAAATGAAAGTAAAGGACGCACTTTGGGATGTTTTTAAATTTTTTATATTGATGGTTGCCGTAAAAATATTTTTCAAGAATTTCGGATCTAAACTTTTAAAATTTCGGGAGTTTTATAATTTTCATATATATTCCAATAATAAAACTGCGATAATTGAAAGAAATCAACATTCCAACTATTATAAAAACTACATTCGGGAGTTTTATTTTTTCAGTTGTTTGATCGTAGTTTGATATGGAATAGTGACTTAGTTGAAGCGTTAGAATTACAAAATTTAATGTTAAACGCTTTACAAACCATCTACGGCGCAGAAAATAGAAAGGAATCGCGTGGAGCTCATGCAAGAGAAGATTATAAAGTAAGTTATTTAAAAAAAAAAGTTTACAAAAATACGTATAAAATTGCACTGTATGTATTTTTTGTTATTAATTGATTATTAATTGCTACCTTGGTAGGATAGAATTGACGAATTCGATTATTCAAAGCCTTTAGAGGGGCAACAACCTCGTCCTTCGGATAAGCATTGGAGGAAACATACTCTTTCTTTAATAAACGTTCAGACGGGCCAGGTAAAATTTTTGTGTTTACAGTTTGTTATTTTTCAAATTATTTAAATTAGCGAATAAGAACAAAATTCATACTAGAATAAAGTAAAATTTAAACAGTAAAAGAGGAAGTTAGTATAAATTCAAAAGTATTTTAATCGATAAAAAAAAAATATTTTAAATAACTAAAACTTGTTTATGTATAAAATCGAACGGTTAATACATACATGCATACATGTACACGAGTGCGCACACACACATGCATCGATTTTTTATATTTTTCTGCGTTTTGTGCTTGTCGCATGTGTGAGTCTAACTGTTTGACTAATGAGAGCAACAAAGAAATATATTCGTACAATTTCGCACATATTGTTCTTAAAAACTAGAAGTATGCGGACATCAGTTTTCGAATAAAAAAGAGAGTATTAATATTCAGAGAGTGTAATACAGCTATTTTATCACAATATATAGAGCTATCTGTTTTATCGGAGTATATAATATATTTCGTGGATCAAAATTTATAATGAAAAATAAAAATTAAATTAATTAAATTAAACAGACAGCGTGCTGCGGCAGTAGCATGTCGCACACTAAGTACGTACGCATGATCAAAATCAAATTTTATCGGTTTTGCTTGATCAGTTTTTAATAAATACATTATGCTATTTTAAGAGTGATTAAATGTTTTCATTTTCTTCGCTTACACTTGTAGCTTTTTAGATGGTCTAATTAAAAAAATTTTAATTAAATTTTGAAATGTTCCAAATATGATGGTCTTTAAAATCACATATTAACAACTTCTAGATTTTTTTGCTTTTTGAAATGTCTTTTAAATGCTAAAAAAATTGTAGATGGTAATTTGCACTTTTATTAGGTTTTTATGGTTTCCTTAAAATTTCTTGGAAAGCAGTAAATTAAACTAAAATAATACATTGTGAAAATATTGCACCCTATACTACTTCGAAAAAAACACTCAAAGGCTTATAACTCTGCTCAGACTGAACAAAAAGAGAGATGTGTTGATAACTTGTCGGTGTGTCACCAAAAGGAACATGTTGAATAAAATGGCCCAAATCAGCCCACTTTAAAAACTTGAACATCTGTCCATAGAGTTTATAAATATTTTTAATATGTAAGATTAAATATAGTGCATTCGTACATGCTGTTTGTTAAATAGTTAAAGTAATCAAATCAAACATTATGTTACAGAAATATAAATTAATATTTCTGAAAACGTTTCTAGAACAGTAATATATATTTATTCAGTGTTTGGTACAGTGTATTATATTAATGAATGCGGGTGTGTGTGTGTCATGTAATGTGCGTATATACTGGGAGTTCCAGACCTGACCAAATTTACCACTCCCCCTCCTGGAAACATTTCTCATGGCTGAATTCGGACTAGTCTTGATGTATAGGCTTGACAACCGTCTTATTGAAACCAAAACCATTGATGTCCGTCAACAGAAGTATTTTCCTATAAAGGTGGAAGGTCTATATAAAGCATTTCTAACTCTGTATTAGGATTCATATTTCCATCAAAAAACGGGAGTACTTATGATCCTATTCTTATAGTCCCAAACCAGACATTGACTTTCCCGTATGTCGATTATCCATCCCTCTAAACCAATTCGAATTCGTTTTAGATTAATGAGTTTCAATTGATAATAAATTTCCAATATTTTTCAATATAATTCCGAATTTTTTAATCTATTACATCTAATCTACTCCTGAAATATGTGAAAATTTTCCCCCAAGAATATTGTGTTATATTCAAAGCTATTATTTTGTACTTCGGCTGTCCAAGTTCTAGTTCAGATATATCAACTGCTCGCATCAGTTTCACAAATTTTCACAGTGAACACAACTTTATTGACTCATTAATGTTATCTCGATAGAATTACGCTTCATTTCTTCGCGTCGCTCCCCAGGACGACAGTTAAACTTTAGAAGGCATTTTGAGGTTGAAAACGAAGATTTTAGGAAAAATGTTCCAAACAAAAAAAAAAAAAAATTCTTGGTTAAAAAATACAAAACAAAAAGCAACATATGCGATGTATGTATAAACGTATATTATGTACATAATGAAATTTCTCAAAAATATTCTTTGTGTAGAAATTACTTTTTTATAAACTATTATAATACGAATACGTTCTTCAAACCAACGTAAGAGGATTATTCTTCTCCATACTCTATTATATAAAGCTAGTTTATGTGTTGTAAACTTTTATTTTAAAATTATCCCATTTGTTTTGTACTTGTATTATTAAAATTTGATGGTCTTTCAGAAATTTTACAATATTCATTTAAAATTGTATTAGAAAATTTTGAATATGAAAGGATATAATTTTTTAAAATGTATTGTTGAGGGTGATATATTCGGAATAATGAAAATTAAATATTTCGGATGAGCAATGTTTCGATAATTTATGAATAATCGAAAAGAAAAAAAGCTAATACAGAGTGGCTATCCAACCGGGAAACCGAGAATAAACGGGGAATTTTTCAAACCGAGAAAAAATATAAAAATAACCAAAAACGATATTTTTAATAAGAAAAAATCATTTGAAATGTTAAAAAGTGAATGCATATTTTACTGTACTTTACTCGATAATAAATTACGGAAGTTCTGTTTTATTCATATAACAAGTATGCTGCGGCGGTCAAATATTATCGATAGTAACGAAAAAATTCCATTCTTTTTATAAAATACTACTAATCAGGAAATCGGGAGGATTTGGATCAGGAAAACCGGGAATAAATAAGGAATTTAAAAATTCTATTCGAGTGACCACCATGTAATATGCATAATATTAAAAAAATTATTTAATATTATTTTTATACTGGATAATTCCATCATTTTATTTTTACCCACAATTTTAGTTTGTTCATTTTTGCTGCTGTTCATAGTTTATATGTAAACGAACAAAAACTGCAAGCAACAAAAAAAACGTATGAACTGAAGTAACAGTATTGTCGAAAATGACGCGAAAAATAAAAGCGAAGTAACGTAAAGAGAAAATTTCAAAAATAGCGATAAATGAAACAACAGAATAAACAAAAAGTATGGTCATTTTCAAAATACGGTGTAGTAAATAAATACAGTAAATTAACGTACCTTAATAAGCCGGATAAATTTTTATAGTGATGTTAAAAATTGATTCACTCGTCGAGATTTCGCTACTCACTTTAAGAAATATAATTTCCGGCAATATAGGAGGGGGAAATTTTTTTACGAAACCCATATTTCGAAATTTTACTCTTGAGTTTCAAGTCATAAACATTCGATGTTAATGGTGTAAACTCAATATCTAGATTAACCTATCCGTTAGTGTGATTAAGATCGTTAGAAAGAAGTTACGTAGGCTATTCGTTAATAGAACCGGGAAGAATAATACGTCGGATAATTAAAAGTAAGATTTGAGATCGATCAAGAATAAAAGGAAAATAGAAATCGATAGCATCAAAAAAATCCTAAATCAGCCTCTTGTCGCAAATAGAAAATAAATACAAACTTCATTTTGATGAATTTAAATTCAACTCCTCGAACAATACGAACTCTACCTTTTAAAAGAGTAGAATTTTTCAATAATGTAACATAACTTCACAACCAAAAATGTCCAATTGGCAATTTTAGAATTCCTTAATCTAAATTTAGTACGTAAATATTTGTGAGAATTATGAATAACAAAATCGTTTTATCTGAACCAAAACTTCTAAAACCTATTTTTTAAATCTTATAATATTGCGTAGGCAAATTTAACTTAAAATCCGTATAAACCATTTATTACGTTCTCGGAAATTTATATCAAAAACAGCATTATCCACTTTCTTTATTTTACCTTATACCTACATAAATAACTATACAAAATTTTGTTTAAACAAATTTTTGTTAATTTCGTGTTTTGTCTTTTAAAAATTCGAATTTTTCAAGGTCGTTTTAAGTGAGCATTCAAGTCCAGAAAATAATCGACTTATTAAATTTAAAGTTACTAGCTACATTAATTTTGATTATCTAAAATTTACACTTGTTTGTTTCCCTCCTTTGAATTTTTAATTTTTCTAATACTTCTTTATCAAATACATTTTAATATTAGAGTCCTATTCGTACATTTTTTCTGATTAAGTCCTATTCTTAAATTAAAGGATGAAATAGTTGATTTTTTAATACGCGTAATGATAATAAATGTTGACGGGAACTAAAAAAAATAATATAATATTAAAAATCAACTCTGACTATTAACAGCTGTGTAGTTAATCTTTTAGTAATTTTCAAAAATAAATAAAAAAAAACTTACTTCCGCGTACTCAATTATTTTGTTTTGTGAAAGAAATACGTGTTGAATAACCACGTAATGAATTAGCAAACGCGTGAAATCTAATGTAAACGAAAATAAAATTAACAGAATATGTCAAAATAACGGATACCTTGCTGGTAAAGTTTGCCGCAAAATATTTTCGAATAATTTTTCTGTAAAATTGGAGAGAACAGACGAAACAGAACTGAAAAAAAAAATACTGATTACAGAATCGTAAAAACCAAGATAAAATACACTAAAAAAAAAAGATAAAGAAAACGAAAAAAAAGAGCAGTCTTGACTGATTGTATAGATAAGATAAGATAAAATAATTAACCATATACGTTAAAAGAGACGTAGTCACGATGCATGGAATAAAACGATGCTAATCGCAAATATAACAACAGTGTTTAATTTGCACATCCTCTTCTTACGTATGCTTATGCGGTTGTAATTTGTTTGTCACTCGCGGCTTTGAATTTAAAGAAATCAATTAACACAAACAAAATCAGTTTAAAATAAACGCAAAATGAAGTTTTAAATGTGGCAAAATCGCTTTATCTGAATCAATGCAATAATTTCTAATCCCTAAATTTGAAATCTTATCATAATATTCAGTAGGTAAATTTAACTTAAAATTCGTATAAACCATTTATTACGTTCTCGGAAATTTATAAGAAAAACAGCAATATCCACTGTCTTTATTTTACTCATATCTACGTAAATAACTATACGAAGAAATTTTGTTAATTTAATTTTTTGTCTTCTAAAAATTCAAATTTTTTCGAGATCCTTCTAAGTGAGAAATTGCGCCCAGAAAATAATCGACTCATTAAATTTAAAGTTATTAACTACGTTAATTTTAATTTTCTAAAATCTATACTTGTTTCTCTCCTTTGAATTTAAAATTTTTCTAATACTTCTTTATCAAATACCTTTATATCCCTATTCATACATGTGTTCTCATTAAATCCTATTCTGAAATTACAGGATGAAAGAGTTGCTTTTTTAATACGTGTGATAATTACCAAAAAATGGGCTGCCTCGACTAATCGTATAGATTTCGTTTCTCTATATCTAAACATATGCGGTTAATAAATTCAAATGCAATGAAATACTTACTCAATCGTGTGTTTAGATTGTTAGAGTATTTGCATACAAAATTACCTATTCGTGAGCAGGGTGTGTCCGATTGGGAAAAGAAGTCATATATCCCTTTTACTTTTCATATTAATAAGATGTACAATTATCCCCGCTGCAAATGTTCTAAGTTGTATCTACTAACGTAACCCCCGTATATCCTAATGTTGTTCTTTATAGCTTTAGACATTGTAAAATCTGTTGGTAAATTTTGTACTGTGTGCTGTTGATAGTCTAACAATGGAGGTCTATTGAAAATTAATAGCACAAATGTAATTTAAATATGCTAAGTATATCAAAAGAATTTCGTGAAAATTATAATTTTTTAATGAAAATTAGTCGTCAAATGGCATGCTGTGTAGTTATCAAGTGATATAATTATAGATTGCTACACAAACTGTAAATGTGTTTCATTACGAAATAAATATTTTTACAGCGCTATTTATCCGTAATCTGTTTTAATTCAGCGCATTAATAACTAAAACTACCAATGCTAACCTGTTTTTGAAATTCTTTCTTGGGGAATATATATTTTACTGGGGAATCAATAAATCCACACTAATTTAATATTTATTGACGAAACCAGATGATTAGGTCTACACGACAAAATTGATCCCACGGATATAGACGAAATCATCCAAACTGAATTTCCCAATCCACAAGAAAAAGTATAAATTACGCAAAAACAAAAAGTAGATAAACAAAATTAATTTACTGGTGCGTTTTAACGCAACAACGTAACGGATATTAATTTTAAATATAAGAATTCACACCGCGGTACGAATTAATAAAAAGCATAGTGAATATTCTAACAAAACGTAACCCATCAAATCCAAAACAGCTATAGGAGTCCTTCAAAGATAGTATGAGTGATGACATACCGTACCAAATCCGACAATCTCATCCAGAACTGGACATCGAATTCAACGACGACATCTTCAATGAAACACTCATTCGCCTAGAATATAAATTTTTAGCAATAAAATACCAGATCTTGATACAGCTTAGGATGCCAACACTGCGAAAAGATGCTTTCAGTATGCTAAACTTCGAAATTACAAAAGAAAAAAGCTACAACATCAACGAACTACTTCAATAAATTGCTCACAAGAAACCAGTCCTCAATGACAATTAAAATAAAATTTACAGCGTTGTCATGGGCCGAATCAACAACAACATTGGTGGAATTATTTACTTGGACGCACCAAGCGGGCCCGGGAAAACGTTTCTAATAAATCTATTGCTGACGGAAATACGTGGTAAACGACACATCGCACTTGCCCTGGCATTATCCGGCATTGCAGTCACACTTATGGAAGGAGGGCGAACTGCCCATTCGGCCCTACAACTATATACTACTGAGTACAGCCGAAGAACAATTCCCGGTATGTAAAATCTCAAGAGGATTTGGACGGGGTGAACTTCTAAAACAAGCTAAAATTATCTTCCGGAACGAATGCACAATGGCACATAAACAATCACTCGAAGCCATGGACAGAACATTACAAGACTTGCGAGGAAACCCTGAAATGATGGGAGGAACTCTACTCGTACTATTAGAAGATTTTTGACAAACGCTTCTAATTATCCCCAAGTCAACACCAGAAGACGAGATCAATTCATGCTTTAAAAAATCACATCTCTGGCCTCACATACAATTACTGCGACTAACAAAAAATATGAGAATTAAACTCTCGAAAGACGAAACAACAGCACATTTTGTTTAGAAACTTTTACAAATAGACGAAGGCATCACTGACCAGATGACAGGCCTCACTGAACTCAACAGTGATTTTTGCAACATAGCCACTACTGAAAACGAACTCATCGCCAAATTTATCCAAATATTGTTCACAACTATACCAATCCGGAGTGGCTATTTCAAAGGGCAATTTTGGCAACTAAAAATAATATTGTCGACGATATCAACTTTAATATTCAAAAGAAAATTCCCGGCGAGGAGAGAATATACAAATCGATCGACACGATAGTAAACGTTGAAGAAAGTGTCAACTTCGCTACAGAATTTCTAAACTGTTTGCAAGTATCAGGAAAATGTCGTTACACTGCTTTCGACTGAAAATTGTATCTCTGATCATACTACTCAGAAATCTGAACTCACCAAAACTATGTAACGGAACAAGGATGATCGTTAAACAGCTATCGAATAACATCATCGAAGCCGAACTTATGACAGGAAAGGACAAAGAGCACACACAGTATTTATCGTCACAATACCACTGATCTCTACTGAACTGCCATTACAATTTAAAAGACTGCAATTTTCAATCAAATTAGCCTATAGTTTTACAATTAACAAAGCGCAAGGACAAACTTTAAAACATTGCGACATCAACTTCAAAAACTTCTGCTTCTCTCACGGTCAACTCTATACGTAGCTTGCTATCGAGTAGGAAATTCGAAAAAATTTTGAACATATATACCCCGGATAACAAAAAGTTAGAATATGTTTTCAATAAAATGTTTTTACCTCTTATATTTTAAAGTGTTTATCCTTCTATTCCAACTACCACACAATCTCACATCAACTCCCTGAGCGAAGCCGGGCACACCAGCTGGTTTTTAATAAAAACAATATTGAAATTTATATTGCGAATATATGATAGAAGGAGAAATTAGTTCTTAGCTGTTTCGATTGTTATAAAAGTGAAATGCACAAGGTCAAGGACAATAAGTGGTGCCGAAATTTTTGTGTAATACATATCGAAAAAGCGAAAAAAACCTACTTGTTTCGTTTAGCTTAATTAAATTGATCACTCTAAAATATATGAAAATAAAGTGCTAAATTAACGTCTATAATTAAAATTACATGTTGCAAAGTAAATTGTAAAGTCAGTAATTTCGATGAGTATTTTGTTTTTAACGTCGATATTGATTTTTTTCGTGTACTTCAAAAAAGAAAATTTCCTTATGATATTACAATTTTTTAATTACTATAATGTTTTTTTTTTTTGTAATAAGTTTTCACATACTTTTCCCCCTTGATTTAAGTAATGATTAATGTATAAATGAATATTTTTATTTTTAGGTTAAACTTAGTTACAGGCCAGTAATTGATAAAACGCTGAATGAAACAGAATGCAAAACGGTACCTCCCGCAATTCGATCGTATTAATTTGAGAGTAGCTAAAGTTCGTGTTTATTTTAATATTGCGTTTTCTTGTTCTAAACAGCGCATTACAAGGTTAGTTTTCGTTTATTAAATGTACATACTTTTTCGTAATAATTTTTATCCGATAAATTTAATCGTTGTCCTTTGTAGAAGTATTATCATCTGAATGGAGAATTTAGCAATCTCCATACTCCTTAGCGTTCTCGGTACGTGCGTACGCCGAACTGAATATAATTCCTTATGTCAGCCTCTTGAAAAGACTGTCTTGTATAAAAGGCTTATATAGAACTAAGTAATCAGATGCACAGTTCTCGTCCTACGTGTTGTTCCGCTTAGGGAGAATTAGCGATAATCAATACTTAAGAACGCTATTTAAATAATCAGCAATCTGCAAAACAGAAACGTCAAAGCAAAGAGGCAATTTATCATTACAGATAATGTACCGGCAGAAAACTGCATTCGTATCACACTGTACCGGGTGTGGCGGCTACTGTGCTCAAAATCCAAACAATATTACCGGATATAAAGTCTTTCGTGAAGGTGCAACAAACTTCGAACGTGTCGATCCATCTGCTGATGATTTAGCACGTGTGGTACCCACATGGAGCTCACACGATGCATGACCAAGCTCTCCCTGAGCATTCGATGCAGGCCGTTTCGCGGTATGTTAACCTTCTGTTGCAGACTGCGCAGCGATAAAACCCTCACGAATAATGACGAATATCATGTTGACATTCGTCTCCAAGGTCGAAGTTCGTGTTGATCCAACATGCAGAAGAAGTACGGCTGATTCATGACCTTTGCGTGAAGCTTTAAGCCACCGCAATATTGTAGCTCGCGCAAAACTTTATTAAGTACGCACCTTGGATTTCGAGCATGATAGCCGTCGGCGACAATCCACGGCGTATACTGTAGCGTATTTCATACCGTTGTTCGACTGGATGCAATTATTATCCATTTAACACAATGAGGCATGTGGTCTGTAGTAGATCTCCGAGCGCACTAACTTCCAACGAATGTTACGCAGCTGTTATTTCACGTAGAGCCTTTTTCGATTCAAAACAGAACAAACTTTAATTTCATATTACACGTTTGCCGCTAAACAATGCTGATCGTCCGTACGGCGCTATGTTTCAGTTCCTATGGGACACGCATTGTACAAGGGCTGTTCTATAAAGACTGATACTTAAGTTATAAATTGTTTATTATATAAAAATTATTGATCTCCAGACTGATTACATTCAATATACTCACCCCCTAACGCGATGCACTTTTCCATTCACCGCTGCCATTCGATGAAAACGTCCTCAAAGCCTTTCGGCGAAAGTCTCTTCAAAATCGCCTCTAAAGCCTTTACAGCGGTAAAAGTAGTAGAAAAACATCGGCCTTTTAAACTTTTTTTTTTTTTTTTTTGCTGTGGGATAAAGGTAAAAGTCGTTCAGAGCCAAATCTGGGCTGTAAGGGGGGTGCGGCACTGTTTCAACTTTTTTTTGGGCCAAGAATTCGAGTGCTGCATTCGTGATATGCGATCTCACGTTATCTCGATGGAGCTTCCAAAGCCCAACGAGATCCGGGCACTTCTTAGGGATGTGACTTTCATCAGTTGTTTTAAAACTGAAATGTAATAGACTGCAGTAACCGTCTGCCGTTGAGAGACCGTATGAGTATACACCATGCCTCGATAATCGAAGAAAATAATCATCAACGCTTTAATTGCAGATTTTTGTGCTCTCGTTTTTTCCGGTGGAAGACCAGCTTTTTACACCCTTTCCAAACTCAGCTGCTTAGTTTCGGGATCGTAGCAAATATATCCCCAGCTTTCGTCGACCGTAATTATGTTTTTCCACCGAGACTTGTTTTGCGATGCAATCGAGCCAATATTCGCAAACGGAGACGCGGTTGTGTTTTTGATCTGGCGTCAATAAACGAGGAATCTATTCTTAACTGATAGGAGCGCTAGTGTTAGTCTTTATTGAACAGCCCGTGTATTTCTAATAATGTACGAGGGGCGTTAGATAAGTAAGTTGTATAAGTTGTATGGTTTCATAAATCAAGAAGAAATGGTTGAAAAAATTTGAAAAAATATATTTACAATCTCGAGACTTACACTAGTATTCGACATAAAAACCATCAATATCCAAACATGTGTTCAGTCGCTTTACCAACTTTGAAATTCCAGTAACATATAAGTCAGCGTCCAAATTTGCTAGCCATTCTTCTGTTCTGGCGATAAGTTTTTCGAATCTTTTGCCACCAAGAAATCCTTTCAACGCCGGAAAAAAGTGGAAATCAGATGGAGCAAAGTGTGGAGAGTAAGGTGGATGCGTTATTATTTCCCATTTAAATTTTTTTAACTGGTCTTGAGTCAATTTTGCGGAATGTGGACGGGCATTATCGTGCAACAGTATTGTTTTTTGCGTCAAAAATCCAGGTCTTTTGATTTTTATTGCGGTCCTTAAATTGTTTAAAGTTTTGCAGTACGACTCTGCGTTTATTGTGGTACCTTTTGGCGTGTATTCAATGAGGATAATACCCTTACAATCCCAGAACAGAGTAGCCATAATCTTCCCCGCGGACTGCACGGTTTTGAATTTTGCAGCCTGCCTGCCGACTGCATATCGGTTATGCTCGTTCGCCCCTCTTCAAACTGTTTTACATACTTCCAAACCGCTTCGTAGGAGAATGCTTGGCTGCCATATATACTCTCTCAAGTTCCTGGTGTATGAATTTGATAGATTTACCGCACGCGCGAAAGTATCGGATCACTGCGCGCAACTCTACTTTACCGAATGACAAGGTGAGGGGGATTTCCATGATAACCGGCTAACAACGCAACATAAACTACTCCGATTAGGGTGAAATTTTTTTACTGGAGACTCGTTGTAGTGTAGTCATATACCGTGCGCAATTTCGTCGAACCAGTGTTACCAGATAGGAAAATATGAAACCATACAACTTAATTATCTAACGCCCCTCGTATATTTCTAATGGGCTTTTTCAGTGGCAGCGCATTTATCATCAGCAAAGGTCATTTATTCTTTCGCACCCGATAATTAATTATGCTTTATGTTATTATGTGACAGTATTTTTATATTTTTAACTACTTATAATTGTCAAATACGCTTTTTACGTTAAAAGTTGTGACGACACTTATAAAGTTAAGGACACAAAAATAATAAAATTTTCTAGTTTTTTAACAGTCATGTCGGTTGAATAAAGTCATATCTAAAACCAAATTGATTATTGCGAAGAATATTATTAATTTTAATTTTATTGAGTAATTTTAACTTTACTAATGGAATTTAAAAGCGTGATAAGCCTATAAAATTTTTATTTATTATAATATTAATATTAAAATAGTCCATTTTCCGTATATGATTAAAATAATCACAATTATGGAGTGAATGACTTTGAGGAACACATTTTTTGTTTTTTTTTAATTTTATAAATTTATCATATTTCCGTTCTTTTGTGTTTATTCGTTTACACGTAATTCAGTATAACCTTTATTCGATTTATTAATCAGTTCGATATCGCCTATTTTCAAAATATCTAGAAAAATTACGGATGTTTCAGAGACAACACTCTAAGGAGATCGGAACTATTTGTTGTTCGTAATTTTAACTGCTTCATTTCTAAATCAGTTGCAAATTTACCAGTTATATAACTCATGTAATCAAAATTATTTCCGAAATTACACAATCAATATAATTATATAATAAAATGTTATTCTAACTGCGAAAGAAATATTTTAGAAATTTAAATTTATCTTCATTTTAATTTGTATAGTTCAACATAATCCAATAAATAACGTACATACAAATAAGAAACAGGGAGCACTGGAAAGCGTTCCACCATGGTTTACATAAATAACACTGCTATTTATTGTTCAAAAAAGGATAAAAAAAAAATTTAATTTTAAAGCTGGAAATTCAAAAGATTTTTAAATTTCATAATTGCTAATTTCTAAAGTTTACCACAACAAGATGAATTACGAATAAATTATTTTCAATTATTTATAGCGTTTAGTGATTTCAATTAATTTTTTATCAATTTCATTTTACTCTGATAGAATCATTTTTTGTTGATAAGTTTTTCTATTCTAATGATGAATGTGTTAAAATATATTCTATATGTATACAAAAAAAAAAAAAAAAAAAAAAAAAAAAATGTATATTTATATTATATATATTTATGTAGTTACTTATTTGCGAAAACACTGATTTTTTTTTAATTTGTAGGTTCCTTTCGATATTGGTTACTCGATGTTGCTCCCTGTTTGACATGGTTAATTCAATGTTTATTACGGATTTGTCTAACAAAATTGAAGCGGTTAATAAAACAGTTTTCTGTATTGACTAATACGATTTTCAGAATAAACGTTAATTATTTTTGAACTTAATAATAGACTTCTTAATAAATAATGTTTTTAAGAGAGGGGAAGAAAGAAAATTAAAAAGTAAATGCTAATTTAATAATTAAAAGATTTTAACAATCAATAATCGATAAAAATATTTCGCTATTTACCAACCATTATGTAATGTTAACTGTTACTCTGGTTTAAAAATTATTTTAATCATATTTCTTTCGTTTTCAACATTTTCCAGTCGAATAATTTCAGTCACGTTCTTTGGTTACAACATTATTACATAAAATTAATTTTATATTCGTCAATAACTAAACTTTTACTTCACTTGCTCCGATTTAATTTTAATTAGGCATATAACAATTTTATTGGTAAAACGTGCTTGTTAACAATTAAAAAAATGAAGATAGAAATGCATTATTAAAATGAGCAAATAATTTGTGATTAGAAAGACAACTTAATAACGTACAAAATATTTTTATAATTCATATTTTTTTACCCATGGTTACTGATGTATATTTTAAAGTAAAATGTAACAAATCTCATTGCTGGCGATAATTTTATTGTGACCAGATGTACTCTCTTTGGACTGTAAGCTAATAACATTTCGTTACCCCTCCGCACCCCGCAGGTTTCGGAAATTTAAAAACGATTTTTTCTCGGTTATATATATAAATGTATGTTTATATTAGATTTTTTTCTTCCGCTCCGATATATTGCAGCATGAGCATTTGCCCATGTCATTCACTTCTGGATCCGGCCTAGCAGATTAGCTTTTCGATTTTCTTTATTCATTTATTTATTTTGCAATTTTTAATTTTTAATTATTTACGAAAAAAAAAAAAACAACATATTTTCGTTGCATTACAATACTTTGTTGTAGCAAATAAACTTTAAAGTTATCTTAAACAATTTTATTCAACACGCGTCTATGACACTTGCATGTATAGGATATCGGAAAAGAATGTTATCGCTTATCTGGAAATTTTATTTTAATGCATTATTCATAGAAGACTCGAATTTAAAAAAACATTAATTTAAGATCTATGAAAAAAAACTTTCATCCCTTTATTATAAACTGCCACTAGTACGGACAAAGTACAGCACTTTAAACACGTTAACACTAACACATGAATGATTTTTACCTCTTCGGTGATTGTGAAAATCAATTCTGAAATTCACAGTAGCGGAAAAAAATTAAGTACAACTTACCAATACGCTTCTATTATTTGCTCACTATTTTGTCACTGGCTCGCATTAAATTGTTCAAATGCACACCTGTTGGGTTCTTCTCACATTTTGAGAGAAATAATTTATATCAACGCTCTTTAGTTGATACCCAGGATGTTTTTTGTTGTGTTGTAGTATTCCATTACCAAAAATTACGTGACGAATCTGGACGGTATGGGAGATTTTGATTTCAAATTTATTTCCTATACTTACGCAAATTTGTCTACTATTTTAGAGTCCGATTTTCAATTATTATATTTGCTTGGCGTACTGTAAATTTGTTACGAATTATTTTTGTGTTTATATATAAACTTATTTCTGAACACGTTTTGTGCGCAGTTCTGTTGTATTATTCCTTAGAACATTATTAAATGATATTACTAAATTTATCGATAAACAGCTTGCCGGTCAATTATTTTTCAATATAATTACATTTTTTCAAGAAAAACGGTACCTTGAAAACAGGAGAAAAAAAGTATACACGTTTGCAACATAATATCTTGATCCACACATTAATAGTCTGATCCATAATTATGCCGATACGCGCACAGTAAGGTGTGCATAACAATGAAAATGAATAAAATCAAGATTTTTCTAATATGAAATATTTGACAATCGATTATAGGATCAGCTTTTTGTCACCTCCCTTTACCTAGCGTAATTTGTTCTATTAAAACTAGTCGAGATACAACTGGTGGTAGTTAACATAGGAAGGGAATGAAGGTTTATTTCATAAATTTAAACTCATATTTTTTAAAACCGTATTTTCAGTGTGTGTGTAGTTTTATAATAAAATATCGACATTAGTGATAGCATATAAATATATATATTTCTTTTTATTTGTTCGCTCATGTGTTTTACATATCAAAGATGTAATTATATTCCGTAATAATCAGATCATATTGTATCGCTTTTGTTAGTCTGCTTACCCATCTTGATACTGTTAGGTACCTGTATTTTTATAAATTTTACACGAAGGCGCGATTTTAAAAATATTGCATTTAAACGATAAAAAGTGTGTTAACTGTCTCACTCTTATTGGAAAGTATTCCATTTATTTTAAAAAGCGTGTTCCGAGAAATAGCTTTTATACATATATATATATATATATATATATATATATATATTCGAATTTTAAATGTCAAGTATTGAAAATATCACACTATCATCTTCATCATTATGTAAAATATCATTCATTACTTTCGTAAGATAATATTTTGATAAAATTTCATTTTTTACCGACAATTTTGTTCAGCTTAATTTTAGATTTTATTAACTTAAATTTTACGATTTCTCATAAATTCAAAGATAGCCGTTTTTGACTTAGTATCACATAATACAAAGAATTAACAATTCGCTTCATATTCGAGTTATTTGGAGAGATTCTTTAAAGAGAATATCTCATTTTTCTTGTTGACTACTCCTTTTATTTCCTGTGCAGTTTTCCTTAGTTGGATTTTTACTTGATCCTGAAAAATAGTAACTTACCAAGTTTCTTATTCCGATTAATTAAATCTATTACAAGCTAAAATTTACAAACTTTCTTGATTGTGTAGAACTTTTCTTTTTTTACCTGATTTTTTTTTTCATTTTAATTATTTTTTACCGTTCCACCTCGTATTATGTCCATTGGTATCAAATCGCTTTTTCCAATCTCCCCACTTGTACCTCTCATTTTCCTTTTAACACCGTACCTGTGATACTGTCGTCCGATATCTTTGTTTTTATTTAGGCTTATTTAATCTGTGTATTCTGCATCAAAATTCGATTCTTTCCCTCTTTTATTCTTTCTGCTTATAATTTCTGTTAAAATGTATTTTCCTCTGTGATTACTTTATTTAATTTATATATTTTAGTATAAATTAAATTTATTATCAATCAAACTACGTTTTGTTAGTTACAAATTGGATATTGAAAGAATTTTCGTGAAGGATTTGATCTACGTATTTCTGATTACTGTTTAAAAACGTGGACTACTAGCTGATTTTCTGTTATACTTTTTAAAGAGATTATTCGCTTCTCTTTTGTTTTGTTTTTTTTTTAAAAAAAAAACGTTATCTTGCTTATTCAAATATGATTTAAAATGGACCTGTTCATTTAAAAAGTCGCATAAACTTTCATCCGATCGATATTTAACGCTGTAATGATTCACCTGCCAATAATTCATATCTGCGATTAAAGTATTTACGCGAACGGAGGCAGTCGTTCGATTGAGTGGTATTTATATTTTTAAGTGAGTATCTACTGAAAAAGTGGTATACAAACTTTCACCTCGAAAAAATTGCGGTGAAAAAAATGTACTTTTATATAATAGTCAAACTATAATAGTTTTACTTTCTCGTATCTAGTAGTAATAACGTGTACTTACTGTGTGTAATTTTAATTATTTAATCTATAATATAATTCAGCGCCGATGTAGGTAATATTCCATTATTAGACTAGTAATAAAAAATTTAATAATTCTCGAGATTTTTTTATAATTTAAAGAAGTTTATGAAAAGGCGCCAGAATTTTGTCGTTTTTCTTATAATACAAAATTAGCATTTTTCATTGTGTGACTAATTTTGAAAACTACATATTTTTCGATATAATATCACTCCTTAAATGTAACAACATTCGATAGAATGCATTCTACCAAATCGATATTAGTTTTCTAAAAAAAAAAAATTATAGAAATGAGAACAAAAAATATTTATAAAACAAGTCGTCACGATGAAAAAAGGGTATAACTTTTTGTAACTATATATTTAAATATATAGAGGTATTTTTTTAAATATTTACTCGTAAATTATATTCTAAGTAAATCTGCACAATTTCATCAGTGATAATTTAAAACTAACGATTTTATTAACTGTAATAAATGGTTATACTCATGATCACTTTTTAATAACTTGCCCCATTCCATTACTAAATACTTTTGCTTAGTCGCCTAATGTATTTTTCAATATTCATTCTATCTTTCCAAAAGTATATCGACTATAATAAACCGAAACTAGCCTGGTTTTCCAATATACCCAAATTCAAGGAAAACTAAAAATAATAGTAGACAAAATCGACACATATAACATGTATATTAAAAAAATAAATAAAAGTATAGCAATCATCCTTTAAAAGAAAACTTCTTGATTTCCCATTAATTTTCATCTTGGTCATAGAATCATGGCACGTTTAAACTCAAGATTCTGAAGTTGAAGTAATTCGCCACTGTTGATAAAACGTGAAGTGCGAGTTCAGCAGAAGTTGTTTGTGTTTCACCAGTAGACTTTTCAGTGAATGTGGGAACTTCCCGTTTACTTTTCTCTAGGTTTAATCAGTCCAAGTTTAATCCGGAGGCGGAAGCGATGCGTTAGATATATCATATAAAATGATTCCAGTCATGGTTAGGCGCTTGGAGGAGGTTAGTAGCAAATTAGACCTAGAAGATTGCCTAATGTTTACCTCTGTAGTTAACAATGATCAGTAACGACAACAAAATATTCATAGAACTGTTCCTTGAGAATTCCATGTTTGAAGGTAACAGCGGGTTCGGCGGTGCAGAAACCTTTAACCAATGCATGATGTTACAATATTACATCGCAAATGAGAGATCTTCTAATCGAATTCTAGCAACACTAAAAGCTCCTCAAAATGAAACTATATGAAGCGCGCTTTATAGCTATCTACAACCGGCTATTCAGTGAGCAGTTCCCGATTCTACTCTGCTAAAAAGGACAGTGGACTCGCTAGCAATATGCAAAAACAAATTCATAACTCGCTGCTTCAATCAGAAACGAAGTGTGGAATCTCTGTTCATTATACACCAAGTTTATAACGGACTGCTACAATTTGGGACACATGGAAATAGCACTTGAAACAAAAATGTGTCGGTATTTCCTTTCACATTTTCCAGTGCTTCTGTAAGAACGCTACTGATATTTCGAATTTACATGGTTGCATTTTCTGCTGACGTAAACAAAATGTGTCAGCGAATATTGGTGCATCATGAGGAACATATTTTGCGGACCATTCTTTGACATAATAATCCCACTGAAGATATTCGGGCTCTCACAGCAAAAAAGTACTGCATGATTTCAACCGCATTCACTGCAACAAAATATCTGCAGATTTTGACCAAACGTATTCTGGAACGACATTGCCAGATTACTGGTATCATCTGGAAACCAATTTCTGCCCGATCATCACACCATAGAAGATTTTGAAAAGCAAGAAAATAGTGTTTACTAGCTGGATCTAATAGTTCAGTTTTAACAGCCGAGCAGATCGCGATACTGTCCTATCTCGGGTTCCAGGCACTCTTTTCTTGGCTATAATATACTAAAAACTGTTGTACCGAACCAAGAATGTATTTCGCTGGAGGTGTGGCTAGACATTCAGCAGTATATTGTGAAATCATTCTGGTGACAATGGAGTAAATGGTATTTGACGCGCTGAAGAAGAAAAACGAGTAACTAAGTCTAGCGGAGGGCAATAGAGTTTTACTAAGAGAGTCAGACCGGCTCAAATGGCCGAAGTGGATCAGGTTTTCATATACGCATTGCTGAAATGACGACCAAAGGCGCTACCTTTAAGCGCGCTAATTAGTCCCATTAATTTTATTTAAAGACCATTTCGGTTGGTTTTCTTGGCGTGTAGGGGGAATATTACACTCGATTTCCTTTTGGCCAATAATTGCCCACAATCAACAACACCCAAATAACATATAATGAAAACCTGAAAAAATTATATAATAACCAGTAAATGGATAAAAAATAGAATAAAATAAAACTAACTCCTTACATAAAAAAAAATAAACTCCAATGATTAAGGAAAGAGAAAAAAAAAATTAAATAGCACAAAAATTAAATAAAAATCTTGTTTCCTTCAATAAACCTAAACAGAAAAAAGAAAATCTTATCAGTAGAACAAAGAAGATAAAAAATACACAGCGGAGGATATATGCCGCAGGACATGCGGTCTTTAGAAAACACAAGTCTCTTATTGCCCAATTTAGGCGCAATTAAATAACAGGTGGTTAATGTCTTCTCTAAAATTTTGTCGACAATAGGTATTACAACCCGTGCAGTGCCTTGTGTTTGAGAAGTTTAAACCCAATCGGCAATGGCCGGAGCGGAGACTGCACACAACGGTCACAAACCTACGGGTAATACTAACTACGACACAAATACGATAAAACCAAGGTATGGACGGCAGAGATGGTTGGACCATATGAAAATATTTACCAAGCCCTTGTTCACTGCAAATAAGACTCAGCCAATCCGCATGATTATCTCTTTTAGCTTTGTCTAGGAGATCGAAGGATGGGATGAATGGAAACTTAATACCTGATCCTAACACCTTCTTTTGCAATTGAATCAACTCGGTCACCAAGTAATACCCCACAGTGACGTGGAATCCAGCAACATTTAATGACTCCTCCCAGTTCTGAAATATCAAAATACCTTTCCTTAATTCCATAAATAAGTGGATGGCAATTATATTCAAAGTTACTGCTCTGAAGCGACAAGAGAGAACTAAGGCTGTCCGAAAATACCGCAAACTACCCCTTGAACTGCAACACATTTTTCACAAACTCATGCTTTTTCAATTGCAAGAAGCTCAGCCGTAAAAATCGAAGCCTCTGGAGGTAATTTAAATTTCTGCTCAGTGATATCTTCTATAATGAACCCTGACCCTACGCCTTCATTCGATCCACGGAATTTGGCACCATTAGTACTCGTAAAAATCAATCGATAACCGGGGTATAATTCTTTCACGATACCTAGAAAAACGGAGTTCACGATGTTACCAGGCAGTAGATGCAAATTCTTGCTTTTAAAGGTGTTTTAATATTAATGTCTAATTTGATAAGATTAAGGTGTCATATCTTAAATTAAAATAGTTGGAGGGAGAAGGTGGCACAAAAGCTAGACTGTAACTATGATACATTCTAGTTCTTTTAAGCAAGAGCGGCGTTCTATGATGAATAAATTTCCAATTACTACTTAACTGCATTATCTTGCTTATGAACTGCGGATATTTATAATTACAATACTTAAGTACGAATTTATCGATTAAATAATTTCTTCTAATGTGCAGAGGAGAAATTTTAGTCTCCATGTGGAGACCGATGGTAGGGGACGACCTGACGTTTCCAGTGATTAATCTTAAGCCAAGATTTTGTAATGAATCTAACTTCCTGAGTTGGGACTTTGAGGTTGCTCCATAAAAAATCGCTCCATACTCCAATTTCGACCTAATGAAGCTTTTGTTCAGCTGGCTTAAGATGACCGGATCACCTCCCCACTATGAATTATTTATAGCCTTTAAGGGGCTACACGATTTAATTACAAGCTCGACACTAGTTTCTGAATGTGAAAAGTCTATGTTAGTTTAGGATTTAAGAACAAACCTAAATACGTAACATGCCTAGTGAATTTAATGAGTCGGTTTTGAATTAGAACACATATTTATTGGTAGTCAAATGATCCGAGTGTAAATACGGATACCGAGGATTTGGTATGAGATACTTCAAAATGAGTTCTCTCAAATGAATTAAAACAAATATCAATAGATGTTTGATTTACCTGAAGACATTCAGTGAGGCAGTTATGTTTAGAATATATTAAGAAGTCGTCCATGTATAACAAAATTCGTGAGAAATTTGGTAGTTGAGTATTAAAGAGAGGTAATATATATAAATTAAAAAGAAGCGGACTCAAAACGGAACCTTGTGCAAGATCTTTATAAGTTGTACGAACTTCAATCTGTTTGGATACGGGGTTAAGAATATGAAGTGATCTACATAAAAATAAACTGCACAAAATTGTAGCCATGGGAAAAGGAATGTTAACTGTCATTAATTGATTGAAAAGGGTTGGGATGGAAACATTATCGAATGCCCCCTGAATATCAAGCAATGTTGCCACCAAAAAACCTTTGTCTTGAAAAGTAGAGTAAACATCCCCTAAGAACGATGCTAAACAATCTTGAGTACCCAAACGTGAGCGGAATCCAAACATTCCTTCCGGAAGTATCCTATGTCTCTCAATCTACCACATCAGCCTGTTCTTAATTGCAGTCTCGAAAACTTTCCCGAAGCAGGAGGCTAAGGAAATCAATCGAAATGGTGACGCCTGGTTGAGGGATTTACCAGGTTTCGGAATCGGAATGACTGGAAAACGCGTCCAGTCAGAGGGGATTAAACCCGAGGGCAATAAATTGTTACATATATCTAATAGTGTACTTTTAGCATAATTACTTAAGTTCGGTATAACTGAGTAAGTAATACCATCCAGACCCGCGGAAGAATCACGTTTCTTTTGTAAAGGAATGAAAACTTCTTCATAGGTGATTGGACGGAGCAGAATATGAGGTACTTTAGGTGCAGTATCTCCTTCAACGGCCAACTCCTCCCTCATTGGAACATAAGGGGGAGAAACTGAGTTTGAAAAGTCGGTAAATCAACTGTCATCTTGAATCATTCGGCCGTGAGAACGTGAATTTTTAAAACGTTTAGTCAGATTCCGTACTTCTTTTAAAGGGGTGTTTCTGTTAAACTTCCCACAAAAATCACTCCAAGAATTCCATTTGGTTCTTTTGAGAAGTTTTCACGTCTCCCTTGTAATTTTCCTATATGTAAGATAAACTCCCATTGAGCCAACTGCCCTAAAAGTGCGCAAATCATCATTTCGTTCTCTAACCTTAGCCTCGCATTCTCAATTCCACCATGGAACAGCCGGTTTATTCCCTTTGTTGCAAGGATGCTTTAAGCATGGAGCACTGTAACGCTGAAAGAACAGCATTATAAAATGTATAATATTTGTCTAAAGAGTTGCTCACAGAATTAATTAATACAAGATTTTGATCAGCTAACTCACGAAATTTATTCCAGTTCTCTTGCATAAATTTCCAACGCAATATATTATTTTCAGATTGATCTTGCTATGAAATTGAGTTGTTTGTATTTATAGTGATCACGATGGGGAAGTGATCACTACCTAAAGAAGTTAGCAGAACTTCTCATGAACAATCGAGCGCCATTGAGGATGATGCTAGGGTTAAATCAACAGGGTTATTCGCATGAAGGGGATTTCCAAGTTTGGTTTTTGAACCATCATTCAGTTAATGATGAGGTCGAGTACAGCTGCCCCTTTCGCATTGTTATGACCCAGCACACACTTAGAGCGTTGAAATCTCAGCCCACTAAAATAGGAACATTATTATAACCCTCCAACGCATCCAAGAATGTCAAGGAGTCTATAGAATGAATCGGGGGGAGAGTAGTACGAAATAAATATTCTGGAAAATTGACCAATAGTAATAAGAACGCTGACTGCATTTGATTTGGTACCATTGCTACTAGTTGATAAATCGAGATTAATCACCTCCTGATGCTTGATTGCAAACTTAACTAAAATGGCCGTACCCCCGTAACCATCCTCTCTGTTGTCTCGAAAACAGTGATAATTGGAAATGTTAAAAGATCTATTCTTGAATAGCTAAGTTTCGGAAAGTAGAACAATATCAGAAAGATTTCTAGGTCACCATTATTAGACAAAATGCTGCGTGCATTCCGCTGCAACACCCGGATCATGTCGAAAAGAGTGAGAGTTTAGAATGAACGCGAACACTACCCTATTTATATATCTATCTTGCTATATATACATATAAATATATAAATATAAATATATAACCATTGAATATATAAAATACGTTAGTAAATACTAAAAAGAAAAATATAATTAAACATGTAAAATAAAGTAGAAAAATTAATTGTCGACTGAATTAGACTTACCAGCTTTTCTATTATATACGGAAGAGACTTAAACCCTTTTGAATTCACCAAATTGGAGATTTTGGGATCCAAACTCTTTTTGCTTATGTTATTTGTGCTACTTTTCAATATTGATTGAATTGGTTTCGGATCATTATTGTTTAAGATTGTGCTATTGGTTAGTTTGGACGAACTAGGTTGTCTATCTAACTTTTTTGGACTGGAACAAATTGTTTTTTTTTTTCCTCGTCAGAAGAAACAAACGATACCGTACGTTTAAGTCGGAAATCTCAGATAGGAATTAATTGATTCGGATCAATATATCCAGTTTTTCTTATGGGTTTAGGTTTAAACGAATGGATAATGTGAAGTTTGTTCCCTTGATTAGCCTGCGAAATAGGCGGAAAATTATTTTCTTCAAATAGAAGAGAGAAACGGTTTCTTCTAACAGTATTGGAGTAGAGATTTTCTTGTCGGTACAGAGGGGCTACTTCTAATGAGGCCTCTTGAAAGCTGAGGTTATGTGACGCCATAAGTTCGTTTATTTGGGTTTGCCTCTTCCTTTCCGGACACGAGGTATCCGTAGCTCTATGCTGGTTTTTTCACTCGATTTTTAAATGGTTTCACCATTGTAAATTAAATAGATAATATTTAATAATAAGAGAAATGCTATCGAAAATTTGTAGATAAACATTCATTTTGCATTCCTTAATGCAAGATTTATTATTGCGACTTCTGTAGTTGCATATTCGTTTTCTTCGCATATTTATCACGTTGTCGTTAGTTTCTTCGAAGTTTTTATTGTGCATGTGTATTGTCATCCTTTTATATTTATATCCTGATCATTTATTTCTTTCTTGCCTTCCCTACTCGGTAGTTCCTTCATTCCAGTTAGTATCTTCTTATGTCTCATATATGCTCGAACTTTTTAAGTAGCCCTTTTGTTACCTGTAAGTTCCCGTGTAGATAAGAAAAATACATTCCTTTAATTTCTCACGATCATTTGACATTTGACATTTATTTGCACGAAATATGTAAAACAAAATCGTTTCTTCAACAAGTCTTCAGAACTGAGTTTTCCAATGCTTTCAGCTCTCTCTCTTCCCTACTCATGTGACTATTTTCACTAATGGCTCCAAAGGGCCAAATAGAGTTGATTCTGCTTTTTTTTTGTGCCTTAAATTATTGTGAATTTTTTTAATTTTCCCCCTTCTACTCAATTTTCTGTATGGAATCTTCTGCTATCGTACGTGCTGTCTCTTTGTTTCCTCATCACTAGTTATAATCTCGAATTCTAAAAGTGTTCGGCAAGCAACTACATCTCATCCTTCTCCCGATTCCGATTATGTAATACTTCTCGTACGCTCTCTCATCCATAACTTTTTCCTCTTTCACTCAATCGAAATCGACCTTCTGCGGTTCATTACCCTTTTTCTACCATTTCTAATGGCAGATTTTTGGACACATTTTCAGCCCATAATATTACTCTTTTTTCTCCAGTTGCTCATTCCAGACTGTGGCTCAATGCCCATTCTTTTTCATTTTCCAATTCTGTCTCCTTTTACCTTCTATTTAACCATTTCTTCCTCCACGCACAATAGTTCCTCGATTTTCCCCCTCTTAAGAAGCACTCTACAATCGCAGCTATTTGTCGCCTTCATTTTAATCAAAGTTTCCTTCCTGCATCGTTTTCTCGGTTTTAATATGCATCCACTCCATTTCGTCCTCCATTGTCTTTCTTTCAATTTGGACCCCCTGGTGAGATTTGGTGGGCCCCCCCCCACACGTGAAATTTACGTTATACTTATTAAAGAACTAAATTTATTTTCATAAAGGAGAAAAATAGTGCAACGTTAAGGTGTACTATAACGAATTTATTTAAATTCAGTAAAATTAAAAGTAAAAACAAAGATCACCTTTCCTAATTTTTCACTCATTCCATGGGCATTCATGTACTATACTAGATTTTTTCTTTTAAAAACTGAACGTTTTTTTTTTTTTTTTTTTTTATTTTCGAAATAAAAGTTTTTAATAGTTATGAGTTATGGGATACTACAAAAAAATTAAAAGAAAAATGTAATAATTATTTTTTTATCGTCTATATAATAATGCGTATTCTTTAAAAGTTGACGTGAGATTTTCAATTATCCCCCCTCGGTTTAAATGAGATTCGGTGATATTTTTCGGGGCTCCCTCCCATTTTGAGCTCACGTAATTAATGGATGTGCTCTTTTCTCAATTTCTTCTACATACTGTCCATGTGATGCTAATCATATTTTATTTGAAGGTTCACCCCCTTTTCTGCTGAACAATCATCCTATTCTTCTCCATTAAAACTTGGGTTCCCTATTACTTACAGTGCTTCTTATATTCACTCATTTCCTTTTGCTTCTGTTATTTCTGTCCTCAAATTATTTTTATCCTCTATCTTTACACATTTAAGAATACATCTTTATTTTCTCCTTCTTATCATTTCTTGGGTTAATGTCCTCAGATGATGAATAAAATCAAGTAGTTTGACCATTTCAAAATAAAATAGTTTACCAGTATGTTCTTATAATTCCAATAATCGGGTTCATATTGATATACATTTAATAACTAGAAAATTACACTGTAATTTATAAATCATAGCGTGGTAACCTAGTGGGGTTAAGGTGCTTGGCTACCAAATCCTCGCAAGTTTACCCAGTCTGCAATAATTGGGTACCAGAGAAATCTGAGAAGTAGAGGCGGCTGAGAGAAACGAATTGGCTCCAATATTCTCCTTAGATCCATTAAGGTTAGTACCATTATGGAAAGCTTAACTTCACAATCCATGATATCTTATCAAGGCTATATGGGACTTTTAATATAAGGTAAGTACTCTATAAAAAAAAAAAAAAAAAAATCGAATATATGATAACTTGAACTCAATATTTCGGTATGACAGTCGTCCCCTCAATCAATATGTTACATAATTAATAACAAGTTCAGTCAAGCATGATGTTTTATGCGCTGAGGATTCCATATGTTAAGTTGAAGATAACCATAATTTTCATTTACATAATACTAAATTCAAAACAACGATAATTGCAAAACAAATACTTTCAGTCCAGTTCTTTTTCACGCATCACGCAGTGTCATCATATTGTACTGCAAAAAAAAAGTAAATTCTAATAAATAAACGCTATTTAGTCCTAGATTTTTGGAAGGATTAATTATATCATGTAGACTAAAACATTTTAATATCAAAAAATATTTAAAAATTTGTAATTGTACTTGTTTGTTTTCCGAATATTACTTACACCACCTTCCTCGTTTGTCACTATTTATTAGATTACTAAACTGAGAAGTTAATTTCTCAATTGTTCATCAAATAAAATAGTATGCAGAGGTCACCACGAGCAGGTGAGGATAGGTGTTGGTACTGAGAGGCTAAATGGAATCATACAATCCTATATTTTACGCTTCAAGTACCTTTTGACCTCCACCCCCTTCCCCACAAATAAACGTCAAATTATATTATTATATTACTTCCTATTCCCAAGAAATTAATTGCGGAGTAATATATCTTCTCCTGCTATTCATTTAATGGACGTATCTTTTAAAGACACTTTTTTTAAAACTTAAATCATCAATGTGTCGTTTGTGAGATTTGTTTTGGGGTATGAGAGCATTTCACCATTGTTAACAGGCTATATCCTGTCAGCAAATTTGAAATAATTACAACGGTATACCCTATCAGTATTTTCTGGATATAACAGAAAGAGCAAATAATACAAATTTTACCGCAAATTTTTTTAATGTGCATTTCCTAATTGGACGTGAAACATTTAAAATGTACTTATATAAATATGGAATTGCAGAGTCGGAAACTTATGTTAGGTGCAATTTTCAGGATAGCATGTATCGTACTTTATAAGGCTGCAGTAACAGTAACACAGTTATCGAAGGTAATATGGAACAACTAGTAACTAGTAAATTAACAAACTTAATAAATTTGCAATACAAGAGGTTAAAAACCGTAAAAATGATATTCATTTGTATTAAGAAAATAATTACGATTAACAATTTTCCATAGTAATTACAGCTTAACGCTTGGTCTTTCACACATAATTTCCTTCAAAAGTCGAAATAAGATTTCCTATAGCTTATCGGCTATTGCTTGCAGTTCATTTCCTATAGTCTTGATTGTTCGTTTAAGTGTTTGTATCATTCATTCCACAAGCCCATTTTTCATTGGATTATTTAGTACCGAAAATTTTTGGAAGATCCCATAGAACTTCCAAAATCCTGTGAATTCAGTGCTTTTTAAAATAGCAGCACTGTCAGAAACTAAGTAATTCAGAATTCCATGAACCAAAAGATCTCTCTTAAAACTTATACAGTTGATTTTGATGATGGAATTGAACTGAATAGTTTTGTCATCGGAAATTTTGATTAGGCATCAACTGATACAAGAATCTAATATTGATCACTGATTGGTCATGAAAAGTCTATATGGACCTTTTCAAAACAGATCCCTGATCTCTTCCATATATGGTTAGTTTCTTTTGTTGGTTCTTTCGAGTTCTCCTGACATTAGACACATTGTTTGACATGATTTTCAATATTTATCTATCCCTTTCCAATAGACATATTGTTGTACTAAACTTTTCATTTCAACAACACGGGTGTATATTTAATTCGTGTTAAATTTTTTTATCAGCTAAAAACAGCATTATTCACGTAACCCAGTTAAATCTGTATATTTTAATAAGCAGATGTAACATACGGCGATGCAGTGATAATAATCGCACATAATATACTATAACGATGACTGGCGCTATGGCGATTAGCAACTCTGGAAGTTTACACTGTCATCAAAAATTTTAACGGCAGTTTTTATCAAAAAGTAGTACTGATTCACAACTCACTAGTTCATTACACGCGATACGTACATAGTACAATCAGATGATGAGTAAAACAACACTATTCTGCTGTAACCAGCTGGGAACGGAGTTCGTCAGTTACAAATTTAGTTATAATAACTAAATAACATATATGTATCTATCCATACTGGCCAAACTGTCGTTGTGCGTGTGTGTGTGTGTGTGTGTGTTTGTATAACAATTATTTCATTTTGTGGAAAATGGCAGTCGATCAAAGTCAACTCTTCTATAAAAATTACAGAAGACTATCATCTAGGGGTTCACAAGGTGTTCTCAGGGCGATCTAACTATATATGTATCTATCTATCTATAACTCTCATTAATGCCATTGGGCTTAGTACACTGTGAACCTTAACTTCATAATCCCCACCGCCCTGCTAAGGGTATGGGACTCACTTTACTTTACTTTTACTTTATATATACACATAGATAGATAGATAGATTATATATATATATATTAATTACAACGTAATTCTTAGGCTACCCCCCATTCGAAAAAATGTCCCAATTTTATGTAACGCTAAATTTCCCAAAAAAATGTCCCAACTTTATGTAACGTTTGTTATATTTTGTAGGATTTTTGTTATTGTTATTTAAAAAATGTCACAATTTTATGTAATGAAATATGTAACGAAAAATGTAACGAAAAAATGTCTTAATTTTATATAACGGAAGTTAAATGTTAGAATAGGATTTTTGTGGTTTTGTTATTTTTTGTGTGTGTTGATGCCAGTAAGAATTACGTTGTAAATTTTGATCATTTTATACAAAGTATAGAAGAGAAAGAGACAGAAATGAAAGCAAGAGGGATCAAGGGGCACAGCCCCTTGCGAGGCCAAAATGGCCGAGTTATATATATATATATATATATATATATATATATATATATATATATGCGCGCGCACACACGTAAAATACTCTAGAATGTTTTTTACCGGTATCCCTGGTCAACTCACTTTTCTCATTATCATAGTTTGCCAGAATAGATCCATCCTTTTTTTTCAGCCTCTAAATGTTTTCCGTGGCGTTTCTTAAGGTTTTTGTCTAAGTTCAATCCTTTGTAATATCTACTTTCTTGGCCTAGCCTTCCTATCGATTTTTTTATCAACACTACTTTTTTTACTAGCAACATTTTACTTTTTTCCCTAAGTTAATTATCCCGGAAAATCTAAATGTTTGATTTTTATTTTTTACAACATATTCAGTGACACACGATTTATTAATCTTTTTAAAATGTTTAAATTAATTTCCACAAAATTTAATAAAGGACAAACGTGGAAATTTCAAATAAAATATAACCGTTTAATGGAAAAATATGAAATATTTGCAAACTTAGAAATTAAACAGTATTAAGCTTAAATAACAACCAAATTAATCAATAAATAACAAAAATTTAAGTAACCAATTAGAATACGGTGTAGTACACATGTCCGGCAAATTGCGATGAAACCGACTTACATTTAACAAATGACAATGCTCAAAAAGTAGCTGCTTATTGGTATAGGAAAATTTGATTATGCTTTTGTGTCGGACACGACGAAGAAGAAGAAAAAGCTACCTTTTCATAGGCGAAATTCACATGTGAATATTTCATATTACAGGTAAATAAAAATTAAGTAAAAAAATTTCATAATTTCGAAATCGACAAATTAAAAAAATTAAAAAAAAAATGTAATTTAGACGTTTCATTTAAAAATATGTAAAACAGCAAAAATACGAAAATTAAGATAAGTTTTTACCATTTTTTTTCTAATATTGCAAAAAAAATAATACATATATTATATATTATATATATATACACGTAATTAAACAGGTTTCTAAGAAGTCGTACTACGTACTTAACTAATTTATAATATAGTTTTTTATCCAATAAATCACTTTTAACATTCAATAAATTTAGTCACACGATAGTGATACAAAAAATCATTCAAATTTCCATTTTTGCTCACATTCACGAATATTTTAAGATGAATTTAGTAATATTTAGAAAACGCAGATGAAATTATAAAAATCAACTGAACAAAGACGAGAACATTTACACAGAAATTAATTATAATTTGTCGTTATTTTAGTGTTTCATCGCTCAAACGAATAAATGATGTTTCTTAATAACCATTGATGTTTTATGAAGATTTTTGATAACTGAAAAACAATAAGCAAAAACGTATGGTTTCACAAATATGTCTCCATTACTGCTGACCAGAGGTTTCTTCGTCTAACTTACCTGCCACTATATTAAAACAGAAAACATATTTGTTATTAATACCGACAATGATGAACATGACAAATCGTTGTAACAAATTAAGTACAATTGAAAATGTCATTAGAATGTTAATTTTAGAACAAGAAGTCGAAATTACTTTAAGGCCCGCATTCGGCGTAAAATCTGCCGCATCCGCTTGTTCACTTTTTTTTTGCATTCTTCTTACATTTTCTATATTTTTGATACCTCGGTGTTCTTGCTCTTGAAATCGCTTTTCAGCGGCTTCGGCCTGACGTTGTCTACGAGTTTCCTGAAATCAAATCAAATCGAATTTAATGAAATTTCTGGATACAAATACGAATAAAGATAAATTACTAGATCTAGGCTACTTAAATAGCAGAATACATGCTAACATATATGAGCCGAAGCAGCTATGTATGAAGTTAAATAAACAGATAGAAATGATGTTTTTTTGTTTGTTCGTTTGTTTTTTGTTTTTTTTTATCTACTCCTAGGATATAAATACAATTAAAACATATGCGGGCTCTCTATCTAGTGATGAAGTCCTATTACCGGTTAATAAGTTCCGCTAAATCTAGCAGCTTAGTCCTTTTTAATCTACGCAGTCGAGTATCCGCGTCTTTTTTACACATCGGTTAGTAAATAATATGCGAGATGATTTATTTTCATTTATTTTTGTTCACCACTTTTGATACCATGATGTTATTTTACTAACTGCAGTCTGCAAAGCAATATTTGTTTTAGCTGGATTTCATCTGAGCATAGAACAGCTGTATCATTTGTAAAAGTAGCCGCTAGAGCATTATCATCAGTAGGAAGATCTGCGGTCCCAATACGCTACCCTGGAGAACAACAGCAGCTATTGGATATGTATATTAGAAACTTCATCCTAATAAAATCTTTCATTTAGATATGAAGAGAATAACTTGCTGTACTGATATGGAAAATATTTTCTGATTTTCCATAAGAGTCCATCATGCCCCAGGCCTTGTCGACCGCCTGAGCTACATCCAGGAAAACCGCATCATAAACCTCTTTTCCTCCGAGTCAAATTCAACAAATGATAATACATCAATTTAAAGTCACAATGTTACAAAACTATTTTGAATTATACGCCAATTTACCTTCCATCTTTTGCTTGTAACGCATTTGGTACGATCCATTGCAACCCCATTTAGACAAAAGAATAAGCTTTTTGCCATACTTTAAGTTCAAGTCATTTAAATCCTGTATTATCCAGGGTATTCTATAACCGAATTTCCATTAAAGTATCGGTTATCGTATTTTTCGGGTGGTTAGCCTCTATTTTGGCGCCTTGAACTAATTTGTAACAAGGGTACATCTCCTTAGTTCGGCTTCTTATTATATTGCACTGATTTAACTTTCAAAATCGCGCATAGGACTTCGAAAAACGTCAATTTGTAAAATTTTGCTTTGAAGACGCGTTATAAATACTTGTAATTTTTTTTTTTTTTTGTATGCTTTGAAGTGCCCAACATTTTATTCGCTAAATTGACTATAGCTCTTTTTCCAGAAGCGTAGAGTTCAGTGTGAGTTGCTCGCATTAAAGCCAGCGTGTTAATAGCGTTTTCTTGATAATTATTGCGACAATTATGTTGGAAAGATTTTTAATTTTATCAACCACTTGTAAAGAAATGAAATATTCAAATTTTGTTTTCTTATCACGGTATTTTTAAATTTTGTAATATTAAATCTAAATAGATCTGAAAGGCAACCTTAAAATGCATATTACAGTGAGAAATTGCATGTTAGAATTTTTACATAAAAAGGTCTTACTATCCTATCTAATGATTATCTGAAATATATTCTAATAAAAACAAATTCACTTCAGTCGGTCTCTCCGTTTTAGCACAACATAATAAAGACACTCTTCAGCATGCAAAATACATCTCCAGATTTATGCCTGCAGGTATTTTCCTTCCTTGAACACATTGGTTACTTACTCCGTACGTTGGTTGTCATATTCATCTTCTTAAAAATGCAGAGGATTATTATTTAAATTATTCAGAAGTGAAATATTGCATTTATTTAGTTTTTCACTTTTAATTTTTGTTTCGATTTCCTAAACAGAGTTTAGTTCTAATTAAACATCTTAGACATGACATGGTGGATATGATTAGAAAAATGATTTACGGCAGACACCATGTTTTACGAAAATTCGTTTATTTATAACGCTCAACGTTTTGACCAGCTTACACTGCCCATCATCAGAAGAATTTAGTTTTTATTAGAAATAATTATGAGCAATCTCTCTAGTTGTGTTCCACGCGTGTAGATATTTTACCCAGTAAACTACTATAAGTTAATCGCGAACACAATTACAAATAATATTCGTGCATAGAAATATGAACTGAAAACAGCAATATGAACGCCTAGGATTTAAACACACCTTTACCAATACTACTTTAGTAATAAACAAGTTACAATTTCATTTACATTCCTTCTCGTGATTTACCAAAATTTTTAATTACTCACACGAGTGTCGAAATGGCTGAATTTATTAGGAAATCAAGAGTAATATATAGCAATAAAAGCCCGCATACCAATTTCAGATATCACCATTATAACAAAACTAAAGAATACAAATTTACTTAAATTCAATTTATCCGCTGCTAACATTACTATATAATATAAATAGATTAAAATAAATTAAAATAAGAATACAACTGTAATTGACTGAATTTTTATTTTAACACGACAAAATTATATAAATGTAAGCATTTTTAAGGATTAAAGTTATACGCACGGCATCAATTATAGCTGTTCCCGCCGAGACGTGTGATGAAACTTTCCTTGGTTCAAATGCTCCTTTAAAACATGAAGCACAAATTCCCATTTTTAAAAAATATGCAGTAATTATAAACAAAGCGGAAACAAAATACGTACATTAAAAATGCACAAACAATTCACAACCGCGACATCGGAAATTTCGTAACACAAACACATATCACAACAAACAACTCAAGTACGCAGAAACCACTGTTGCCGGTTAAACCACGATACACTTAAAGAACAGTTCTACTAAAAGTTTCTAAAGAGCTATCATCAGCTGGGTACAATTTATCTATTAAGGAGTAAAAAAAAAGGTAGATTTTATTGCAAATTCTATTTTTGAAAATTCATGAATAATTGCGCCCTTTTTTTATTTCTTTATTATCTTTTGGTTTAATACCGATCAATATATTTTATAACTCTGCATAAAAATGTTATTTTTTCTCAAAATGTCGGTGTTTGTAAACTGAGAACAGTAATTTCTTCAGTGTTTGAAAAACACAGTTTCATTTATGTAGTGCGGTAATTTGTGCCAACAGGTTTTTCTATAATATTATCCACTATCTTCATACTTATAGAAATTCCTACACTTCTTTTTCATTTCTTACCTTGAGCACCTCCTATCCAGTACAGTGTATATTAGGCATATTCCATTAGTTTACCTTTCTTGCCAATCTGGTTTCATTTAAGATTGCAATATTTATTTTATACTATCTTCTTACATTTCATAAACTAAAATTCTATATTCTGTCAGAGTTATTTATCTGCCTTATTTTTTATCTAAACACAAATGTATCCTCTCCTGAAGAGTGCCTTGTTTATTAGGCACGTAAGAACTGAACCCGTTCTACATTACCACAAACAATTGTCCATTGCCTGACAAGCAATGGTTGCCCTGTAAATCAGTATCTATTTTCATTTGCTGTACTCTCATTGATAATGAGATATTTAAGAAAAGAAAAATTTTTGGAAAGATAGTAAGCATTAAAAAAAAGGGGGGGGGCAAGGATTAAAGAAAGAAAAAAGAAACGTTTCCATAGCATTGAGTTGTAGAGATATAGCAATACAAAAAGGAAACAAAAAGTTGGAGCAAAAACAACAACCATACTGCCCTCTCCTTTCTAGAAAATGTTTTCCAATAGCAAAGTAAACCAAAACAACACTAAAAAACTTTGGAGCCACTCCTAACGTGGAATACAGACACTGATCAGATAGCCGCTCCACTAAAAACTGTCGCTCTTAGGTTTAAGTTACTGCTGAGAAGGCAACATAATACGATTTTTATGGCGACCAAACTCCGCCAAGAGTGGGACAATTTTATAATTTTTGCAGACTTTTATAAATAGTTCCTTAAACTACCCGTCTACATTCTCATTTTTTATTATTCTGTCACTACCAGAGGCACCTACCAAATCACTAGAGTAAATATACTCTATATTAAAGTTTTGTAATCATTTTTAGTTATCAAATTCTATACATTACTCATTATGCACGTATTTTTGTACCTTCTTTAAATTTCCTGACTTCTTCCGATTTTTTAGAAAACAGGCACCCTGTTTTATATAGTCCTGACTCGTCCGAAGCATAAGGCTTCCTGATCATATTGCAAACATTATAAATAAAATTTTAATTTAATGTTTGCAATATTCTGTGACCTAAAAAGCTTCAAAATGTGTTGGAATTATATATCAGTTTAAAATGTACTTGTCTTAGTATCATTAATATTGTAAATAATGAATGATTTTAGTGAAAACATGTTATTTTACATGATAATAATGGACCCTTTAAACGCGTTTGAAATATTAAGTAATATTTCAGTGACATGACTTTTACTGAAAATTTGAATTTTGAAAATTAATAATAGTTTAATTAAATCTAGAATTAATAAACAAATTTAATTATTTGAAACTGTTTTAACTGTAGCCGCTTGACTAATTGTCAACATACATTCAATACAATTAAGTGCAGTCAATTTTTTGAACTGACTGTTCCACAAAACGTAGTGAAAAAAAAAAAATAATTCAGTTAAAAGTAGTAACGCGATGAACGACTTTTTCTCATAAACTTACATGTTTTAAACATTTTAAAGATAAAAGTATACAAGTAGATTTGTTTTTACATACAATATATGTAATATCCTGATAGAAATTAAATATTTTTGATTATAATTATAATATACAGCAAACATAATTTAATTAAGACGAAGAATTTTATTTCAATATTAATGAGATGACCAGAATTGAAAACTCTCGAGGAGCATTTGAAAATCCCTATTCGCTTCTTTTACATTGTGCTTTAAACAATTTATTTAAGAGGAAAATAATTGTACAAGGACATCACCATATTTTTATCATAAATTACAATTTACAGAAGTACTTCTTTAAAGTGTACGGGAGAATAAACACTTAATATTTTGATAGTTTAACAATTAATAATGTTGCGCTGCTGGGCCGTGTCCACGGGGTGGGGTGGGGGGTTAAACCTTCCCCATGAGAACTGAAATAGTTATTATAAATACAAAAAAATCTGAAAAAAATTAAAAATTTAAAGTAAATATTAATGATTTTTTAGGATGTTCTTACGTTAAAGAATAAAAGAAAAAATATGCTTCGTATTTTATGATAGAAATTATTAATAGTATGAATATTAGTGAAAAATGTATTGTTATTTATAAAATAAATATGCAAAGAAAATTTTCACCCCCCAGCCCCTTTATAAATTCTGGGCACGGTACTGTCACGCAGTGTAACCCAAGAGGGCAAGAGAAGAAGCCTTTTAAGTGTCTGGAGGGTGAAGTTGCCAGGGGGCCAAATCACATAGTTAGCTGATGAAATTAATTATAATATTAATTCTATTTGTTCGTATGAAATATAGAGTAGAAAATTTCAAAACATATATCCTTATAAAATCTATAGAGCTTTATTTTCAATTTTAAATAAAACATAATTAAAATATTTAGTGATATTTAAATAATTTAAGGTGATAGAATATATCGATCATTGAATATTGAACTTTCGATATTTATCACAACTAATAAATATATATATATATATATATATATATGTATTAATATATTTTTTTTTAAAATACAACAATCAGTTCAGTGATGAGTGCAGTTTTCCGAAAATCTGTGTTGCGATTTTCCGTTATGCATTTATTATGCAGTGGTTGTAACAGGATTTCGGATTCTGTTATTAATATTAATAAAAGTTTAATTTAGTAACAGCAATGTTTCGTTTACTAAACGTTTATGATAAATTTTAAATACAATTTACCTACAAAAGACACGGTAATTTGTTATATAAATTGTTATTTTAAAAGTTAATACTATACTAATAATATTCATTATTTACATTATTTTAAAAGAAATACTACAATTATTCAGAATATTTTCTAGATGACTATTTTTTACATTTTCATTAACGTATAAATTCAAAAAATTATATCCAGAATTTTTAATTTATACATTGAATATTACATAGATGCAGGAATAGACGTAGTTTAAATTTTCTTTGATCATTAATAGTTAACCTGCGAAACAAATAAGTGGGCGTAAACTAATCAGTACAAATTAAATGATGGTTAATTTCATTTGAACATACTTTTTTTTTCAAAGTGCTTCAGAGCATTAGGATAATTTGTATACACCATTATTGATGATTTACTTTACAATTTTATACAATATATATATATATATATGCATATTCATTTATAAACGAAACAAATTAAAATAAATTTTTGTATTTATGTCGCGCACTTACCTTTTGCTTTCAACATTTTCCATAGTTATTCGTAACTATTTATTTAACTTCCTTTAAAACCCCTCAAAATTTTATTAATACTTACTAACAAAAAATAACAAATTGCCGGTAGCATTTGAAGTTCCAACGTAATATCCAAACATTAAGAAAATTAAAAAATGATTTGGTTGACAAGAAACAAGTTGCAGTGAAAATAAATTACCTAATAGAATACCTTTGCCGGCAATTAAAGTAACAATATAAATAATCATTTGACTATATTTAAATGAAATATTTTATTATTGTTTAGTAATAGAACTATTTTTGAAATAATTCTCGATTATTTTTTTTTTTTTTGGTTTTTTAATTTGTAGCTTCGTTAGGATGTGATGTACCGCTAATGAAATATGTAAAATAGTATTCACAAATTTCGTCGATCTGCATAATCATAAATTTATTTTTGCTTTTGTTTTGACAGTAAATAGTGGAAATGAGTTTCAGACATCAAACATGATAATAGATAGATAAAATGACAGGTTACAACAAAATAATCTGTTAGAAGTGAAATAAAATTTTCTTCGTACAGCATAATAATATAAAATCAATATTTCAAAGTATACATCTACCTGGAGTTACGGAAATTTAGACGAAAAAAATATAAATACTATCTTTAAGGGATGCAAATAATATAAACAAAATTTAAGTTTTATAACTTGTTTTTTATATAAATGAAATTAATATTTTTCATAAATACAATAAGGGAAAAGAAAAATATTTTTTTATAAGACGTTTAAAATTTAAAAGTTGCGGCTCATTGTTGCTTGGTAAAACGTTCTATAATTAACAGCTAATAATGAAAATTGATTATATATGAAATTATCAATTTTTAGTCACCACGATGTGTGTTAATTTTGATCAATGAATGCTGTCGTGGGTAGATCTGTGTCTTTTCTTTTTTTGAACTATTATCATTTGAATTGATTACAATGTTTTTGATAAAATTCGAAAAAAACTAACATCCGTAAATATGTCAATTGATTTTGTTCTGGAATTGGTCATTATTAATAATTACAGAAATTTATTAATTTTACGTATTACTTTAATATTGTTTGCTGATCTTCGTATATGATAAAATATATTTATCTTTACATAGATACTATAATAATTTAAAATGGAGGAAGCAAAGATGATTGTCGACGAAATTGACGAAGGTGATATAATTATTAATGAAGTGGATGGTTTACCAAGCTTACATGATTCAGGATATACGGATTCAAGAACAATGGATTTTGACACTTCCAATTTAACCTTTGATGAATTAATTAATGATGAAGATCTACCGATGTCACTAATTGTTACTAGTATAGATCCAGCAGTATTTCATAATGAGGAATTAAAAGTATATACATATATATATATATATATATATATATATATATATATATATGTAATAATAATAATTATTAATAGATCTAAGTTATATTTCATTACCCATTTCAGATTTTTTTCCCACTTTGTAGATATGTAAATATAATGGTAAATAATGTATATTTATTATAAATGTAAATAATTTAAAAACATGACCGTTTAACATTCGGTTACTGAAAAATCGTTTACATTTATAATATAGTGCAGTTTACGGCAGAAAAATACTTATAATGTATATTTATATTCAGGTAAAAAGTCTTTCGTATTTTTGCCCAGATTCCTATCTTATTTATTTACACTGTTCAGCTCTAATTTATTGTTTTTGAAATTATAAGCGCTTCTACATTTTAATTCTATTTACAATTTTACATAAACGCGTTAAAAATAAAAAGATAATTTAAATCAGAGCAGTGGAAATAGCTCTACCCAAGTCATTAAATTTTGCAATAACAATAGTGACCAGTAACATAAAAAATATTGCGAATTCCTTTACTTTTGAGTATATTTAAATCAATATTAAACTTTTTAATAGATCAGTTTATTTTCCCAGTCGTTAAAATTATCATTGTTCCACCTCCCTTTTAGTGTTGCGGAAATTTACACAGCGCGCATTTAATTATCAGTAGAGACTTTTCCTCACTTTTCATGTTTGTGAAGCTATCGGACATTACGATAAAGCCATCCCCCGTCCTTCAGGACAAATGAAAATATACAAATTAATTTAAAGTTGCTTTTGAAATAAGTGAACTCACAATTCAAATTTTGTTCAGACTTGATTCGGTAATTTTCCCTTTTAAAAATGTGTTTATAAACAAAAAATTTAAAAATCATAAACTATTATCAATACGTTCAAAATTGAAAACGATTTTACTCATTAATTTGATAATAAAGGAATCATCCTTGTTTTTATTTCTATGTATTAACTGCATTAAATCTGGGAAATAATGTCTGAAAAAAAGATAATACTGAGTGAATTTACTTATATATTCATCTGCTGTCAATTCATAATTTTGTACGAGTAATATCAATTTTATTTAATTGTTTTATAATTTTCTGATTTATTTAACATTAAAAAAGACCAAAAAAATCATTCTCATTCACTATTTAGTTGTAAATGATTAACTCGGTGAAATGTAATGTATTTTCATTAGAACCAGTTTGAATCCATTTTTAAACAATTTGGTGATCCAGTATCTTTTCAGTATTTTCGTAGTTTTAAACGAATTCGCGTGAATTATGCAAGTCCAGCATCGGCGGCAAAAGCTAGGATTCACTTGCATCATACCAGATTTTGTGATAATATAATAAATTGTTATTTCGCCCAAGTGAGTATACCGTATGTAAATTTTTAATCCATAATTCCACGTTAGTGTTATTTTTTTTTATTTTTTTATGTTGAAATCTAAAATATTGGTGAATTAATATCGATGAATTTTTTGTATTCTATTTATAAAACGATTTCATGTTTCATATACAATTGTTAAGCAATGTTAATTATCTCAACGGTTTTATATTTACTGCTATAAAAATTTCTCAAATAGTTTTCGATATACTTTTAAGCCAATAATAATCGATATTATTTATTCTTTATTAATTTATATCTATATATTTTATGCATAATTTTGCATTTAAATATTTTATTAGACGTAATATATAAATTTGTATAAAATCAATTTGTTGTAAGTATCGACGAATATTTATTTTGTAGATTATCTATTACAACTTAAACAAAAAAAAAAAAAAAAAAAAGAGTAAAATTCAATTAACAAAGTTGGGAAAGTAAATAAATTTTATCATATTGAACATATATTTAATTTAATTTTATATTTAAGTTTTATTTTACATATGTGTTATAAAAAATATTCAGACTCGTTTAAGAACGCGTCTCTGCTTAAACGTAATCATTACACAGTACAATGCTCATATGAATCAAGTTTATATCAAAATGAAAGAATGTAAAAGACTTCGATGAGACAATTGTACCGCTTCCATTTGAAAATGTGGCACCGATCCAAAGTTCGTTTTATGTTATTTGGGGAGTGCGTCTCTTGTTTATTTTAAATTGACGACTGCATTGATTTTATCTTTTATATTTTCGGTCAGATTCAGATTACTGATGCTGGTTTTGTTTCAAACTTAGAACCTCGCGCGTAAATTTTTTATTTATTCATTTCGTTGAGCTTCGTGTACTATTACGCACGCATATAAATATAATTATGTTTTTAGTATAGATTAATTATAAAAGTATGTATGCATACGAATTCAAGCAATAATCCGTTCATACACTCACTCATGTATATATATATATATATATATACATATTAAAAGGGATATTAAAAACTAAGTTAATAAATGCTCTACACACTGTTAAAATGAGACAAAAAATATTACTCAAAACCTACGGTACAATAAAATAGTTTTGTTTTTTTACGTACTACCCAACCTCAATTTAAACATTTCTTTTATCTATAAAAATTAACTTATCAATGCTCATGTAATAGAAAGCTGACTCCTGTCACTGAGTCCCATTTAACATAGTTTAGAGAACTGGTCTTACTATTTAAATATTGGTTTTGTTTAATGTTTATCCTCATTCTGGGGGTTGACTAAGAAAATATCGATGGTAGTCTACCACTATTTGGGAATCTGTCCGTATTTTCTTCGAAGTATGTTAAAATTGCATATTTAAATAACTGCTAAAAAATTCCAGGGACAGGCAACTGATTTGTTTTATTTCTACAAGCTTAAAAGTTTGAGACAATGTATTGAATAAAGAAAGTTCAATTTTACACTCCAGTATGGTCGGTTATAGGCGCCTATTAGACTCAAAACAGAAGGGTAAAATATACTAATTTAATACGGATTAGCAAATAAATTTTTTTTCTTTTTACGTGCCGATTTTGCGATTATTGTGAATTCATAAAGAATACATAATAATATGACTGCGGTTGGTAAATTGTTAGGGAACGATTAAGGAATTTACATATAATACTTTCATTTAAGCTGTAGCAGTAGTTTTTTACGAAGGTCATTCAGAAAGTAAGGTTCCATCCCCTTGCGTTGCCGTAATAACGAATGAAAATTAAATCTGAAACTTATATTTCTTGAACATTGTACATTTTTCGATATCTGAACCTTTTACATCTAAACGTTTATCACGTCTTATAAAATTAACTTCTTAATACTGTTCCTATAAAATTTTCCGTCCAGTTCTTTGAAGATTTCAATGACTCGATTTTTAAAAAACTAGTCGGTTTTCGTCGGCTGTTTTTTTTTTTTTTTTTTTTTTTTTAATTTAGAAAATAGAGCATAATCATTTGGAGCAGGGTCCGGACTTTAGGGTGGTTGAGGTGCAACAAATCATCCGAACTGGGCGAGAAGTTTTTAGGTAACCTTCGTTGTAAGGCCGTGCGTTGTCATGTAACAATTGAATTCCTTTCGAAATTTTTCCCGACCGCCAATTTTTTATCGTTTTTCTTAAATTGGTGAGTGCTTCCCGCCGCTCTCACCATTAATGGTCTGTCCGCGCTCCATGAATTCCACTGTGGCCCGAAACACGGTTAATACCTCAACATTGGACGAATTTTCTGTGAGGTTACTGATTTTAAACACGTATTATGAACCAAGTAATAACGATACACGTTCTAAAGGTAAAACTAGCAACAGCAAAACGAAACTTCGCTTCCTCCTCTACTGCCATTGTACGATAAACGGTTATTATGGGACCCTCGTATATACCTGTAATATACGTATATTATAAAGGTATGTTTTAAATTATATATAACTGAATATGTATTTAAAAAATCAGACTTCTTAAACACATTTGTTAGGTTCATATAAGCTTCATACAGGGAAAGTCGAAAAGAACACCTCATGAAGATTTAAGTGTGAAAAGGCTCCTTTATATCATTTTGTTTGTTATTTTCCCTTTAATGTTTACTTCAAAAGTATTTTTTCCCGCATTTCTCCTGCTGTGTAAGACTACCCATGTTGTCTTTATGCAAAAAGTGTTTATAAGTTTGATGTCTATGCTACGATTAAAGTCTGATAATTTAAATACATAATCAGTTCCATGTAATTTTTTATTTTTTTTTCATAAATAGGTAAATATGCCCATTGTGTAAGTGTCTAACACTATTTTTAAAATATATCAGTATATAAAACTCGATCCCTCAGCCGTAGGGTTAATTTCAATTAACTATAACATTTTTTGTAAAATAAAATAAATATCTTATAAACATAATTAAAAATTACAAAAAAAAAAAAAAACAAAAAAAAAACGGTTATAGAATAAACGTTACAAGATTTTCATATTACCCCCCAGATTCGGTAATATATATTTTACTATATATAAATGTAAATTGAAAGATGTTTTTGCCTGTCCCTATTTGTTCGCACAAAAAGTGGGATTCTTATAACGCGTTAAACGCATGAGTGCATTATTTGTATTATGTCGGCGACTGCCGCAAATGGTTTGGTTATAAAGTCAATGACCGGTTAATTTGTTTATTCGAAATGGGTGAGCACAATTTTGTATTAGAATTATTTTTAGAAAAAAATGAAGATAAGGAGATTTTGCTGCAGGAATTATTAGAAGAGCGGAACGTTAAAGTTCATCCGGTATTTATGTCACGGATTAAGGCAAGATATTATAATACACTGTTTCAAAGTCATTTAATACTGGATGACAAAAAAATTTCGAGACTTTTTCCGGTAAAATATTAAGCAATTTAATTATGCGTTTAATTTAATAAAAGGAGTTGTCAGAAATAATTCGTCAGGGAGATACAGGTATCCTATATAACTATTTCTTTCCGGCACAATTATCTTTAACGAGTTGATCTTTATATCCACAGCTTGTCACGTCACAAATATTTGCAAATTTTGCGACCATTTCCACCAGTGTATTATCTTCAGCCGTAAATAACACATTTTGATATTCATTATTCTTCAGAAAACAATGTGAACAAAACAAAACTTCCTTCATCGATTACTTATGCGTCTGTGTCTATACTGCTCTCGAAGTACTATAGCCGTACGACTGTTCCCACTCAGAATAACATGTTATCCCCTACCGGTTAAAATAGAAAATAAATAACTTAATGAGTGCACTCCGTAATAATGTAAAATTTGGACACTGACTAAAAAATTATAGAATAAACTGCTTACAATGCGAAGAAAAATGTAGCGAATCATTCTGAAAGTTACATTAAGAGAACGACTAAAATAATATAATTGAAATGGTACAACATGATAAATGGAGATGGGTAAGATACGCAGTAAGAAGCAAAGAAGAAAGATGAATTAATAGTATGACAATCGGAGGGGAAACGAAAGGTAGAGCGTCTACGTAAAAGGTGGGAAGATGATTTAAAATTTTTCAAAAAATACTAGTATCCGAAGATTGTGCTACATGGAAAATAGATCGGGAGTCCTTCGTTCAGGAGTGGACTGATAAATAAACAAAAAGTAGAGGAAAAAGACTATGCCTCGGCGTAAATCAAATATAAGCCGTAATTTAAAATAGTTTACTAATTTTTTCATTTATAATATTGTTAACTAAAAAATAAAAAATAAATATATATATTTACATTTAAAGTCTAACGAAGCGGGCAGTAAGTAGATGAACGGGTTTGTGGAATAAGTGAATGGTATGATGAAAGGGAATAGTGAAAAAGTACTGATAATTGAAATTAATGTGGCATTGATACTCAGTTGACTCTAATGAGTATTTCACCGAAAAAAATATGTCACAAACAAGTTTAAAACGAATTTTTCATAAAGATTTAAATTTACATCTGCATAAAATCATTAACATATAGTAACTGCGGCTTACTAATTATAAGATAAATATGTGTATAGTTCTGAAAAGATTTAGGATAGATGAAATTTTATTTTTAAAAATGCCGACGTAGATTTTTATACTTAAGTCAATTAGGAAATGAAGAAGACTACCGACATTGGAAATAGAAAAAACCCCGTGAATAAGGGAATCCTACGCCCATAATCCAAAAAATACATTCTGGGCTGAAGGAACAAGTGATGGCATTAACAGACCGAACATTTTCAAAAGAGATGAAATAAATGCTTACTAATTTAGTATCTTACCGCTCTCGCAATAAATAAATAAAAGTAATAGAAATGGAACTTTAATCTGGGTTTGATTACCTTAAATGTACTTTTTTAACAGCAAAATAAATTATCACTATTACTTTAGATTCTCATTAATTGAAACATAAATTATTTGATTTATGTTCGACATTAGCCGGTAACTCCAATAGATGCCGCCGACAAGCATTTGCAATTACCCGCTCCGGTAAAGCAGTTCTTGATATCGCCGCCATCCTCACCACCCGCCGGTTGGGAACCTCGAGAAGAAACCGAACCTCTTATCAATTACGATTTAATAGCTGCACTGGCGAACTTAACTCCAGGTAAGAAATGCGCCTATCTTTTTGCGTATGGTATATGATGGAATTTTTTTTTTTTTTTTTTTTATGTTATTTGAATACTGGCCATAGGTATATTTTGCTTTATGGCCGTCAACTAAAACACAGAGGATTTATTCTTAAAGATTTTCGTTGGTTGTTCTTTTACCCCTCTTTTTAATTTCCTTTGGTTAGATCGTTTCATTTTTAATTTATAATTACTGTTTAAATAAATGCATATACTACATGTGTTTGTGTCGTCAATGACATTAAAGAAATACGATTTTGAAAGATATAAAAAAAAAAAACAAAAAAACATGAGAGTATGATTAATATTTTTTTTCAAAAGTTTATATTATTACATTTAAAAGTCGATTTTTTTTTCTCTCTGGCTAAATTGTTTGTAAACTCTATTCGTAAATCAAATTACGGTGAAAACCTACAAAATGTACCCTAAAAATCTAAAACTATTCGATTTTTAAGATACTATGTTTACCAATTTTTTATTATTGAAAAATTACATTCCGCTATTGGTTCAGAGACTTTATTTTCAGAAGAAGATTACAAGGAAATGTATTTAAATTTGCCTTTTTGTAATTTTTAAAATTGGTAAACAAAGGGCTTATTACTTCGGCATTAAAAAGGTGTAAACATCTTTCAATTTAATTTAGGATCTAACCAAATGAACAAAAGTGTGCAATCTTTTTTATCCGATAAATAACATCGCATTTTTATTCTGTTGGTCAGATACTCGTCAGTATCTGTTGTTGTTTTTTTCTTTTCAAACTGAAGAACATCATTTTTTAAGGAAACAATCGAACAAATAAGTAGTATTTTTTAATTTTTATTCAATAATTTTAAAATATAAGTTATAATTAGTAATGAAATTAGAATTGTAACCAGTTTTAAATTAAAGCGTTGCAGGGAGTCTCTTTATTAGTGATAATTAAGAGCAACAATAAATTAATAAAGAAATAAGTGAATTTACTTGTAAATAAACTGTATAAAGAAATAAGCTTACAGCAAAATGTATTTTTAATTAAAGAAAAATTAAAAACTGGTATTTTTAAGACAAAATGAAAAATAATGACTGCAAAAGATAAATGTTTTATTTTAAGGGTAAAATTAACTATAATTAAAAAATAATTCCGTTAATAAAAAGCTAGAGTAAGATTTATTTTCATGTTAAAGTTTCGGGTAAGAAATGATTTTCTTCATAATAATGCATTTCGTTACACATTTATTTTTTATAATAAGTTTTTTCTCGATATTACCCATACAAACTACATCTTGGAAATACCAGCTTTTATGTCCGCATTGCAGCGAGCAATGTAAAATGTGTAATGTATTTTCTGAATATCAATTACCGGACATTCCAATTCAACACTGCCCACATTATTGCACCCGGCGAATTTTTTAAAACCCATTTCACAAATTTTAATGTTTTTTATTACAAATTTCGTAAGTGAAAATATTCAGCTGTGATTCATGTTATTCGAACCATTTTTTATTATTTATGTTCTGTTTGCTTTAATTTATATTATTATTTATTAGTTTTAGCTTATAAATCACTGAAAAGTGGGAAAATAAATTGAAGTTGTTAGAAATTAGGAATTTTTATATAATACAAAGAAAAAAGAAAATCTGAGAACACATAAAAACTTAATTAAACATAAAATAAAAAAGCAAATTGCATTTATTACACTTACATGCATTTAAAAATATGTGAAAATTATTGAACAATGTTTACAAAAAAATGAAAATTAATTTAATAATTTAATCGCAAACTAGAATTTCCTCACTCAGTGAATTCGCCGCAACGGATATCGGCGGCCTTAGATCTATGCCCATTGCAGCGAGGAATGTGAAATGTGTAATGTGTTTTCTGAAAATCGATTACTGTACATTTAAATGCTACACTGCCCATTGCAGCGAGAAATAGTCGAAAGAGACGAGCGAAGAAAAATATTTCCTCGCTTGGATCGTTAGCTGAGCGAGTTTTTTAAAACACATTTTGCACATTTCAAGTGTTTCATATACATATTTGATATAATAGTTATCTTTTAAATAACATTTCTTTGCCATTTTTAATTTGTCTCTTTTTTTATTGAATTTTTATACAATACAGAACATAAAGATTGTAAAAATGTAAAATGATATTTGGTCTATAATTATACAAAAACTTGAAATAAAAAATGATAAATTATTTTTCGTTTGTATTTAAACTTTACATGCAGTTTTAAAATCTGTTGTTTTGAATTATATTATTGTATGGAAGAAATGAAATATGACTTTGAAAATTTTTATTAGTTTTATAATTTATTTTTGTAAGGAAAATTTTGAACTTCAAAACAATGTCCATTAAAATTTAATAATGTAAAATGATTAAATTAAAAGCAATAATTATATTGTAGTGTTTTAATTCGGATATTATGTCAATTAATTTACAATTAATTACAAAATCTAATCTAAAAACTAAAAAGTATTATACTTCAGTAAAACATCAATTATTTAATTTTTGTACAAGATATTTAATTTTGACCCTACACAAATACATAAATGTACTATTATTAGGTCTTATATACAGCGATACAAAAGTTTGGAACAAGTTCAGTGTTATTTATAAATCTAATATGTATACATTTTTGTTTCAATATTTGTAACATTTGTACAGAGTTTGATTTTTAGTCTATATTAATAGCCTAAGTATTTAACTTGTTGCTGATTAAATATCACTTTATTGCATAATAAACTTTGTTAACACAGAAATCTATGTTAAAATGAAAACAAACGATTAAAGATAAAAGTAAAAGATTGAAGAAAAATTCGATAATTTAATCGCAAACTATTATTTCCTTGCTCAGCGACTCGCTGTAATGAGCAGTTGGAAAAAAAAAAACATTTCACATTCCTCGCTGCAATGGACAACAGGCCTTAATAATCCTTTTTAAATAAAAATGTTATTTTCGTTGTAACTTTATTACCTTTCATACTATACAATTTACTTAAAAAACAGATAGAATTTATTTATTCATTTATTAACTTATATATGATTTCAATCAGCACTACTAAAAATAAATGAACTTTATATCAACGAACTATTGAAAACAGTACTTTTAAATTTAGAAATTAAGCGACTTACATTTTTAGAAATGTTAGAAATTTCAAAAAATGGTTGAATTTTTCTCGTGATGGGAAAAAATTGGGGGTATTTCTCGTATTTATTATTAAAAATGAAGTGAAAAATAAAATTAAAATTTGACAAAAAAGTTCCCTGGAGCGATTTAAAAATGTTAATATCGTATAAACTTATCTCGAATTTCTGTCGTATAGTTGATTTATTTTTTATGTTGTGCATCACTAACATAGAACGCGAGGTGTGTTCCACTATCTATATATAAGGGGGTCATATTGGTTTGTCGAATTTTATTATTATATTCTTTTCGCTTCCATTTCCAGATGACCTCTAATAATGTTACAATGAGACCAACAATTTGCGCCGTATTTTCCTTTCATTCTGTCTCCCTTTATATTGTTCTCCCCGAAACGGTTGAGCCACTGATTGATCAAAATTTCCGGCGACCGAATTTTCTTTTCCGATGCGTATTATTCTTTTATTTTTTAATTTCTTTATAAATTAAAAATATTCTTATTTTCATACCTGTTGCTAAAAATAACCTTTTTTTAAATAATATATTTTCTAAATGCAACAACAAAAAAATATATTTATCGCATAAACGTTTTTAGGCAAAGCCCATCTTCAGCTGGTTTTATGTTTGTATTTCTTTTTCAGGTGAAGATGAGCTTTATTTAAAAACGTTTATGCGGTAATTATACTTGTAATTACTATTTATTGTTTGTTTTGTTATTTAGGAAATGTATTATTAAGAAGAAGAAAAAAAACGTTTTTTCTAAATGTTTTTATCCGTTATATGGAGGTTTTTTTTTTTCACATTTCTTTAATACCGATTCGTTATTTTTTACACTTAATTTTTCCAAACGTCGATTAAGTGGGTTTAATAGAATTCAAAACATATCTTTGTAGCAGTCGATCGCTCTAAGGGCATATAATATTTTCTTAATGTTTCTCATAAGAACTGGGTTCATGTCTTTGTGATCCGTACCACGCTATCCCGCTATGCCCGTTTCGATCCACTATTGGATGTAGGCACTCCTTAGTGGGATAAATTGACCTAATTTCCCTTGCTGGCTAGGCAAATTCGGAGCTGTATTTTATACCTGCTGCTAGGTTTTCATGGCAATTGTTAATATGCAATGCTAGTGTAGACCGTTATATAAACCTCTCTGAAGTACTATTCTGTACCTTTGCCATTTCTAATCTTCAGCAAATTCCCCGCTATACTCTACATCTCATTGATGTATATAGATTATTATCGTACCTAAATAATCTTTGAAATATTAATAACACATTGCTTTTAAACTATATAGCAATTCATTACTTTCTTCCATATTTTATATTCAACTAAAGACCGCAGATTTTTTCGGTATTCTCTTTTGTGCCCCCTCCTAATGATTCCAATATTAATGCTGCTGTTTGATATTAAATACTTTTCTACCTCTAAATGGCGATGAATTGTAAAAAAAAGAAACGGAAAAACAAATAAACGATGTATTCAGTTTTGTTAATTTTCTGAACGCCGTCCGTCCAACAAGGCCTATTTGTGGGGCCGTTAACGAAGTTTCTAAAGCAGATAACAGTTTTGAACTATTTTCGAACATTTTCGTTCGCGATAACCTCTCCCTACACCTTTCTCTAGTGCTACTGATTGTTACTCAATTATTGGATGGACGTTTATTAAGCAAACTCTTAGGACGTTTTAGTTTTCCATATAAAAGGTTCAGCTGCGCTAATAAAATGCATAATGAATATTGCAAGTTGGAGAAAAAGAATGATGATATTAGCTTACTCAAGTTGAGGTAAAAACCAATTTTTCTCCGACTTTCTTCAATAGACATTGGAAATCGCTCTATTGTGTATAACATGCATCTATTTTTGGTTTGTTTTTTTCTTTTTTACTCAGATATGAGGAAAGTAAATGAAATAAATGTTTTATTTCAGTTATTGAACTTCTCACAAACTGTACATGTTTCATATCGAGTTTACTTTATAATGTATGCGTAACTTGTAAATTCGTTTACATGCAGAAATATATATATCTGTGCGTGCGTGTGTGTGTGTGTGTGTGTGTGTGCGTGTGTACTTATATATATATATATATATATATGTATATTTATATATAATTACCGTTACTAGTTTAAACATATTGTAATATATGCTTTTAGAAAATATTAAGTAGAGAAGAAAAGTGCGGCGTACATGTATTAAAGCGTAAGAACAGTTATATGTGTATCTACGCATTCAAACCCTGCCCCATAATCAAACATTAATTCATCACCGTGGTTCCCAAAACCTATAAAGGGCTCATATCCTTGCAAATTAAAAAAGGGAACTAACTCTTTTGGTCCACAAATGGACGATTGTGATCATACAGACCTAGTAATATTTCTGCCGGATATTGTAACCATAGATGCCACACTTTATCTTTAATTTTCTAGAGCCTGAAAGGGAGCTCCAGGGCCACCAATACCATACTGTTCAAGGGGTTGCGACTTCAGCACACCATAATCTATTTTTGGTAACTAAATTTCCCCGAGTATATGTATGTTATTCTTCGTATTTTCTTAAAAGCGGGACCCGCCGCGACTACTAACTAGAAAATAATAGTGGCGTCACGACAGTCATAAGATTTAGCTGGTTAATGTAATTTTGTAAAACACCCACGATATACGTCTCAGAGACTGTTTAGACCGTATAAAATCCCGATCTTTCCTTTTAGATGTCGATTGATCTTTACCGATTTCTAAATACCTAGTTCTTTTAAGTCAGATTTGTACTCTACATAGGAAATATATGATAAAACGTCATTAATACGCTTTTAATTGAATAACTTGCTGTGTTTCTTAGGGATGCCGCATGAACTACACGCTGCTTCTGACAATCAACCCGGCATCGTGGTGCACGTATGTGATGACAGTTCGAATAGTGGTGCTAATTCACACATAAAGCCCAGAATAATGCATACTAGTCGACCGGAAGCTAACTAAATAAATGAACACAAAAATGCACTAGTTGCGCATTTGAAACACATACACACGCGTATATATATATATATATATATATACATATGCGTTTCTTTATTTTCAAATTTTAAACAAAGAAAATGAATTTATTATAATTAAACTTAGATCTGTTTCCAAACTATTAGTATTATTTAAAGTATACGTGTAAGATTTACTATATAATTAAGTGTTTCCTTATATATTTAATGATTATTTTTTATTTAAGATATGTAAAAATTGTAAAATAAACTACAATAGAAGCCTAGTTTATTCATACTCATATTTAACAAAATGTATTTCATAGAACGATTGATGAAGTTAACGTTATGTGTGTGTATGTGTGTATAAGCAAGTCACGCAACCCTGAAACAAGACGTGCATGCGTCTCCTTCTTCGCTAACTTTCGATATCAAACATGCCGAACGGGGTTCCAGGGGTACGAGACACGTTGTAAATTCAGGTGTACGTAAACTTAGCAAGAGTGAAAATAGTTAACATGGAAATTAATGCGAGTTATATTTTTTTTATTCGCTGAATGAACGTGTGTGGCTCTTTTCCACATGCCATCGTTTAACAGCTGACTACGCAACGATGTTTACATATTTCGCAGTGGCGTTTCCGAATAAACCTTTTTCATGGCGCGAAACAGTGTATTGGCTAATTAAAAAATTTGAGCGAACCGGCTCTGTCACCGATGCGCTCCGTTCTGGCTATTCACGGATTACACAAACGGAAGAGAACCTAACCAAGGTTGCACAGACATTTATCGAAAAGCCAACGCAATGTATAGTGTGCTCGTTGCAGGAATTGGACATTTCTAAACAATCGTTAGTGCGTATGTTAAAAGAGCTTGGTTTAAGTGTTCAAATTACATTTATTACAAACGTTGCACGAAGATGATCCGGACAGAAAGCTCGAATGTTGTAGGTAGTACGTTATCTGCACCCACGCAGATCCAGAGTTTTATGAAACGATGAAGCAATCTTCAAATTGAATGGTTATGTTACTAAACATAACTAAGTTTACTGCATGTCCGAAAATCTGCACTTGGTCGGAAGAGCTGGAGATCACATGATGACTTTCCGACAAGATGACGCACCTGCTCATTTTTCTCGAAAGATTCGCAAATTTTTAGATTGCGCCTTTCCAAGTTGGATTGATCGCTGCGTTCATTCCGCATTGTTATTGAAAGACGCGGTATTGAAGACTTCAAAAATTGACGCGATCAATACAGACAAAGATTTATTAGAATAAATCGGCAAGTCTGCATCGACGAGAAGGACGTTTATTTTGAACAAAAACTGACACAGTCTGTAATTTTAAGTTCGTTTTTTTAATTTGTATATATTTTGTTTTTGTACGTTTAATAAAAAATTTTCGTTTCTTTTTCTCCTTGTGTTCGTTTATAAGCAAACCAGTTGCGTGATTTTGCCCACCCCCTATATATAGTAATATATACATATACATATAGTACCATGATCAAAAAGTTTCAGGAATTTGTTCGGAAAATTAAAAATACCTGTTTATTCACCAAAACTGATTTTGTCCCCTTCAAAGTACTCTGCATTGACTGCAATTATGCCAGCAGTTGATCCAATCCCCGAAACATTTGTTATACTCGGTTTTCTGTATGTCCATCAGAGCCGTCTTCGATTTTTCTATTATCTCCTCTCGGCTGCTGAAATCCGTTCCCCAGAGCGGTCTCTTGAGTAGATCGAATAGAAAGAAGTCATAGGGAACTAAATCAGGCGAATTCGGTTTAGTTTGAATAGTATTCGTTCTGTTCTTTGCCGAAAAATCACGAATAACGATGGCATAGTGCGACGGTTCGTTATCGACGTGCAAAATCCGGAAATTGTTTGCCCACTAATCCGATCTTTTTTGGCGAATTGCTTCACGCAAACGTCTCATAACGCCCAAATAATAATAATCCTTGTTGACTGTCTGATGTTCAGGTAAGAATTCATGGTGCAAAATGCCGTTGTAATCAATGAAAACCGTAAGCATCACCTTCTTTTTCGACTGAAAACGACGTGGTTTTTTCAATCTGGGCTCATTTAGCGTACGCTATTCACTCGTTTGATGTCTCGATTGCATATCATATTCATACACCCATACCTCGTCTCTAGTAATGATACGTCTTCTGATGAATGTTGGATCGGATTTGGATTGGGAAATGATGTCTTTCGTAATGTTAATGCATAAAATTTAGATCTCTCGGTACCAGCTTTGCAGCAACACGCCTCAAGCCCGACTCGTTAACCAAAATGTCTTGGACGGATCCATAAGCGATATTCATAATGGTCAACTTGCGATTTTCGCCAACATTTCTTTGATTTTATCGATGTTTTTTTTTTTTTTTTTTTTTTTTTTTGGTTTCTGATATTCCTACCACTGCGCTCGGCGGCATCTTCAATGGACTCACGGCCATTTCTGAAGCGTCCATACCACACATAAACATTTGTTTTCGATAGAGTATCGTTGCCGAAACACTTCTCTAACATTTTCAAGGTTTTCGTTCCGTTCAATCCGTTTTTAATACAAAATTTAATGCAAACTCGTTGATGCAAAGTTAATTTCATTTTTAAAATCGTAAAAAATCGAGAACACGCATGAAACAGATGTATTTAAAACGGCATAACTTTTACAAATGTCAAGTTGTGACACTGAAATTTTGTAGTCATATTAATGACAGTGTGGCAACTTAACAAAAAATAAAATCGGGTGACTGGCAGCACCACACGATGGTCATTCCTGAAACTTTTTGATCAAGGTAATGTATGTAAATAATTGTAACTGATTCCACTAACCGTTCCGTTTGATTATTTTTTCTCTCGCATATACACTCGATGGTTTGATACGCACTCCAATTGGTTTTTTAATATTTTCACTGGCAATCGTAAGACTCTAATTAATTTAAATGATTTGCATGTAATTTATGCACATTTAGAACTAACAGCAATCTTCATTTTGTTGTTCTATTAAATATTTCAAAATTGGGTTGCTGAATGATGTGTACTGATATAAACGGTATGAATTTCGTGGTTAAATATTAATAAAGGCAATACATCAAAAAATAAAAAAAAATAAAAAAAATATTTCAAATGTATTTAACTATTTTAGGACTCAAAACGTAACACTTTTATACCACATCAAGATTAAATATTAAACGGTGCGGAGAAACGATCTCGACTAGTAGTAGAATAGAAAATTGGACTAATCGATAGTATATTAATTAATAAAGCCCGTTTGGTATTCAATAAAATAGAACGACCAATAGTCCTACAATATATAAGGTACTGTAAATTACGGAGTCGAGCTCTTTTCATGACATACCAAGTGTTATAGTACACATCTGAAGATAATATCTTGGAGCTGCCTTTGCTTTCTCACATGACTTTTTTGACATCCAGTTCGACTAAAGATTAGATGCTTTTTAACACAGAAGAATATCAGTTTGAAACTATGTATGCGTCTTGTTCGGTGCTACTTTTTTTCAGAGCTTCTATATGAAGTTGAGAGTTGGACTCTTACAAGAAAGCTGGAAAGAAAACTACACGCATTCGAAATGTTCGTTCGCTATCGCATGTTAAAGATGCCATGGACAGATAGAGTTACAAATGAAAATGTGTTAATTGTCTAAACAAAAAGAGTTACTTTTTACGATAAAAAACTTAAACTGAAATATTACGGGCATTTTTTTAGAAATATTAAATATGATCCTCTACAACTGGTTTTTCGAGGGAAAATAGACGGTAAGAGGAGCATAGGGTGAAGAAAAACAGTATGGAAGGACGACTTTAAAGTATCAGAAACAGAACTGACACAAACGGTCAATTAATAAAGATTAAGGTGTCCTTACTGATCGTCAAACTTCGTTCGGAGGCGGCGTAGACAAGAAGATATCTGGAAGCCAATAACCATGGAACAAGACGAGTTTCAAGCATATTACCTTTAATTTGGTGCCTCAGCAGCTCAACTAAAATTCCTTGGGCGATCAGTAGTGTCTCGCAATGACGAATTAATTCCCAACGATAGACGCGTAAGTTAAAGTCTCCCGGAAGAATACGTTAACATCGCAGTATAAAAAAGAAAATTTTTAACAGTTTTAACAATAAGCTTTTTCAATATTTCAATAAAATTTGAATATTACAAGCAACGCGACTTTATTACAAAAAAAAAAAAGTTATTTTATTGTATTTTTTCTGCAGTTAAAATAGTAAATATCCGGAAAAAAAACAAAAAAAATGAATTTTTCTGCTCCATTGAAAAACGATAAATCGTGGATATGCTTTTCTATTATTTTTTTGTTTTTTTGTTTTTTGTGATGTGACGAAAATCTGCAACCGAACCCCAGCCAAAATAATAAATTTCGGCCTATCAAACCATAACTTTATTGTACAGAATTAGTTTCAAGTACTATGTTAGTAATTAACGATAATAGTCGATGATGGCTAAAATACGAAATATACTGTCCTGTTTTAAGATTATCGACATAGCGACTAAATACTGCATCAATACAGGTGTACTGTTCTTCGTTGTCGAAATAGAAGGATCATTGCTCAGTTGTAATCCAAAATCGTTTGCCATAAAATCGAAAAATTCAATACCAATAGGTCTATGTAAGTTAATATGGAGATCTCCTCCAAGAATGATAGGCATATTGTAAAACTCTAATGTATCCAAATATTCAAACGTCCCTTTGAATTATGTATTTAATAAACGAACAAGTTTGAAGAATTCGAAAATTTTTTGTTTTGGTGTTATTGGGTTTATATAAACTGAAACAAGTAAAGTTCATTTGTCGTTGTTGATAGTTGTTTCAATTGTACATTATTTCCAATTCCATCATGCGCAGTAGCAATCCTCTTCACTTTCATTTCCTTTTCATTGTATTTTAGAAGCTTGTGATCTGTAGAAGCAATCTCAGAGGTGAAATATTCTTTCTCGAATATAGCAACTCCACCAACTTTCACTGTGGTCCTTTTGAAGCGGAAAACAGTACGGAATCCAGAATTTCACAATTCTGATTATTTTCAATCCAGGTTTCTGCGAACGCCATTAACTTACAAGCAGGGAAAACAAAGTCGGTAGTGATGTTTTCTAAGTGAGCTTGCAAAGACTGAACGTTGAATGTACACAGCGACAGTGACATAGGATCTAAATACGATTGAGCTACAAAATCGTGATTAATGCCTCCGATTGTTCCGCGTTTATGGTTTTCAAGACGAAAAAACTCGTTGTATAAATCTCGATTTTCTTTGCCGCGAGAGTAGTAAAATGTATGGTCTTTCTTTTGATTTTCAATGAATAGACCATCCAAGGAAATTGCGCGACTTAACGCGTCATATACAGGTTACTGTTCGTGACTCTGATTGTATTTGTACATGATTGTGTTATATGTACCGCCTTGAGACTATGAATTATGATCGCGTACGCTGCAACCAATGATATAATCCGACCTAATATTAAACGTAGCTATGCGAATACTGATTGGTACCCATTCGCAATTCAGACCAGGGTTTACTAAAATGTAGGCCCGGCATTTAGCGCGAAGTAACTGACCAATACACGCTCACCAAATGATAGCCGCAATCGTTTTATTTTATTTTCCGTATCGCGCTATACCAATCGCACCATTTACCAGCTTATCCATTACGTCCATATTTACTTGTATCATGTACGAGGTGTGGCCATTAAATAACAAGACTGCGCGCGATGAGTGCCCTAGAGGAGTAAGGAGAGAAAAAAGTACGGCAGAAGAGAGCTTGGAGTGTCTACAAACACAGTTCCAAACCACGTTTTCGTAACTATAGTAATATTTTTTCTATAAGTCTTTTTCTGTAAGGCCGTTCAAAAGTTACGTCGTACTTTGTTTCACCTCTTCCATTGATTCAAAATAAGTTCCTTTTGGGGCAGACCTCACCTTCGGGAAACAAAAAGAAGTCGCACGGAGCCAAGTCTGGTGAATAGGGTGCGTGTTGGAGCACTGAAATGTTTTGATCAGCTAAAAACTGCTTCACAGACAGCGCGTTATGGGCAGGTGCGTTGTCTTGATGCAGGATCATCCGCGACTTGTCTCGCCACAACTCCGGTCTTCTTCTACAAACTCGCACTCGCAGGGTTGCCAACACTTGCAAATAATAATTTTGGTTCACAGTTTGACTCTCTGAAACCCATTCGATCATCACAATTCCATTGATTTTGGCAGTGGTTGCAGGAGTTGAAGTCGTGACAGATCGACCTGGACGTTAATCCCCTCGACCTTCAGAAAATCATCGGAACCAAAAAAAAACACGTGCACGTGACAGCGAATTCTCACCGTAAGCTTCTTTCAGTAATGCATAACACTCGGTTGGAGTTTTCTTCAATTTCATGAGAAATTTCAGATTGATCGCTACTATTCGTGTTTTTCGTCACACATTGTATCCGACGCGCAAAAAAAACACGTACTGTTCAACACTCGATAGAAAAAATACTTCTATAGCTACAAAAAAGGTGGTTTGGAACTGTGTTAGTAGACACTTCAAGGTCTCTTCTGTCGTATTTGTTTCTCTCTTTACTCCTCTAGGGCATTCATAGTGCGCACAGTTTCGTTATTTAATGGCCACACATTGTATGGTTTGCCAATGAATAGACGTGGCGTGTAGGGCATTCCACCTGTCTCATTTAGTTTCATCTTGTGCACTTCTTCGCGAGCGTGTTTCACTTAATTCTTGGGCATACTCGATGACTCCTTTACCACGAATGGCAGCAGCGTTTAATGCATCCACATCCACTGTACGAAAGAATAGATGTATCGGTTCGGAATAATGCTCGTTCACTTACTCTCCAGTAACAAATCCACTCTCAATTAATGTCTTTTCGTCAGATAGTGATGACTGTTCATCTCCAGTTTTCGTTAATACAGATGAGAAGGTATCGTCGTCGGCTTGACGTATTACTTGGAAAAGTGGGTAATAGTGTAACTTTTGCTACACAATCTTGCAACAAAAGTTACCACGTTGCAAATTTCCTATGCAAAAGGCGGCGTGAATCGTAACATTGATCGCGACTCTGGCCGTACCAGTTAACATTATAGCCACACAAGCATTGAACCCTACATTACGAGCTTGAGCAAATCGATTGTAGGTCTCCACTAACAACTTTATTGTGAAAGTTTTGCCGCAGTCAGCTGGGCCAGTGAAAACGATTTGAAGCGGTGTCTTCTCATCATCTACAAACATGCGATATACCACTTCCAGAATTAAGTCGTGCTGACGTTGATTTGTACGTCTCATTGTTAAGCGGGACTCTTTTGCGGACATCTCATTTTCTCATTTACGTACAACGCTTAAAATGTTATCTATTACTTCCATTCGAATATCATCATCAACACCATCGTATATTGTTAGAAACAAAATCGTCAGTTGTAGCTTTACTGTTTACGAATTCATCAGCCTTTTATTCCCTAGAATTCTCTTCAAAATTCCTCTATTATGCACAGCTTTTAGCACTCCTGGAGCAATTTAGCAATATCCAATGTTGACTAAAACTTTACGCGCTTCCATTATTCCACATTCGTGTTCATCATAAAAAGTTCGGTACCGGTTTTCTTCAACTTCCTCAGTTTTGAATAATACGTGGAGGACTATTTTTCGCTTGTACTTATTCAGTTTTCTTCCCATATCATAATTGTATGGTTTCAAAGAACTTTAGGTATATATTGAACCTTATGTTCGCTCGCCCTTCTCTTGTAATAGAAAACTATAAACTGAGCCAATGATATAGCAGACAAATTATCATGTCGCTTGTAGCGCTCGATGCAACCTTCTTTCCATATATTCAAAGAGGTGTCAGCGAGCCCTTTATTGTCCATTTGTTTTTTCGATTTCCGCACCTTCTGTCACTCGTGAGGCCAGATAGTTGAAATGTATTCCGTTTTACAACTGGACTCTGACATATTCAAATTCAACAAGTACCACGCAGCTTCTTGACTGCTAATCTAGACAGCGTTCAACATTTTTATCCTAACCACAGTTAGAAATTCACTATAATCCTTATCGGGATAATCGTTCTTCAACTTCAATATTCTAAAACGTATGAAGTGCAAAAGTACTCTTCTGGAATAAACCGAATGTTCATACTAGACTCGGGTACATTTGCGATTCGAGGGTTGAAATTATTCATCCAACGTTGCTGTATCACTCGTTGAAGGAATATACATAGTCGAGTAATTTCAGATCGAAAGATGTTCAAGTAATACTCGTACGACTAAGTATTATGATGATCGAGAAATCCATCTAACGGATCAAATTCTTCAAATTCGAGCGACTGATGCCACTTGCTTCTCAGTGTTTCTCGTCTGTCTTCACTCTTTGGCGTTGGAAGTAACACAACTATACTTTCTACGGGCCAGAATGGAGCACCGAATCGACACTTTCTTGGTCGTTTGTAGCATGTAAAGGTGGCTTGTATGTTTGGTCTTGTTCTCGTTCAATGCGTTCTGAATTGATACAATATAAAGAAACTATGAGACGAACGCTCACGGGCATCTCCTCGTTTATTGGTTCTTTCAAATAATTTTGCAACCGAGTAAAATATGCGCATGCGAGCTACTTTGTTGCTGAAACTCAATACGTTTGAAGTAGTCAGTGACGCGATATGAACCAAATGGACTGTAACATGATGACTGAAGCAAAAACATTATTGTGTCAAACAGTTTATCAAAGTACAAGCAACATGTTGCTGGGTCTTCATTTACAAGGGATGTACGCAAATCACAGCTCATCTCAACCGTAGGATCACCTTTGCCTGCCCATTCTTTACCGTATTCAAGTCGGTAGAGCATGCAAAGCAGATTGAGCCATCTGTACTTAAATGCACTCATTGTCAAGAAAATCGTCGGTTTACAAAGTTGATAGATCACTGCGAACACATCTTTCTTCCTTTGCATCCAGTATTGTACGGAATTATTTGGGATTGACCTAAAAAAGGTCAAATTCCGCTTGATACAACCCTCTAAAAATGTTCTACCTTCTACATCAACATGAGTAACATTCGCAATATTTCCTGTAGCTTTAAACATAATATACACTCCTTTAGCAAGACGTTTTCGCATAATTTTTATTGCCATGTACAACATGTGCTCTGGGTTCAACACCCCTTCGATCTCGTCTACGAATTTCACTCGTGGAATATCCACAGTCTTGAATGTTCGCGGCTCACCCAGATAGATATTAGGAAATAACTCTTCGGCGTGTTCGTCGAATAATAAACTGATTGGCTTTTGATCCATTCTCGGCGCGAGATCTCAGTCCACATGGGCGGCTGTTGCTTTACTAAAAGCATACCATTTACATGCTCGACACTTTCTAGAATTGGTTCAATTATTGGCTCATTCGGATATACGTCCTCAGCTTTAATTTCAAGCACCGGTGATTCACTCGTCAAACCAAAGACTTAATGCGGTGTATTCTGTACAATGGTTTTGTAAAAGAATACTGTAACTGCTTTTTAACCGTTGATTTTTTAACAAAACCGAAGAGGCAGCATGACTTGTGAATTCGATGACGTTTTATATGAACGTTGAAAGCGTAGTCATCATCAAGTTGGCGAGGGAGATCGTATATTATAGTGTTTATGTCAACAGGCACATTGATTACTTGTTCAATAATTCCTTTCGAGCTGTGTACAAAGTGTAGGCGTCAGATTTACATAAATGGAATTCGCGGCGAAACGAGTCGTTCCATTATGATGTCGAAGGGCGGCAAGTGAGTTGGAAACAAGGGATACGAAAATCCATTTGAACGAGAGAGGTGGGATATTTTTTTCTAGCAGAGATTTATAACACGTCTGAAAAACTTTAAATTTAGTCACGTCCCGTTATGCTCTTCTGTGGGGTAGAAAGTATATCTCGTTCGAACCACAAACGATCGCACACCATACAAGCAATGCCAAATTGATTCTCATAGAAACGTTTACTAAACTCAATATCGGCTGCGATACTTTGAGAGACAAATTTCTTACACACTTGTCGTACAGGTTTTTATTCGTTGACTCCAATTCAACTTTAAGAGGTCGCTTCTGATGAAAACGATACTGCCTAACACGCTCGACACTCGACTGTGTCTTTCCTCTGACTCATTTGTTTTACGTCGTTAATTTCTGTTTTGGCGATACTTTTTACACGTGTAAGCGTTCTTCCTTTTCTTTTCATCTTCTTTCTTTTTTTGGAATGCAAGAAACTTTTCCGCCTCGGTTGTACTAAACAAGAAAGGAGTATATCATTGAATTGTTTGAGTTCCTGTTTTTCTTGTTGACGCTAACGCATACCTCTTGAACGTTCAGTGCAGGCCTGGATTTAGGGGGGGTCTAGGGGGCTGCGGCCCCGGGCCCCGTCTAATAATAGGGCCTCCAAGAGACACACACTTCCGACATTTAATAAAAAATTAATCGTATCATTTGTCATATACACCCTGTCAAGAAAGTATCGGGAATTGTCAATTTAAATCTCCCGGGTAATAGCTAGGCAGATAATTTTTTTTTTCCAGGTTGGTACAACTGTTTTGTATTATGATGCCTATTTTTAGCGCGATCTGTCAACCAGTGTGTTTACAGCAGCTGTTAAAATCAGTCGACTTGAAGTGTTTTGTCGAAGTTTTACAATGAGTGAAAATATTGAACAACGTACTTGTGTTAAATTCTGTGTTTCGAACGAAATTTCTTGTGCCGATACACTGAAAATGTTACAGAAGGCTTTTGGTGAATCTGCTTTATCAAAAACTCGGGTTTACGAGTGGTACAGAGCGTTCAAGGATGGTCGGGAGACAATCGAAGACATGCCTCGCTCTGGACGGCCTTCAACGAGTGTGACCGATGATAACGTCGATAAAATCAAGGAAATCGTTGCTGAAAATTGTCATGTGAGCTTGAGAGAGATGGCTCATGGATTGGGCATGTCACACGAGAGCGTACGTACGATTGTGCACGAAAAATTGGGTATGCAACGCGTTGCGGCTCGGCTTGTTCCGAAAGACCTGAATTTCTTTCAAAAAAAGTACCGAGAACAGGTAGCTGCAGACATGCTGGATCGAGCCAATTTGGATCCTACCTTCTTGGAAAAGATAATTACTGGTAACGAGACATGGGTGTACGAGTACGACACGCTTACGAACCAGCAATCGTCCGAATGGTGGCCAATTGGCGCGCCAAAGCCGAAAAAACCTCGCCAAAGCCGATCGAAAGTGAAGATCATGTTGATTGTTTTCTTCGATATTCGAGGCGTGGTACACTATGAATATGTGCCAGCCGGACAGACAGTCACCAAAGAGTTTTACTTAAGTGTTTTGAGACGTTTGAGAAAGGCTATCCGTCGTAAACGTAACGATTTGTGGGTCGACAATTCTTGGATTCTCCATCACGATAATGCGCCGTCTCACAAAGCCATAATTGTGAATGAGTTTTTGGCCAAACACTCGGTAAATATCATCGAACAACCGCCGTATTCATCAGATTTAGCACCCTGCGACTTCTTCCTATTCTCAAAACTCAAATTTCCGCTACGGGGAATGCGCTTCGAATCGATTGATGACATCAAGACGAATGCGACGCGAGAGCTAAAGGCCATCCCGGTAACCGCCTATCAGAAGTGCTTTGCCGAGTGGAAAAAGCGTTGGCATATGTGCATCGCTTCGAATGGATGTTATTTTGAAGGTGACAAAATAAATTTGGATGAAAATTAAAAATTGTTCGTTTTATTTAACAATTCCCGATACTTTCTTGACAGGGTGTACATCAATTTTTTTTTTAAATAAATAGAATCAACTTTACAGGAGCAAGTGCATTTTTTAATACATTTATTTTTTGATAACTTTGCATCCATTTTTATTTCCTCCTAGAGGAGGAAACTTCGTAATAGTAAAATTTCGAGTTTCGTAAAAACGTACCAGAAATTAGCTTTAAGATATAACGAGTCGGAATCTACGTTTTTAGGAAGTTTTGAAATGACTGCCTCCAGCCCAATACATTACAGCTTTACAGTATGCCTGTTTTTCTTGGAGGAGATCTCAATAATAACTTACACAGTCCTATTGGTATTGAATTTTGTAATTTTATGGTAAACGATTTTGGATTACAACTGAGCAATGATCCTTCCATATCGACAACGAATAACACAGTACACCTGTACTGATGCAGTATTTAGTCGCTATGTCGATAATCTCAAAGCCGGGCAGCATTTTCGTACTTCAGTCATCATCGTCCATTATCGTCAATTACTAACGCAGTACCTGAACCTAATTCTGTACAATAAAGTTATACTTTGATGCACTGAGATTTATTATTTTGGCTAGGTTTCAGTTGGAGATTTGCGTCACATCACAAAAGCGTTACATTTTTTAGTGTTGTTACACAAATTTTGAAATGACCCCCAGCCGAATCCATGTTAACCCTTGTGTTCACACCCAACTTTACCTACGTTGTTACGCACCCGGGTACCCGGGTACCCACCTCTTATTTTTCTCCGTTTTTCGAATATTACGATCCTAAAATCGCTTTTTAAACGTTTATTTCTATAAGTAGACGCCACTATTGATAAAAAATGCCAGTTCTCACACTTTTGGCTGACTTAGCATCTTTTGCCGGAGAATGTTGAGTTTGCACGCTGTCCAAGGAAGCCTGAAAAATAAAAACGATGCCTGGGAAAAATTGTCAAAAACGTTAACAGGAAATCATAATAATCATCACTATCAATACTATTGCATATCTAACTTTTCTAACTCGGAAAGTGTCATAAAAAATGTCGCAGCTTCCGAATCCGTCTTGCTATATAGTCTGGTAGGACCTTTCAACTCAGTTCCCTTTTTATAGCTAAAAAAAAGTAGGGGTATGGAAGGGTCGGCATAAGGCATAGTGAATGTTTCGTGTTTGAAGACTTTGTGGCGACCAACCACGTGTGTTGTCTAATATCATTTAGAGCCATTAACTTCCCATTTTAGAATATTTTGGGAATAATGCGATTGGCACTTGGCAACACTGACAATACAGATGAATGGAGTCTGGCAACACTGGCAGGCTGAATGTATGCATCGTGTAAGCTTAGATTTCAAGAGCTAAACAGTAGTGTTTTGAAGTTCTATAAGTGAAGACGTAATTCTTGTTACTAAAAAATAAATAAAACTTAATTGGATACCGAAAAATCCATAACTTTGAAGCTATGGAACAACTATTGAGAGCAGAATTTGCAAAGTAATTTTTTGTAGTGTTTTATTTATAAATTTCGTTTTCATTCTCTGATTCTATTGAACAAGTTAGTAATGCACGAATTAAATCTCAGGTTGAATACGGCACAGAAAGAAGTTTATTTGAAAACGATATTAGGAGAAAGCAATATAGATTCCAATGTGCAATCTGACAGTGAAGACGATGACTGGTTACAAGATGAAGTTTTGAACAAGCATCCTGCATCTGATAGCAATGAATCTGGCGAAGAAGACGAGAATACTGACCAAGAGGGAGAAACTGAAAGCAGTGAGAGGTTCAAACGGCAACTGCAGCATGAGCAGGTAGCTTAGAAAATGCTTGGATAGCCAAAGACAAAACTGTATGGAATAAATCGCCGCCTTTTCAACATCAAACTGCACGTCACAATATAGTGCAACAGCGAAGTGGTCCTCACAGAAGCACAGAGGCTCTTTCAATAAACAACACTTTCAAGAAGATATTTACAGTGCATATGATAGATATTATAATTCGTCATACGAATAAGAAAGTCTTGTCAGCCTACACTGAATTCAATGCGGCGAATCCAAATTCACAAAGAGAATGGCTTCCGTTACTATGCAAGAAATGTACTCGTTCATAGCTGTTTTGATTTGCTCTGGTACGAATAATGCAAATACTGATTATACAAGTGATATGTGGCACAGAACTTAATATCCCTTCTATAGAGCGACGATGGAACTTAACAGATTTCGGAACATTATGCATTTTATTAGATTTGACGATGCTAATATACGCCAACAACATATCAAAGAAGACAAAGCAGCTGCAATCCGTGATCTTTGGACAATGCTGAACGCAAATTTATCTCAGCTGTACAAGCCGACTGAGAATGTAACAATTGATGAACAACTTTATTCTTTCAGTGGTCGCACAAAATTTACGCAGTACATTCCTTCTAAGACGGCTAAATATGGCATTAAGATTTGGTAGATTTGCGATGCTGAAAATGCTTATCCATTGCGCGGTATCATTTACGTATCAAGGAGAACGAGTCGTAAAAGAGCTTGCAGCCTCGTACCGAGACAGTGGTAGAAATATTACCATGAATAATTTTTTTACAACGTTACCCCTTGCCAAACACATGCTTTCATGGAATTTAACTATCGTTGATACTTTGAGATCGAATAAATCTTATGTTCCAAGTGTGATGGCTCCACATAAGTCGAGATAAGTATACTCTACTTAATTTGCTTTCAATGAAAGGGTAACGATGTGCTCATACGTGCCAAAGAAAAATAAAGCTGTAATTATGTTGTCGACTATGCATTCTGACACTGCTGTAAATGATGACGGTAAAAAACCACACATTGTAATATACTACAATAAGTATAAAGCTGGCGTTGATACCATCGATCAAATGTGCACTCGATACACTACACAATGCCGTACTCTGAGATGGCCGGTAGCTATGTTTTTCAACATGCTGGATATTAGTTCTTTTGCGTCCTATTTGATTTATTACGAAAACAACAAGATACTTCCGAGGAGAACAAACCAACGACGACTATTCATGCGCCAATTGAGTAAAGAACTCGCAAAACCAGAACCCGGGTGCGTCCGTGATGTATCTATACTTTACACTCGATTTTTTCCTAGTAATTTTCGTTTTTTTTTTATTCCAAACAAATTACCTGCTTACAATTGAGTTAAATAACGATGATCCGGAGGTGTTTGCCGAAATTCCTACTTTTGACCAAGTTATATTCAAAAATTCACCGTGTGGGTACCCGGGTGCGAACACAAGGGTTAAAAAAAAAAAATGAAAATATTACAGAAAATCTATTACAATCTTTTAATCTTCTAAAATTAGCCCATACTTTCTCTACTCTGTTAAGAGTTACAATTGAAAGGAACATTAGTGCATAACGGTGGCATGAAATATGAAGAGGGATATAATTCGTGTTACGAGATCGACAATGTGAATAATCATGTAAATTGTACACTGAAATAACCAGAGCTCGCGCACGTCGACTCTAACTTCTGGTGAACAAGACACGCATACGTTTTAAGGAACACTATTAATCGATTGCTTGTAATCCGACGACGTTGTGAAATGGAGAACATTTTAATCGCTGGTCGAAAAACATTGTTACTAAAGCAGTACAAAACGGCCATGTAAAAGGAAAATATTTTTCGATTATCGGCTGACGATAGCATTTGTTTCGAATGCCAAATGCATTAACGTGTGTCTTAAAACAATTATCGATTCTCTAATGTGTAATTAACGTTTAGTATTTTCAGATTTTTTTAACATTCCTTTTTAAGTAATGTAATTGTAAGCAAGTAGTCTCTGCAGATATTTCGCGATTAATTGCGTGGCTTCATTTTATAACTTCTCAAGAAGCAAATTTATATAGGACAGTGATATCTGTCTATCGATGTTGGTAAAATATTAACCGACCACCGTTCATTAAAACGGAATTTAAATAATTGAGTTGTAGGATTTTTCACAGTTTTTGCGATTTTCAAGTAATTTTAAAACTTAAAATTCACTAAAGAAGTAAACATTCTTAAAGAAAAACAGAGGCCTATTTTTCATTTAATTTTCGAGATACGCATTATACATGTATATCTCCTGCAAGAAAAAATGATTGACAGCGGTTTTTTAATTTGTATTCTACCCTACGGCGAAAGCAATCCCTCATTATCGCTACTAATACTTTTTTTGCTGTTCGATTTCCTGAACGCCGGTCTTTAATTCTTTATACGGCCCACTCTCTTTTTTTTTAAATTTTTTTTTCTTTTTCTTTCATACTCTCCACCAATACAATTTGCAGAAAATTATTACACCTTTCAACGTACACCACTTATCGAGTTTATTTTATTTTTTGCTATCTCCTCTATTCTCTTCTCAACATTTTGTTATTTTGAACTTGCTATAGTTGTAACACTTTTTCGTCGCACCCACGTTTCAAAAGCCTGCAATAGCAATTTCAATCACGCATTTATTCATTGCCGATTTCATTCGACAAAACCACCGTGCTCTAAAAAGAAACCAAATTAAAAATTGTAAAAATCCTCAATGACGTGCACATACACACATGCCTGTACTATACTGGTAGTTACACACAAACGATAAAAGTTTTCGTTTATATCGGCATGATTTTTAATTAATTGCAATTAAAATTACTGCGCATTATTCTGACACGGTAAATCATGAAACTTACTCCCGCACTATTAATTGGACACGTGTCCGAGCGGCGGTACTTAAAACTGTACAAGAAATGAACAAAGGAGATTGAAGAATCTGAAAATTCAAGCGGTACGAGAAATAACGAATAAGATTTATTTAATGTTCAATCGATGGTTAAAAAAATATATAAAAAAAGTTTTTATTTTCATGTTACACAATTTCTCGCCAAATTAATGTAAAAAACAATATTATAACGTAAAATTTATTTTTAAACAAATAACTCCGCGTACATTTCATGTAAAAAACATAAATTAATTTTCATACTTTTCTTTTTCTTTTCTAACTTTCGATTATATTTAATATTACATAAGTACAGAGTTACATTGATAACAAGTTATTTTTGGTAACGCGGCACTAAAAGTCTTTCGTTTCGATGCCTAAAGGTGACCAGTTGAATGTAGTATAAAAATCCGCACCGTATTTTTTTAAATTATATAAAATGAAATAACATTATCAAAAAAACTTATAACAAACTATAAATTTTCTTAAAATAAGTATAACAAAAAAAAACCCTCTTCAGCTTAACAGATTCGCGCGTGTTTTATTGTTTAATATCTGTTGAGCTCTGGCGATGAGTTCCGGCCGAAAACGATTCTTTGTAGTATCTTAAGAAAATTTAAAGTTTTATGTGATGTATTATTATTTAATATTTCAAGATAAATACGGTAGGTCGATAATTGGGGCTTTGCCCGATTTTTTTTTGTTTTTGTTTTTTTTTTTCAACAATCGATATATACTTCTTTACTAAATTATGTAGCCGCAATAACAGCAATCGTTTGGTCTGATTAGATTACCATACTTTTCCAACGCGCATGAGACACTTAAAAAGTAACATCCTTTTTCATATATATGCAGCTCTTATTTATCACAAAACAAAAAAAAATTGTTTTGTATCCTTTTAATCGAGATAAACAGACACAAATGTATTAACATTTAATAATCGTATATGAGATTCGTATACCACAGTCCATCGAACTTTAAACCAAACATATATGCAGGCGCTTATCACAATTCGTTGCGAAGTTTTGGTAAATTATATTAAGACATTATTAGCAATTGGAACGATTTAAGATCGTTCGAACGGCACTGATCCCATATAAAATGTTTATTTCCTAACTACAGAAATGTATTTATATTTGAAACTGATAAATTGAACAAATTCTTTTTTTAATTATTTTTCTTTTTCGATAAAATCATCTAACAAGGAGAGGTCACGATCTGTGGGTCACTGATTTTGATGAAATCTTGCAGATCGATGGAAGACCAGGAGAGTATATTGATCTGTGTAAAATATTAGAATGCAACTTTTTGATTTACGCGAGAAATTTAAATTTGATCGTGAACTCTCCCCTTGTAAGACAATTATTTACACGAGTTCTGATGAAACATACACTGTAACAAAAAATTAAATATCAAATCGTATTTTTTAATAATTCGTGTCGTTTTTGGATGATTCATTTAGTTTCAATCGCAATAAAAAGAATTTTCTGGTAAAATCATAAACGTGTTCATGTGTTCGTATTCCTAGCTTTAATTTTCAGTAAACCGTATATTCCATCAATTGACAAAATCATTACAGCTGTTTACTGGTAGTTTATTTATTATTTAACGGCAATCGGTGAAACGTAGCGGTGGTTCTACAGATGAAGGGAATACATTTTACTAATTATTTCCGGGTAAAATTAATGGGGGAAAAAAGAAGAAACTCGGTGTTTGTTAGCGTTTACTTAATTAAACGGTACAACGTTACTGTTATAGTTTTTCGGTTTGATTTTGGAAGTTTATACTGTTTACAAATTTCTCAGCCGCATCAATCAAATCGTGAAATAGACATTAACAATTATAAAATACCGGCTGTCAACTAAGAAAATACATATTTTGAAAGACACTGTAATGCCCCTAAACATGTGTACATATAGCCGTTGAATTTATTTGCCATAGGCACGTATACACATACACAAGGAAAATAAATAAATACAATTAAATAAACGGCCCTCGATGATGGTGTTTTTCGCTAAGCCAGTAGAATTCGACGAAGGGAGTGTACTATTCTATAGAGAGCTAAGTAAGTAGCTGCAACATAGCTAAAAAGGGCGTTACTGTTTTAAGTAATTTTCTAATTTAAATCGTCGTCAACGACATGACTCTAATCGTGACATGTGCGAGGTGTCTGCAGATTAAATGATTTTATTTCAAACAATCTAAAGTAAAAAATTAAAAAAAAAAAAAAAATCGGGGACATCGGGATAAATTAAAAGGAAAAAAATGAGAAAACCAAAAAACCGACTGAATAAATACTAAATTTTCTGTAAATTCCAACGCAGTTCCGCAGGAGAAAAAGAAAAATATACAGAGATCAATTAGTGATTTTCCATAATCATCATTTTACCCGAAGGGAATTCCGCTCTTTAACAGCTCCCCTCTGGGGTTGAGAGAAGACCACCGTAAAATTGAATTCAGGCTACATATACGAAATAGTTCATTTTATAATCGTCTCTTTTTATGTATTTCTGCTCCATCAACCATTCCACTTGTTCCTTAATCATCTTCTTACTCGGCATAAACATGTTTTTCAATATGTCGATTAGTTCACTTTGCAGCTGCGAATTCGATATCGTGTTTCTCATTTTCATGATCTTTATTATAGCCTCCTGTGAACACCACGGGAAAATATTTAATGAAAACATATACGTGCTATAAATCAACAATATAAAATGGTAAAAAGAAAATGTACACTGTTGTTCCTAATGAACTAAGTTGTTATAACCACACGTAATAACGGATATGCTGGGGAAATTATATATGTCAGACACGATATTGATCACGTGATCTTCAAGAGCACGGTCCCTCATATTTCAATTATATTTCTGAAAACAAATTTCAAACGTATACTATCGGAAATAGTCAACCAAAAATATATACTTAAAGTAGACTACGAAATATGGAAAAATAAGTTCCTCCTTTCTTCACAAAAAATATAGAAGATGAGATTGTCAATCACATCAGCCGTAAAACAAATTGTAAAATTTTAGCTTAAACGTCCACAGTTCAGTATAAACTGTTGAATTATTTAGATTAGAGTAAAAAAACAACAACAAAAAAACACTTACTTGGACTCTTAATATTCGAAGCTGCACGATACTTTCATTATCTTCTTCTTTACTTTTTTCAGTCTGTAACTGTAGTCGACCAATTATATTCAATCTTCCTCTCGTTTGTAATTTTCCATTTTTACTAGTTCCAAAAATATTTTGAAATAATAAAAATTAAGTAAAAAACTTATTTAAAATTAACCATAATTTACATACACACCCGCGCTATTTACATTATTAATAATACACGCCGTTTCATTAAACTGTTTCGAAATGTATTCTAGAGAAAAAATATTTTGTACTTTTAAAAAACACAGCACGAACTCATTTTTAAAGATAACCGATACAAATTTAAATTATGTCCACAATAAACATAGGTCGTTAACAACATTAATTCCTCGAATTTATACAGGTCTTAAGATTTTTCAACGTCAAATCAGTTTGGAAGCAGATGTTTGATATCGAATTAACTGGATTTTCTAGTCAAGTCTATTAAGAAGCTATTAATGTTTTAAAAATCTGTTTACTGAACTTTTCAAAAATATCATTTTAATCTAAAATACAATTTTTTTATAGAAAAATTTCTGAAAATTCTAAAAGTTTAATTCTGTTAGAGTAGTTGAATACATTTGTCTCACATACGAATACCCACAAAGTAAATAACTACCTAAAATCTTAATAAATTAAACTGAATATGTGCACATTAAATTATCGCACACCTAGTGATTAAACAAAACTAATAAAATTTGAAAAAGAAACTGAGAATATTAAATGGGATATAATAGAATTATGTGAGATAAGAAAAGAGGAGTTCATAGAACTTCGATCAGAAAATTTACTATATAACGAATGCAGGGGACGAAACAGTGGAACTTGATTTCTAGTAAATAAACGACTAAAAAAATCAAATTAAACTGATGGAGTACTTTGCTCAATAATAACTTTATAAATCAAATATAAAATCTGTACAATACAAATGTACGCCTCTGTCATAACTCACTCGGATGAAAAAATTGAACAATTCTAACAAGGTTTTAACAAAGCAGTAGATAAGACGCCATCATACACACACAAAAGTATATATATATATATATATATATATATATACACACACATACTAAGGAAGTCTTTATGTAAGGACTGCCAGAAACAAAGAGGGAAAAATTGTGTTTGGGAAATTAAGGAATTGATAAAAGAAATGATCAAGAATAAGGTTAATACAATTTATAGAATAATATAATAACTTTTGACACAATGAATTCATCGTAAAGAAAAAAAAACGAGATTTGAATATCAGAAAATGGAAATATTAAAGATGATATAATAAAAAATATACAATAAAGGATGTCTGTGAAATTAACAGTTTCAAAATAGATAGTAATTAACGAACTAATGAGAATAATGGTGCATATAAATTTACAATTAGAAAAATATAAGCTTACAACGAAACAAGCTATATTTGTGGACCCAATCAAATTTAGAAGAAAATAAAAGCAAATACCAACTGACAGTGAAAGAGAAATAACATCATAAAAGCATTGAAGACTTAATGGCTATAGTAAAGAAAATAACCAAAGAAATAGCTGAAATAAACAGACGAAAGAATAACAAGAAATCGTCGGAAGAATGCTCGCAGTTATGAAAAAAAACGAAGAAAAATGAAAAGGCTAATGAAAATAGAATCGAATACCGTGAACAAAATTACTAGTAAAAAAATCAAAAACGACATATAAAATTGCAACGAAAAATTAAGGGAATAAATCCAGAAGTAGAAAAATAATAAAAAACAGAAAAGGTACATTGATCGTTTGAAAGAGACATAAAAAACAGAGATACAAAAATTGCCGACAAAAGATCTATTTTACATCATACCGCTGAATTTTATGAAAATCTTTATAATTCCGAATTGAACCCGAAAAATCATTTTAAATTAGATGAATTCGCGTTCCATAGATTCTCAGAACAAAAGTTGAACGATTAAAACAAGGAAAAAATGACAAAGCAACTGGGAATGATGTAATAATGGAAGTGTTGAAATTAGCAGGATTAAAAACCTGGCAACGATTGGCTAAAATATAAACCACATGTTTAAGGAATAGAAATACACATCTATAATTGGAACGAAAGAATTATAATAATATTAATATGGAAAAGAGAAGACAAATAAAACATACATAATTACAACCGTGACGTCAATGGCTTAAAAAAAATACTTACAAAAATAATAATAAACAACAAAATAAAAAATATAGACTAAATATTGCGTAGACCAAAAAGAAAAACAACAAATGTTTAAAAGCAACTTTAATACAATCGATCGATAATATACACACGTGACCATTACAGAAATTATAAGCCATAGTGAAGAATACAAATATCACTTTTAATGTTAGCATTAACTGACTACGAGAAATTTTTTTGACTCCGCTTATCTATCAATAGTACTAAAAGCACTGGAAGATCGAAGAGCCGATAATCCGTACATAGAAACACTAGCTAACATTTATAAAAATGTCACTGCAATCATAAATATGGGTAAATACGACCAGGACTTGGAATAGAGGAATAAAGACAAATAGATAGATTATTTCTAAATCTGTTTATAGCAGCATTAAAAAAAAAAAAAAAATCCTAAGTTAAATCGAACCGACAAAAGATTAAAACTAGATGGTGCGAATACCTCAATCAGTCAAATTTGCGAAAGATGTTTAAATACACGTAAATCTCGAAAATCAAGAAAACGAACTTGATAATGTTAAAAAAACGCAGATTTAAGAATTAACATAAATAAAACAAAAATTATATTTGTTTTTTCTTTCCGTAACCGCACTTTTAAGTGAAATTATAAGATTTTTAAAAACTTTTAAAAAAACTGTTAATTCAATTACATACGTTATATTTTTTATTATCACACGAACATAAATACGTTCAATTTACACAAAATATATAACGTCATTTATAAAACATATTACACGTAATAAACATTAAAAATTAAAAAATTTTAAACGTTATATATTTTGTGTAAATTGAACATATTTACGTTCGTGTAATAATAAAAAATATAACGTATGTTAACAGTTTTTTTAAAAGTTTTTTAAAATCTTATAATTTCATTTAAAACAAAAATAATATATAACAAGTTTTGCAATAAAAGAATAAAATATAAAAAAAAGATACTATTGAAGAGGGCCAAGTTACAAAATCAGATAACAAACACATATAGATAGGATTTTTTTTTTTTTTTTTTTGGCAACCCTAAGCGATAAAACCCGGATAATAGATGAATTGCAGCAGATATATGCTTGAGTGCGTACGCGCGTTTTTCTCAATTCTAAAACTGATTTTTATTTTTAAAATTTTCTATCAGCCTTGACCGAAAAAAATCGTACCTTTTAATTCAACGCTATTTGCTACAAAAATAATTTAGTTTTATTCGTAGTTATTTAAATTTTCAATTTGCTAACGACGAAAAAAAAAAAGAAAAGAAAGGAAAACTTTAAAGATTTTTTTTGCAAAATAAATAATTTCTAGTAACAATCGTAGAGTGCAAAGAGATTTTTCGGTGCATATAAGAATATGTTAATTGCTCTTCCAGTTTTACTGAAATTAATATAAATAAATTTAACTGCACAGTAATTTTTGCTTGCAACGTAATCCATATTTTACGAATTTTAAATGTTTCACTTTCCACTATTTCAATTTTTTTTAAAGTTCACTTTAAAAATGAATTGTGAAAAATTTTACCAATTTTGAACATTTTATGCTGGTAATTACCAAATTCGTTGTTTTTTGAATCACAATTGTCATCAATTTCAATTTGTTTGAACTGCGTTAACATTAACTATAGCAGTAATTAAACCGCCTAAAAAGTAGTAAAATAGCAACGCGATGAAATTATTAAAAATTTTTCGAAGCAATGATGATAATCGAAAAATATCAACCACAATCAAAACTAATTATTCTGACTATTTAATTTTGAACATGAAATTACCTCATGTGTAAAGTAATAATGTGCATCCCACATAATGAGTTGCGGATCAAATTCAAAAAATTCCGCTACAGACACCAACAGTTGAACTAGACAGTAGAAAAGTATCAAAAAATGAAACTTACTTCTTGCAAAGAATAAATAACATAATTAGTACCATATTTTTCAAATATGAAGCATAAAGACATTTTACAACACCGATACAATTAGTATTGCGATAAAATTTGTACTCTACTCTTTCATATCGAAAAATTACTATTTATTTGTACCATTAAAAAAGTTCAAAAGGTAATGACAATATTCGTATACAACGGTGCCTTTTTACTTTTAAAATCTATTATTTTCTCACACGTAACTTTTTTTTTCTTTTTCTTTTATTATTTTTATTTTGATATGCGGACGCTATAAGTAGCAGTCATGTATCAATACAGTTCATCCACTGTTAGAGATTTGGTTCTATAATCATCGAGATATACGGGGGGATAACCTATTTCTAACTTATGCAGCATGATTGGCAATATCTTTTAGTCTAATAATCAACAGACAAAACATTAAAAAAAACTAATTAAAATTCGAGCGTTTTGTGATGCTTCTTATTCCATTTTTAAACATCATCTGTTCCAGTAAGAATTCTTTTGTAAGAAAGATTTCGTGTAAAGGAAAGAGCGCTGTTCAAAATTATACAACTAAATTTAGGATCACAAAGATCAATAAAAGAAAGAACCGATATAAAAAAAGTTTAAAAATTATTATCAAATTCTACTATAAATAAATTAAAAAAGAAGAAAAATGCAGCCTTATAATACTAAAAACTTCTATTTTAGTAAATGAAAAGTAAAAAGAAAAAAACGTGTTTCATTCGAATTTTTCAATGATATTCTCTTCCTACACTTTTATTCAATAAAAACCTTTATAAATGTAAACAGTGAAGCACGCTGCGATAAGAATTTTTAAATATTAATGTAATAAAGAAGTGAAATGAAAATAACTTACACTATACCAAATTCATCGTCGATCCAAAATACGGTATTTTCAGTGAAGTCTTTGGGAGATTGTACCTCCGGTGAATAGCACAAAATCTGTTTTTTTAATTTAGGATAAGCGCTTAACGACTGAAACAAAAAACATCAAAATAAACGAAATTACTGACCAAAAATTTTAAAAACAATTCTCTAAGACTATCTTAAAATTAAAAAATAAAGAAATATCGGAAATGCAAAACTGTACGAAATAAAAACGCACAGTTCGCACGAGGTTACATCATCAATTAATTTCGTATAAAAAAAGAGTGAAAAATAACATATTTCGATCTTCAATTTTTAATAACTTTCTTCTTTGCATCCTTCAAATCAATTTTCACTCTCTAACCACTGCAGAACCAAATTCTCCCAAATCCGAAAGGATACGAACTCACAGTTATCGTGAAACTCATTCGTTTTTCCTTTTTCGTTCATTTATTTTTTTTCATCCGTTTACCACACATATTCACTTAATATTTTTAGCGGAACGTAATATAATGTTTTACATTACATACCCATAATGTTCTACGTAACTCCGGGTCAGGTAATTCTGTAGCTAGTAGTAAATTCTCGTAGGATATTTTGTCTAATGGACGTTGATTCCAAACAAAGAGAACTGCCATTTGAAATGTTGTCACTTCTAAATCAAACTTACCTACATTATTCGTAAATGTCACCTACCAAAAAATAAATAAAGACATCATACAGATTTTAACATGAAAATTCACTGTTATCACTAATTTATATCGAATATCTCGGTCATGATTAGAAAGTAAAATTTACATTAACTTAAAATTACTTTTTTATCAAAAAAAAAAAAAAAACAATACTTATTACAGGTTTATTAGCATGGATTCGGAGGTTTCTTTTGAATGCAAGGAAAACATATATACTGGGAAATGACATGTTTCAATCGATTAAATATAATTAGTAAATTTACGTTAAAAATAACATTATAATGAAATAAATTCTTAAAACCAGGAAACTGCAGATGTGCAACCATCAAAATATAACTTCCGGACTAAATAAATACAACGTATCTGTCAACCCGTAATTATCTCATAAATTTTTTACAATTTCTGGTATCAATATAAATATTTCAACTGGTAACGGTGTATGTTTAAATATTAAATTAAATAATAATCATCTTTTGTCAATTGCGGGTATATACCATTTCTACGAATCACAATAATCGGAATTTCTGCTTGGCCAAATGCCATTATAAATGCTTTGAAAGAAATTACATTAATCGCAGGTGATATAAATTTTTTGCACGTTAAAACCATGAATTACTTAAACCTATTGAGAGCGAATGGATTCAGAAATATTCAAAATCAACCATCATTTCAAATACGAAAGGATTCTTAATCTTCCTGTTTAGATCATATTCTTGTTTGTAGGATTAAAAACGTAAACATAAAATTAAATTTTTGCCCTGAAGTTATTTTATGCAGCTTCTCCGGTCATTCTGTATTAAGTAAAAGTTTTAAAATAAGTAGTAATTACAGATTTAAAACCAATAATCTTCTCTATTTCACTGACAAATTATTGTTACAAAACATACTTAAATCAAGCAGTATAAATAAGATGCACAATGAATCAACGTCTATTGGCATTGAGTTTGACATATTTTTATCAGTTCAAAAAAATATTATAAACAGATCAAAGCGACAGTATAAAAATTGAAACGAAAAATATCTGAATAGGTTACGGATGAGGTAGTTAGATTATCTTTAGAAAAAAATTCACTTTATACATTAACTGTATCCTACAATTAGTAACATAGAAGATAAGATATTAAATCAATAATAAAAAGAGAAATTAAAAAAAAATAAAATAAGTAAATAAAAATAGAAATAGAATCATACGTTAAACAGAAATATAAAATCAGAATAATATCACAACCGGGGCAGTGGCCGTAATAAGAAAGTAAAAGATTATTACAGAGTTAACAATTATCAAAATGATTCTACCGATCACGATAAATAAAATGAACAGAGAACGGTAAATTCACCGCGGCTTCAACTGATAAGCGAGGATTTCCAAAAAATTCATTTTCAGTAAATGCCAAATAATTTATTTTTATACTCTTATTATATATGTTAGGGAGCTTAATCCCCTGACTCCGCCACCCACTTGCTTCTATGAACTCAAACAAGTGCTATTGAAGTATTCACATTTTAATTATTTCTGAACTATTCGATTAGTATTAAAATATTTTACAATTTGTATATTATTACAAAATAAAAATTTAAGAAAAAAAAAAAGGAAAAGTAAAAAATAAAACACCGAAGAAACATTGAATCATGAATATGTTTTTTTGAGAATTATATATATATATATTTTTTTTTGTATTTAAATATTACACTATATTTTTCGTAATTATTTTAAAATACATAGATGAAGAAAAAAAGAAAGAACTGTATCGCTCTACGTTAATTTTAAAAGTGCAAAATAAATTAAAATTTTTTTAATTCCAGTAAAATTTCAAAATAATTTATAGAAATTAACACATTTTTTGTACAAAACAAAAATAACCATGTTAAAAATATAATTTACACATTAAACTTGACCAAACCTTTTTTTTTTATCAAAAAAACCAATTTACTTGAGGAAAAAGCTCTCACTTTTCTAAGTTGAAAAATAATATCGCAGTATTATCTTTAAATCATTTCAAATGTTTAAATAATTGTTTTATTGATAAAATAAACCTGAACTAGTAGAAAGGTCATGTTAACAAATTTTAAAATACACCATTAAATAAGACAGTAATTTTTACCAGGCCGTTAGACATATGATGATACCACTGTAATTTTCGTCCATTATGTTTTCGGCGATAAAATTCTTCAACTTCTGGGATAAAGTCTTCTAGTTCAAATGGTAACGACACAGTGACACGTTCGCTGTTTTTTGCCCAAGCGCCGGCGTTTAGAATTTTAATATTAATCGTATCTATAAGTTGTGTGGAATAAAATACATCAAACTTCAAATATTAATTCAAAAAAAAAAAAAAAAGTAGCGGATATAATTTAAAAAAGACATTTTCCGAATTTTATTCGAAAAATATCAATTAAAAATTATTAAATGATTCGCAGCGTTTGATCGCAAAAAATAATTTCACACGTATATTATTAGAATAAATCACAATTTGTAGAAAAGCATTTTTAAAAATTCCATGCCTTTAATAAGCGTTTATCAGCCATTGTGAATTTATAATCCGCATGTATCATAACAATGTACAAAAATTAATGAATGAACAACTTTCTTTGTCGCAAAATTTACACTTTTCATTAAATTTTTCTGCTGCTACCCAATTCAGCAACAAACGAATATAGGCTAGGAACTGTATGAATTTGAAATGACCGTACTCCCGAATCCCAAATCGCATAACCAATAAGCTAAACTAGAAACTGTCAGCTACCGTAGCATAGCTGCTTAAACGGTAGTTTTCCATTCCAGTGAAACTCAGTTTGAATTTCACTGCCGCACATTGAAAATAACGAAAATAATCATCATTTGAAAAACTGAGTTAATGTCTGTAATAGACAAGTTTAAATAATAATAATAATAAACGTAGAAATTAACGTTTTAGATCCATTAGACTTTCTTTCGGCAAAACATTAAATTTTAGAAAATTTCTATTTTTAAATTGCAACAAAAGCTTACTAACAAGCGCGCAGTTTTTAAAAACCCCCACCAATTAAATTATACTAAAAGTAAACGTATTTTAATATGAACCTAGTTAGAAATTTAAAAAAAATAAAAAACTCAATGGATCTACGCGGACATAAACAAATATATGTGTTCATTAGTGTCATATAAATAATTTCAAAATATTCAGAGATAAACAATCGGAAAAAAATTCAGTTTTACCCGCTTTTTTTCTTCGGTTAAACCAACCTTTCTAGTCCCGCCAAACGATATATTAAAAAAAAAAAAAAAAAAAAATTTTTTTTTGTTTATCTAATTTCTATTTTGCAGTGATACCAATAAAATGCAGTTACGATGATAAATTTTTAAAAGTTTATTTAAAAATGTAATAAGTTGTTCATAATTTTAGGTGAGCGAAATTATTTCCATCCGCACGCCAAATTCGTTGTAGGGGTGTCGTAGTTAACCCATTTCTGTTCTGAAATGGTGATGAAAACTGATTTATGAACTCGTCACAATTAAAACAATCGGGAGATTTGTTGTTTTGTTTTTTTTTTTTCTACAATAAATATATACTTTGAGTCTTCACATTCAATTCCACAACCGTACTTAATGGAGCTATTTTATTTTTGCAGTTCCCTCAGTATTGAGTAAAGTAAAATAAATTTCTCTAAAAATAAATTATAAAAGGGATACATTGAAAACCGTCTTTTAAGTTACTAACCAAATATTTGTCAAATTTGTAGAGCGGAGAAAATAAGTTAATATATACATTTCTATAATAATGCATACATAAAAGGAGAATTTCATATAAATTTAAAGCTTATAATAATAATAAAACTTTGTATTTTTCCGTTAATTCTTCAAACTTTTGTGGACCTCTCGCGTGAACATCATGCAGCTCAGGTTATAGAGTATTTACCGGTTATTGGTTATTTTATATTTGTTTATATAATAGGATTTAGTTCATAATTTATCCTTTTTATTGCAAACGGCTAAAATATTAACATTTTGTCTAGTAAGCCGGACCCTTCCATTTTTAACCAATGATCCGCATGCGCTCATTTTAATTTATTATCGACACGTTCGTTATATCTGAATGAAATGTTTTTACCAATTTACGCGATATATGTTTTACCACAATTATCACAATTTATTTAGGCCTATTCCGCCGTTTTCGTATATTACTAATAATGACTTTTTTCAAAACTATTTCTAGTTTCGTCTATCACACGATAACCGTGACTTTTAAATAGATCACTTTAATAAAAACATAATCGTTTAACACGATGCGATTCAGTATTTTAATTTTTTGCATACCTATTATTTGTTTTTGTTGTATTCATTTTATGTTTCCTTATGTTACCAAAAGTTTTTAATAAGCATAATTCATTTCGTTGTTTTTTGATATTCATGAGTATATTCAATAATCTGTTTATTCTGTGTATAAAATGAAGGTACTCTTACGTTGGTAGGGTGTAATTCAATGATTTATTAATTATAATGTCAGTGTTTTTATTCGTTTTCTAATAACTGGGTAAATTCTTTTGTACTTCGTTCTCTTTATCGAAAATTATTTATAATCAAACAGAATCTTACTTAATAAACGAAGCAGAGAAATGACGAATTATTTGCACTTTCTCGTTGAAAAATGAATTCCGCTTTTCATAGATTCGAAATTATTTAAATGATTTCGTGAGAAAAAGAGAATGCATATTTTAATGAACGGTACCGACTGTTGGAAAAATTGTATAATAAATAAAAGAACACGTTTAAAAAAAAAAAAAACTAACATAAAATAAATTTTTTAAGGTGACGTAAATCTTACCGGCTCCACTTCCTTTCGAACGTCTGTAATGCTCCTTAAATTGTTGATTTAAATCTTCGCTTACTTTTATGTCTTGAAACATTCGTGCCAGTTGTGTAACGTAATCGGCAGGCATGCCTACTTCGCGTAACCTAAAATAACACCCAACCGGTTAACGATACAAAAATGATGCGACTAATTTTCATTGCTTTATATATTTCGATGACCTCTTTTTTCGAAGTCAACATTTTTTTCTTTCGTTAACATTTTTTTTGGTGTTTTTTTATCGGACTATTTTTTAAAAATATGTTTCTCTTTTATATTGCGCTAACCACAAGCTTGTAACTTAACTATTACTTGCCTGCTTAAAATTCAACTTTTACAGCCGTATTCCAAAACACTCTATTAATATGTTTTTACAAATTTCCAAAAATTTCTATATTAATACGAGTATACGCTAAAACAAAATTACTGAGTGCAATAAAACATAATTATTGAAATATACTAATAATGGGAATTAATAAAAAAAAACAAAAACATTATTCATGAAGCTTATACTACGTGGCGTATATCAATCTTTCTTCATTACTAATGAATACCGAAAAAAAAAAAAAAAATGTTAAGTAACTTTAGAAAAAGTCTAGTTTTTGATTTTTTTTTTTTTTTTTTAATTATCGGGTTATACTAAAATAAAAAATTATAAAATATAAATGTTTACAATACTAACCACTCTACCATATTTTCCTCTTTTTCTGAATCAGCCGATGTGTCCAAAATTAACCTCCTCGTTAAATGATTAGTATGACTCCGCATAAACACATCCTTATTTTGAACATATTTTAATACTAGTAACTGAAACAAATAAACAAAAAAGGTTTTCAACTATCTAACGATTTTTTCATCTTTTCGAAATTAAATATTTTACGATTTCCCCAAATTAATTATCAAATTAAGTTCGTAAAATTCACAGGCTAAATTACATATTTCAAAATGTGATCTAGCCATATAAATGTATAAATTTTTTTTTGGAAGTGGAGGGGGGACGTCAGCGGCTTTAACCCAACACTAAAAACAGCTACCTAAAAGGTTAAAACGTTATACAATTAGAAAAAAAAAAAAGAAGAAAATAACAGCTGGAGTTGGAAACAAACGATAAAGGAAGCATTGAAAGGAGCAAAAAAGTCTAGCGCTAAGAGTTGATAGTATAAGAGAGAACATTCGATATAAAGAGCAGAGCATTCAAAGAGGACGTGATTGCAGTTACATGGTGGGAGAGAATTAGTCTCTCCCGGAGAGAACAATAGGGAAAAGGTGAAAGAAAAAATCGAAAACAAAAAGAGGGGAGAAGAAAATGATTTAGTCTTAGTTTAATGTAAGGAAAGATAGCAGAATGGCGAGAAGAGGGAAAAGCTTGGAACCAAGACTGAGAATTGGGAATGGACTGTAGAAGAGGATAATAAGAAGAACGGTGGAGAAGAAAAAAGCGTGCAGTTTGTAAGAAGGGCTCTCATAACATTCGATAACGCACAATCAAAATTTACATGTTTACATTTTCCATTAATCTACCCTTTACCCAATATACTTTATCAGCATCAACTGCAACATGATGACTGTTAAAAACGAAACGTTTTCTTTTCAAACATTATCCAAAAAATGAAAGTAACTCAAAGTGGGAGAGATATAATCAAGGACAATTTTCTGCGCAAACAAAGTGGTGAATGAAGATGAATTGCGGCGAATGTCAAAGTGGCAAAACGTTTTTCATAAAATAAATTCAGTAACAAGATTATAAATTGTTGATCTGAAATATATTACCTATAGAATGAAGTAAAAAACTTACAAATCTGATCAATAAACTTTAACATGTATCTTATTTCTGAAGTTAAAGAAACCCGTGTAAAAAAAACGCCATTTTAAATTAAAAATAATACATTCCCTATTATTCTACTTTTCAGCTCTCCTTCATAGTAAATGAAAATCAATTCAGCTCAATTAAATTAAATAACAAGCTAGGTTAGGACTAGTAAACTACAATTAGTTCGAGATTAAGCTCAAGCACCATTTTTACAACTATAACATCTGAATTTTTTGATAACCTTTTGTTTAATTATTGCGCAAATAGCTTTTTTTTCTTGCTTATACCGCAAAATAAATTCACCGTAAGGTAATCTCAAAAATAATCGAAAACGGGCAATATATAATAAAAACGTTATATAAAGATATATATCCTCGAAAATTTTCCTGACAGGAACAAAAGAAAAAAAGATTCTTGATTTCATGTTCACGATTAACCAATAAATCCGGAGGAACATAATATAAAAAATGTTTTAAGTAATGCACGAATTTAAACGAACTTACAACATTATGTAACTTAGACTCGATTTCGTCGGAAGTAAGACGTTTACTGACTGAAGTCTTCCTTAATAATATATCACAGTAATTGGCTAATAGTTCGGGGCACTTTGATTCCGGTAATGTTTTTGAATTTACAGCCTGAAACAAAAATTTATGATGTAACTATTCATCGTCGATAACACGTGTTAGAAGTAACTGCCGCTTCTAATTATTTACATCGCAACGTGAAATAATCCCAAAAGCAAAATATACACTAAAATAAGTCATACCATTTTTTAATAATTAATAAAAATTCTCTGTTGTAAAAAAGTCTCCCGAAACTGATTACACTACATGAGAAATACTAAAATCCCTATAATATTTTCTGTAAAATATCGGTTACTTTTTTTGTATATATATCTATATATGCGTGTGTGTAAAAACAACAAAAGGAAATTAACTGTTAGAAATATCAAATTATAATCCACTTTATCACGAATATATGAAGTATTATAATTTCATACACCGCACACATGCGCTGGTATTACTTCTTATATCCAACACTTTTTTAAACTATATTTTATATACAATTTTATTTATTTACCGGTTTTTTAACATTACGATTATTTTTTAAAAAAATTCTTTTTTGCCTTCCTTTTTTGGAAGTAGTCTTATTAATAAACTACATTACATCTAAAGCGATAATAAGAATATTTAATTTCCTACGATTCACAACTTAATTTACCTTAAAAAAATAAATAAATAAATACTGCGACAAAATATTCAAGAGCCGATTTACCTGCCTCGTAGGAAGTTCGATTTTAAAAATACTTGTATCATTCACTAAGTTTTTGTAAGCTTTATCTCTGGCTGTAAGAAAGCGAGGATCGTTGTTAAATGCTTCTTTCACTAGCAAGCTAAACCTATTAAATAAACTGAGCAACTGTTCCACATATTTTTCACTATCCTATAAAGAAAACGGATAAATTAACGTAAACACCAAGCAGAAAATTCTGTTTTCCTAGAAACCGAGTAGCTAATAATAACCACAAAATTACAACTGTAATAAAATAAAAAAAAAAAAAGTGAAATAAAATAAACAGTTAAATTACAAAATTTATCAAAAAATATTTAGAGACAACTAACAAATATTCGCTGTTTTTAATATAAAATTATCTAAAATTCTTAAGGTGAAACGGGTTTTAAAAAGAAGTTAATTTTATAAAAATAGGGACAAAAATCATAAGGAAAAAAAACATGGAATGGAAGATATCTCCCCCAAACATACTCAGAATAATTAATAATAAGTCGTCTACCTTGACATAAACCCAAGATATGGATATCTCATTTCTCGTAGTCAAATATAAACAGCTACTACACTTCTGCTTGCTTTCTTTTAATACAGTGCAAACGTTTGTTGTTAAAAATCCATAATTCGACAAAATGTCAGTGTTTCGTAAAATTACAATTTCTTAGTAAAACTTAAAAGTTACATCTTGTTGATATATATTATATAGGTATATAATTAAAAGACAAAACAAAAACTACATTAATAATAATAATAATAATAATAATAGCGGACACAACTAAAGTTAGTGCTCGATGTGACAATAAAGGAGCCACCAACGTAAACATCTGAATAGGCGGAACCCTACTGAAAACCAAAGGTAAAAATGGAAGGAAATGTCTAAAGTCGTTTGTATGCATTCGGGGAATGTGACAACCAAAACAAAAAAGTTGTTCTTCTTCAGAATAACACAAAGACCAGTCAAATTGAAATCAAAAAACACACGTTATTATATAAATGTTACATGCAGTGAAATTTTTAAAAACGAGTAGCAAAAAAAATTATTTCAAAATTTTAGTAAACAGACTCTACAATACCATAAATTTGGCGAGTAACGATTTGCGGATCAAATCAGAACGATTAAGAAGAATGAAAGAAAAGCGATAAGTGTTGCGACAAAATCTAACGGATCAAGAATATTTTAAAAAATTCGAAAACATAATGAAAAATAAAAATTAATGAAAATCGATGAATACAATAGTATGATACTAAAATATGGGAAGTTACCGTTAGAGAAAGGATTTTCGTGCAGGAAAACATTTGAAACGAGCAAAAAAACATGCAATATAAAGTGAAAATCTGCAATAAAAATTATAAATGTGCAATAATTTTTAACTTCAGAAGATTTGTGTATTAAAATTTTTTACTTATTTACATAATAAATCTGAACTGAACAACATAATTAAATGTACTTCTAAATTATCTTCTTTAAAACTATGTTTTTTATTAGTTAAAATAAACGACTGTTCAACCACCACTGTTAAAAAATATGCTCAGGATTAATCTCTTCATTTTTCATTGTATACTCTTTACCTCCCTTTTAGAGAACAATTCGCTATATTGTTTTCTCGTTATTACTTCCATTATCCGTTTACAAACTTCTAGGGTTACGCAAACACTTTTTTCCCCATAATTTATTAATTTACGATCAGAAATATGTCTTATTCGCTCTCTAATACGATTCAAGCCAAGCGCTATGCACGTAAAACGCTGTATGTTGGATTAAAATAATCGTAAATTTTGGATAGCTTTAATCGTATACGAGTGACAACTGTTATTAATAGAGCTAGGATTTCCATGATGCTGCACTTTTTTCTTTTTGCTTTACTTCTAAGTAAATCTAATTCAATATCTTCACGCATAATGTCATCTGAATAATAAAAAACTCGGTTTTATATTGCACACATTTTGCACCTTTAAAGAGAGATTATCTATTTAATAGTCATCTTTCCCATCCGACCACTTTAAGTAACAAAACGCTAGCCTAAATACGATTTTTCACTTTTATCTAACCTACACTTAATTTGTGCTGTTTTATTCTTTTGCTCACTGTTGACGAAAATTTACGCTCGTGGGACGATTTCCTTTTTATTTCATACATTTCTGTACTTCAAAATGGCAAAAACGGTACGGAATTTGTACTCAAAAATTTGTTTACGGATTGTGTTATATAATAACGAATTTAAAGTTTTTCCAACTGACGAAAAAGTAATTTATTGTAATGTTTGCCATAAAAACATCAGTTGTACTAGAAAATCACAATCAGATGCACACGTTACTAACATTTTTTTAGAGTTAAAATTAATTCTATTACAAAACCAAATATACTGCAAAAAACAAAAAAACAATAGGAACTAATCGTTTTATATTTGATTACAATGAAATTTAAAATATTAAAAAACAATTTAATCAAAATTAATATTGACAAATTTTTTTTCAGCTTCTCGTATGGGATACTTGGCTTGAAAAATAAATAAGAACAAAGAGAATCAATGACTTTTAACTTATTGTAATGCAACAAAAATTTTTTTTTTAAGATCTTTGCTGTGCAGCCGGAGCTTTAGATTTTCACTGAATAAACTGTTATTCAAACCATTTAATAATATTTTTTAGTGAAATACACTCAAAACACTGCCCGAAATTACATTTAAAAAAACTATATACGAACGATTTTTAAGGATATTTTTGAAAAAATCAGAGATTATAAAATATATATATATATATATATATATATATATAGATGAAACTATAGACTCGCGAGGATTACATATAGAAAATTTATTAATTAACCGATTAGAAATGGACAGTCCCCTAATAACTTCTTTAATAGTCTATAAGCAATTACAAAAAATAAACCACGAAATGACTGGTCGACTTGTTAATGAGAATTTAAGACTTTTTGAAAACGAATTATTTGAAAAAAGAATTTTACTTTTAATAACAGATGCTGCTCCTCATATATGATTAAAACTGGAAAAAAATCTACGACTTTTTTTAGTCTAATATGAGGAGCATATTATGCGCATAGCCCGTGGCTTGAATCGACTTATAAAACGAATACTAGATATGATTCCGAATGTAAATAAACTAGTAAATTATGGAAGAAAATGTTTCGGCGAGTAGAAGTTTATAAACGGATAATGGAAAAAAAACACCACCAGAACCAGTAATAACAAGATGAAGAACGTGGCTGTTAGCTGCTTCACTTTTATGGAAATAATTTCTAAAAATTTAATAAAGTTCTGGCTGCTTTACTGGATGATGCAGAATCTGTAAGAAAGTTAAATATAAAATTGGTATTTATTTTATTCTAATTAAGATGGGTTTAAAACGGTTTGTATTATATTTTTAATTGTTCGCGTTTAGGCCAAAAGTCTCACTAAAAAAAAAAAAAAAATCAATATTACTTAGCATTTACATTAACGCATTTATTATTGCAACCAAACAGCATCGAAAAAATAGCAATAATAGAAAAAAATATTGGACATCAGTTAAAAATTATCAATGAAGTGGCGAAAAAAATGCAAGCTATTCTAAGGGGTGAAGGCTTGGATTTACGCAAAAAAATTAGTGCAATCGTATTAGATAAATTAATATCAAGTGTTTGTAGAATATACTTATTTATTAGTTCTACATTAATTATATTACAAAAATAATTTTATTTAAATATTTTCAAAGGAAAAAATCCGAGTTTGGAGTGCCTAAGGAATGCAAAACATCCATATTAGGTGGATATACAGAGAATACATTGAAAAATGAAGAGATTAATTCCCAGTCTATGTCCAATTTAACATGCGTGCCGTTAGTTAACTTCAGTGAAGCTGGAACGATCGTTTTCAATATATAAAACATTTTTAATTAAAAGAAAATATGGTTTTAAAGAAGATAACTTAGAAATGCATTTTATTGTATCATTTAATTCAAAGCTATTAAGTAAAAATACTTTACGTACGAATTATTTCAAAACATTTATTCAAGTTAAAAGTTTATTGTACATTAATAATTTCTACTGCACGTTTCGAAGGTTTTTACTGCACGAAAATCCCTTAACTCTAGTTATTAAAAATAATTTTTTTTCTCTACACAATTCTTTTTCAATGTTTTCGTTAAATTCTTTTTACAAGTCGACCAATCGTTTCGTGATTTCTTTTTTGTAATTGTTTACAAGCTATTAAAAAAGTTCCTAAGGGACAGTCTTTTTTTAACCCACCACAATTAATAAATTTACTACCAACACAGTCCTCGCAAATTTAGAATTTCATTTGGGCGCACGCAAATATATATAATAAAAATAACTTTAAAACAAAAACAATATTCGATTAATTTGGTACATGCAAAAAAAAAAAAAAAAAAGTTAAAGATATATTAAGAACAACCAAAGATGACTTACCGCGGGGACTTACGGCAGGCGTTTATAAAATTTCATGCTCATGCGGTAATTGTTAACTGGCAGAGCCGTTGGTGTAAGATCAAAAGAATACAAACCGGATTATGCGCATTTGCAAACAGAAAAATCGGCAATAGCGAAACACGCGAAAAATACGGGACACACGATACAATTTGACAACACCTAGCAAAAATCGAACGCTTTGGTACACGAATCTTTATAGAAACTTTAAGAATCGAAAAACATCAAAATTTCAATAGAAATAACGATTATAGACTAAGTGAAATTTGGAAAAAAGTTAGCGGTCGGTTAAGAGGCTAAAAAGCTGTTCGGATAAATGATAGACTTTCCACCAGTCCGACACTGTTGACTAATAGTAATGAAAGATCGGTTTCAGTTGCCCCTCTACAGATGATTAACGATACAGTGAATAATGAAAGGGGAAAAAATTCTAATATTAAATACAAGTTAAGGGGAAATCACTATCGAGCACTTCCGTTTTTTTTTTTTAATATTATAATTTAATTCAATTTTAGAGCAGCGTTTATAGCTCTTTACTATTTATACAATTCTTTTCTGTTTCATTCGTTAGTCATCTCTCGATGATGAACAGTATAATCTGTTCCGAAACAGAGGCAAATGTGAATTATTTTGACATGGTTTCTACCGAAAATAGAAGTGCAGTTAACTTAAAAAACCACAAAAATCATTCTTCGTTTAGATCAAATTTCAAAAAACCGCCAATAAAACATTTCCGTAGAAAAAATGTTATTATTTAGCCTCTTATGGAAATATAATGCAATTTTTTTATGACTGAATAAACTGAAAATTATTTCAAAATGTTACAAAAAAAAAAAAAAAAATCAAAGATAAATTACATTATTAACTTATAAAAAACAATCTATCCAACAGCTATGCCGTCACAAATAACTTAAATTTATAATAAATTAAATGTTAATTTGTTTAATTAAGATATCAAAATTTAATTGATAATTACACCATAATTAAATATTTAAAGCTTTCACAGTGATTACTCATAATAAATAATTTTCGGAAACAACTGTGTTTTAAAAGATATTTATTCGTTTAACGTTTCAACAATTACATCATAATTTATTATTCATTTTTTATCTACCAATATTACAACCAATAGCAGTTGAAGTATCAACACCGAAGTGATCATGGTAAAAAATAAAAATTAAAATATTTTACGTACTGTTAGTATTTCTTTAACACTAAACTTGAAGTGCAATTGTTCTTTTTTCTTTTCTTTTTTTACCTCAAAAAATAAAATAAAAAGCAACGAAGTTTAACATGAATATGAAAATAAAGTATAGACTATACAGGAAGCACATCGTGAGGTTATATACACATGTATCAAGAAGGGGCAGCACAAACATCATTAAAATATGTTCTTCACACATACTGGTTTTGTTGGGAATGAAAAAAAAATGCGATATCCAAATAAATGGAAACTAAAGACCCGCTTATCTTCTTTAATCGCAATACAAAATCCCTTACAATGAAATAATTTCACGATTTAAAGTATTGCCGCAGAAAAAAAAAAAAAAAAATATATATATATAATATTAGAATAAAAAAATTCGCATACGTATTAGTAAAATTATTTGTCCTCCGAATATAATTACGAATGTTAAGAATACATACTTGAGTTATAACATAAGCAGCAGCCGCCATATCGCGCAAACCAGTTGTTAATATATAATCTTCTAAACACTTTACCATATGGTCAACTCCATCGGGAATTCTATCCAATAGTTTATACATTAAATGCAGTTCTACAACCAATAACAGAAAATATATTAACATTTAATGAAAACATTAAAACGTTAACCTTAAGATCAGTTTTATATTTAAAATGTCATAACTCACTTTCGGTGTCATTATTCTTTATCATTCCTGAACATTCAGCTAAGAGAGTAGTTTTAAATGACGTAACCAACACATTAACACAACTTTCCACTAACTGAAAAAAAAAAAAAATGCGTGATAACGAAATAAATTAGCAATACTGTAATTAACTAATAAATAAATATTCATCATCAATGAATCGTGCGTGGAGATATCGTGATTATGATCTGTCCGTCTGATGTATAAGATGTCGCCACTAATATCCGTTGTGGGCCAGTCGAACATATTCTGCGAAACTTTTTCCTACGGATCATATCTGACCATCTGATTGGAACGCGGCCACGTCTTCTGTTTCCTTCAAGAATTCTCGTCTCAAATCTATTTGTTCTTATTATAGGACCAAAGTATTTTAGTATTCTTCTAATTACTTCCGACGATAATCCGTCTTTTCGTTACGTCTATTTCTTGTAACACCGAGCTGTTCGTTCTTTTTTCCGTCCACGAGATGGATAGCATTCATCTCCAACAGTACATTTCTAACGCATCTATCTTTTGTTGATCGGATTTACGTGGAGTCCACACGCTTGGCGGGATAAAAAAGTATCCATCATTTTTGATAAAGAAGAATATATATTTATATTTTTTTTAAATCTTAACAAAATATAAACATTCTGACAAAGAAAAATGTAACTTTTTTCACAATGAAGATAGAAAATAAAGTAATACAAAGTAAATTTTCCTTTTCCGTTTACAAAAAATTATTTTATTAACCGAAGAGCGCAAATATCTTTATACGAATACGAAAATACAAAAATTTATTTCCAAAACATGAAACTAACTGTAGCTTTTGATTTGATATATTTTTAGCGCGAACATCATATGCTGATTCTAAGAATCCGGCAAATTCATTTTAAATCATTCCGACATCGTCATCGTAATATATTGTAACCCAAACTAATATTTTTAATATTTTAAAGATTGTGATAACTTAAAAAATAATAGCTTTTATATTTACCGCAGTTTGATTATTTCTTTCGTGCCGTGTTTTAATGAAGTTCCGGATAATAAATTCCCCGTCGCTTTTCCAATAAAATATCTTTTTTATAACTATTCCTTTCGTGATTAATTGATTTTATTTCATTTTCTGTTTTTCCTCCGTTGTCGTTTTCCTCAATGCAGAGACTCTTAAACTCACGGATACATTCACCATTGATCATCATCTAGCGCAATGATCGATTTAACCTGTTCAGCTCAGATTTTCATAGCAACGAAATTTTTTACTATCGTCTCCATCAATGCTTGTTACAGACTTTTCCCATTAAAATTATTTTTTTCGAATCATTATATTGCCTATGGCTAATAAAATCTTAGGATTCCATCCGAGACGGTATAGTTTAATCAGAATCAATATCAACTTTTTGAAGAACCGAGATATTAATTCAACGCGCAGTCTGCAGAAGTTTTAGAGTACCGTTCTCCAGAGTGCGTTCGTCATCTCATTTGAAGAAAATCCATACTTTTTCATAAAAACGGAAAAAGTCAAATATATTACTACTGTTTTAACACTGAAAGAGCGATGATATTCTTTTGCAAGCCGAAAACAGTCGATGTAGATAGCAGCTAAATTTAAATTTTTACATTCCGCCATTAACAAAGCAAAATATTTTACGCTAATTACAGTATAACTTACATTCGCAATAGACGGGCCACGTTTTTCAAGATACTTTTGTGCTCTTAGTTCTTCTTCTTTCAGTTTTTCACCGGCGTATTTCATATATTCCTGAACACCGTGAATTCTCAAATACTCGGCGGCCTGAGTTCTGTAAAAAGCTTCCGTTGACTGAATGTAGGCAGTCTCAAAATTTTCCCGGTATATTCTAAGTTGGTCATCCACCGAATAACACAAATTCACTGCAACATTGTTATTGAAAAGCAGTTATAATTTAAAATTTTAATACAATCGTTTCAGACATTATTTCAACGCGGAAATGTAGCCGGCGGTATGAGAACAAATTAAATCACTACGTTTCATTATCGAATAACTGTTGAAAAAATTTACAACTTATATTATCATCGATATTAGAGCGCGTAATTTGATGTAATAATCAAAGTCATTAATCCGATTCTGTTTTTCCCGCTTCCCCTTAATTATTTATTAAACGCATCGTTCTTCGTTCTACTCCCATCCGAACTTGGTGATAAATTGAAAAAGCCCTATTTACTATCATGATACAGGCAAAAAAATACTCTGCAACAGAAGGGAGGTTCTCTTCATATTGTAATTGTTACAATAACGAGAACCTCATGCACACCCGCAAATCACAATTCGTCTAAATCGAACCGAAAATGATAAATTGCATATGTTTATTTTACTATTGAAATCAAGAACAAAAATAGAAACACGTAAACTTATAAGCGATAAAAAAATATTTATTAAACACGACGCTTTATTAAATCAGAAACTAACCTAACTGAAACAACAAGAAGTTGATTATCATAAAACAACATAAAAATTTCTTAGTAAAAAATATACGCGCCGTAAAAATCTTACAGAATGTAAACGGTATAAAGAATTTGAATCAACGATAAATTAATTATATTTTATACGCGAAAACCGAATCCAGAAATTAATTAGACTGGGAGAAAATTAAAATTTTGGATGGCAGATAGTAGAAATTTTTTACCCAATGTTCCATCCCCTTCTTTCATTTTCTCGTGAGGCTCCCTAGTTGACGAAAATCGAATACATAGCTAAGTTTTTGGCAGAAGTAAACGCAGAAATCAGTAAATCATATTGAAATATATATAATTACGAAAATAGCAATCAGAAACGGTTTATAATATTATATACTTATCCGCAAATCGTTTATTATTACTCATATATCTGATACGTCCTTCTTAGTGAAAACACTATTTAGGTTGATTTAGCTGCTTTAAGTTTAATTTTCCATCCTTTCGCCCACAAAACCTTTATTTTTTTGCTCATTTATCTGTTTCAAAAAAAAACAAAACATTATACTGTTCTTTCCCCCTGCAATATTATTTCATTCAAAAAATAAATATTTCAATACGATGCGCACTCTGAATTTGCAGTAACGGCAAAGAATTTTTTGGCGTTTATTTAAATAGTCTTATTCAAGTTGCCATAACTTCATTTCAAATTTTCAACTTTATTATCTTTCGATATCTATTAATTCAAAATTCCCGAGTTCGTAATACTTTCATTCACAAATTCTAACACATTTACAATTCTAAAAAGTTATAAAATAAATAGAGTAATGTCAATAACTAAAATATAATAAACTTACCGTAGGATTCCCGTACGCCGATAACTAACTGTGAATCAAACACCTTTCCATTTCTTTCTCCTTCGAGAAGTTTCATTGCGCAGTCTTGTAGACGCTGTTTTATATTGCTAAATATACTTTCATTCCACGTGTCTAACATCAACTATCAAAAAAAAAAGCGAAGAAAAACAAATGATATCATTTAGTAACTACAAAAACAAATAAAAAGTCAACTAAATGTAACTACACTGTTTAAATTGATTAGAAAACATATCAGTAAAACTTTGTAATTTATTTTTGAGTAAAATGCATCAAAAAAAAAAAAAACATTCATTTTTCGTTTTAAATGATTTTTGCTTATTAAAAATTTCGTTTTTGGCTATTTTTACTTTTTTCCCCGGTTTTACGACAAAATTCCCGGCTTTTTCCTGGCTGGGTGGCCATCCTGTAGAATATTTAAATTACGTCGAACCTTACAATTCACGCCTAACAAATCCGAAAACAGTGGGAGTTACAGCAATCGATCATTCTAAACATTAACACATACTTCTTTAACCTTCAAAACCACTGCTCAATTTATTATTTTTTTTTTTTTTTTTTTTAAATTTATACGTACGTTATCCAATTAAATTTTATAACTATTTTGCGCTTACAAATAGCAAGCAATATAAAAATAATGAAAAACCAAACGTTCTTAAGCAGAAAATCGAAAACTTCCAACACCAATGTAAAGTATTTTTAAAATCTTAAAAGTACAATTTCCCCAATCTTTTTAATCAATCGAATAAACAAGCAGGGTTTAGGAAGAAATGTTTTCCAACAGACCAAATACACATTTTAAATCAAATCATAAAAAATTCAACGAAAAACAATATGTATTTAAATGTATTACTTATTGATTATAGTAAAGCATTTAATTTGGTTTGTATTAATGTTTACATTAATATCATGTAATAATTTTAGAGGTTCAAAGAGTTTCCGTGATATGGTGTACGGATATTTAAAAAGTTATATATTGTAAAACAGTCGAAAAGGTGATTTCATTTTTTAAATAGTAATAGCACGAGTACAACAGTACCTATTACAACATTAAACTTTCATAAAGCGTATTAAACTGTCCGTTTAAAAATGGCCATACCGTTCTAACAACGCTTTCGTGTTTATCAGTTGCGACTGTTTGCACTTGAGGTGAACTGCTTTGCAGATTGCGAAATGGTATTGGAAAAAATGCACATTGGGCAAAAAATTTCCTCCATTCGAAAATGTAAGCCTTCAATAAAGTCTCATCATCTTCATGGGATAATACTCTCTGTAACAAAATTGTTAAGCGTAAAAACTCACGAATAGCGATAATAATAATACTAATACATTAAATTTAAAATAGCGGTACTTTTAATGAAATTATCTACTTTATATCCGGGTAAAGAGTACCATCCGCAAAGAGGAGAGTTGGTAATATGACAGAAAAGGGGACGGTACAGTTTTGCAAGTTGGGCCGCCATAGGAGCTGATGTGCCGTAGCTACTCTGCTGCCTATACAATTATAACTAGTGATCCGGTGGCAAGATTAAAGACAACCGAGCGGCTTATAACTGGTGCATATGCAGGCTAGGATCGATGTACAAGGAGAAGAGAAGAAAGGAATTGTAATAACATGGCAATTGTTAATATGTAAAGCTTATGTAGGCGCAGGACTACACACTTGGAAGTGAGTGTAATCGCTTATTATCGCAATACAAATGCAGTCTCGTGTGTGTCTCCCTACTAATATATACACTCACTAGTGATTCTCCGCAGCTTCGTCAGGCACATTTATTTTTTTTTTTTTTTTTGGATACATTTTGTTTGATCACTGTTACTATTTTTTTTAGCGTTTCGTCAGTCTCATACTATTTATTCGCTTGAAATGTAAATGGTTGTTATTTTTCTGTTTTTAATTAAAAATGATATATAAATAAAACTATAATAATGTGTGTTAATAACGATTGTTTCCCCAAAAATTTTTATTTGCATTTATATGTTCTTTGGAAGTTAAAGTACAAGCCTTTTACAACAATTATATAATTATACAAAACATGGTTCTAAACGACTCAAAACAGCGATAATAAACGAAACCTTTCGAAAACAAACCAATTTACATCTAAACGGTATGAAAGAAATATGCAGATCAAAACAACTTTGAACTCGAACGAAGAATAAAAATGAGATTTTTTAAAAATTATCTAATTAAAAAGAAAAAGAAAAAAAAGGTTATAAATGTGCATTTTAGTTTAATAACAAACATTGATTAATATTACACATCTCCTTTTCCATTCTGTTTATGTTTTCCCGAAAAAGTAAATTATATTTAGCTTAAAAACTGTTTAAACAAATATAAACTTTCTGCTTCATGACAGGTAGACGAAAATTATTAATCTTAGTATAATAAGAACAGTTTTTCTTTAAACCTCTAGTAGCAATATATGTTCTTCCTATTTAGAAACTCTACATTGTACGGAGTGTTAATAAACACCGAACAAACCAACAACAATAGTAATACAGCTCGCTCAAGAAAAAAAAAAAAATCTATTTCGTAATCAAACGACAACACAATTTTCTCTTCTTAACATTAGCAAATTAACGCTCAGACAAGGTTTTCTTCCTTTTTTGATATACGATATAAACTGTTAACAGAAATATCGTTGTCTCTGTGTGTCGCTAATAATTGGCTATTTGAATTTTAAACTGTTGCAGTTTCTGAATTATTTGTTACATCAATACAAAACAAAACTCAATACGTAATATTCATATATTTTCCGTTATAAGTACCATTCTTTCTGATTGTTATTCGGTTTTGTTAAAATGTCGCTTTATATACCTTTATATCCACATCAAATCTCCACGTTATAAACACTATTCACTTGAGCTGTAGCATGATCTTCGATGTCTTCAGAAATGGGATGCAACCTGTTATTCACCTTTAAAATTACGCGAATTTAAAAAAAAGTTTAGTAGGCCGTATGGAGGATCTTCATGCGAAGTTTGAACTTAATAAAGATATTTGTACTAAAGAATTTAACACTATATACATTTTTTGGAAAACAGGTTTTAACCTCTTTTCGGCCCTTAAAGTTAGAATTTTCAAAACAGCTTTCTTATTTGACAACGCTGGTGTATAAATAATGTTCATAGAGAATTACCGGTGTAAACGGTTCCAGCTGTTGCGTGCTTATTATTTTTTTAAAAAAGTTTTGGTTTACCCCTTTTTCCACCTCCAGAAAATTTGAATTTATAATGCTTTTTGACCATAGCGTAAGTATATTGTGTCACTGGGTCATATGTGAATTTTCAGCTTCATAAACTAGTAATTTCTGTAGTACCTTAAGAATTATTAGACTACTCAAATATTTCTGGATTTGCTCCTTTGTATATATATGCAGATTTGGGTAAATATTATTTGTAAAGGTATTGGATATAACTGTCTGACCAAATGGTTTGATAGTTAACTGAAGCCGAGCCATAAAAAAAAACAAAAAAAAACACTAGTCTATCGATTTAAGCAACTAGATAGCCTTGTAATGTTTAATCCACCCGACTAAAGTGACACAAAACATTCATCTTGAATACCGATTATTAAACTCAAAACAGTAGCTAGAATCAAAATTCGAATATGTATTTTAGAGTGTCATACTTTCAACATTAAATGTCGTTGTGTAAATAAATTTATTAGTATATAAAACTATTATTATAGTAATTTCAAAGTTTGATGAATAATTTAAAAATCTATTAACCAATGAAAGTGTATTTTTAAAAAAACAAAAACACCTACTGTGCTGCACAATAAATATAGCACTATTATTTTACTTTTATTTCTTTTTTCCAATAAAATTATAACGTAAAAGGGAAAACAATTTTATGTAGTTATTGTAATTATTGATTCTTTAGACATTAAAACATTAACTTAATTGATTTTGTTTTATTACTGCAACTTATCAAGGCGATGGCTAAGGATACACAACGTAAAAAGCGAACCCATAATCAGAATGCTTAATTAAACAGTGCAACTTTAAAAATCATTGATGGCATAATGGAATAAAACGAAAAAATTTAGACTTTGGTTACTAAATGGAACAACTCTACTAACAAAAGGAGTCTAACAAACAAAAATTTTTCAGTAAAGATTCAAACCATAAATGGTCTCTCAAAAAGACATAGATTAAAAGAAAGGCTTTTTCCATATGCACATGTTAATATTAAAAATTGCTATTCTTGAAGGATGTACGAGCATTTAACTTTTAAACTTCGCTTTAAAGCCATCTGAGGAAAAATTTTACTGTTATATTAAGTAAAAAAAAAAAATGCGGAATAATGATTGCCTAGAAAACCATCTCATTAAAAATATTACAAGGAACCTAGAAGGAAAATAACAACACATCATTCGAACTGTATACGAAATTTTAAAACAGAATAACCATTCAATGCCAGAATAAACGAAATATACGTGAGAGTTTAGTCGCACATCATCAACGATAGAAAAAACACTGGGATAGGGATAAAAATAACGATTTTCTTAAAAGAACAATATAGCCACATCAATTTAAAAATCTAAAAAAAAAATGTATATATGAACTTGAATAAGTTATTTTGTTACAAATATTAAACATAAATAACACGAAACAAAATATAATTATCAGTTATTTATCGTTCAATTTAATATTAAAAAAAAAAAAGAATAATATTTTGGTTATTTATTTTTTTCTTTTTCAAAATATAGCTAATAAGTGAGGATACTATTTATGCTAACACTCAGGTATTTTTGTAACGACTATTTCTTATAGTCCGCATCTCAAATTAAACATTAAAAAATCTTCGATATGGATTTACCACATACTACCAAATCGATTACATATAGTTAGAATTTCCTTATCAGTGGTATAAAATGCTATATTTCATAAATTTTAAATAATTTAACAAATTTAATAAAAAGTGAGAAAATTAAAAATGTTCACTACAGACTATTAAATAAAAATAATGTTCAACCTTTATTCTACTGTTATCCTTTTATAAACTATTGAAATATACAAGTTGAACAAAACGTTTTCAAAGTTTACCATTTTCAACACTTTATTGCTTTTATTCATATTACCTAATTAAATGAATCAATAATATAGAGCAACTTTTTAGCCTTCAAAAATCAAAAAATTACTTGTTGAGCACGAGAAATGTAATTGGTTATGTTTTTTTTCAAAGCATCCTTTATTTTAGCCGTACTCTTCTCATCCCATAAGCACACCATATGAACTTGATAGATTAATTCTTGCCATTCCGCTTTTGAAACCGGCTCTTGATGGAGCAACTTCAAAACGACTGTTTTCATTTCTGGCCATTTTTCTTCGAACACATACGGTACACTCTAGAACAAAAAACATCGACCGTTACGAAAAACTTTAAAGAACTACGTTATATTACAATCTGCTTTACGGTCATTCATAACTAGTTTCTACATAGCATTAAGTAAATTAAGCAAAACTAATAAATTTACGGATACCTATTTTAACAATTAAAGTACAGTACGCTAGACTAGTTATAAGAACGTTGCGATTGTATTAAAATTTCGTTAAATGTTAAACTTTAAATAAACTAATAGCAACTTTTATATTTTAAAGATAAAAGCATAAAAAAAAGCGAAGAATAAATGTGTCACACACCTGCAAAGAAGTATAATATGGAGAAATTTGAAATGGATCGGACATGATTTAAAAATAACAAATTGAAGTACAACACCCTTACACCACAGAAGCGTTATTATTACTGTTAATAAAGCGAAAAATCAATCAAGTTTGTAACTCGTTTAAAAAATGTTTGTTCTGCGAACACCTAAAAGTTCAAACAAACACGGGAAATAATGTAAACACATATTAGACGTAACAAAGTTCCACATAAAAATCCCAACATAATTGGAATCCATAATTAGATGTGAATTAGCTTTGCGATTATTAAATGCTATTTTCGCAATTGATTGTTTAAATTTTAATAACAGACTAAGGCAAAAATACCATTGGAGTATATCAGTATTGAAACGCAGACTACTCATATAATATATCTGCACAAAGTTTACTACTATTAATTAAAAAAGCACGAGATAATTACTAATCAATTTATCATAACATAAATTCAAGCACACACATGCACACAATACCGATACCCAACTCAAAACAGCGACTTAAACACATCGATACATTTAAAATATCGATTTTAAAACTTTTATTAAACTATCGATTAAAACTAAAACGAGAAAATCAAGTAAAATTATATTTTGAGATTTATTCATTCCTTTTTTGTTCTCCTTCTAAAAATTTAAGACAGCATCAAAGAAATAATTTATTCGATAGAAATTTATTTCTTTTAATGCAGAATTATCTACAACAACACAAAATTTTCAGAAATGAATATTACACATAAATAAATTTGTTTTATTTTCCGTTTGAAAAAATAGTAATTACGCAAACAGAAGTATGAGAAGCAATTTTTTTTTTTCAAACTCCGATAAACTATAAAAAAAACAAGAGTAAGGAACAAAATTAATTTACTGTGAAAAGTTATATACAAACATGGTTACTTTTTTACAATAATCAATGTGAAGGTTCGAACAATTGTCATTAATGGACCACCAAAGCTTTCCAATGCGGTGTTTGAAGAACAGTTTGGCAGTAGTCTAGGCTACTCAACGACTAAGGGAGTTCTTGCTTGGCAGGCCTTGTCACAAATTGTTAAGCTTTGATATATTTACAGGTCGCTTGAAGTCAGTCTGCCAAATTAGCAAGACTGCCACTATTGCCGGAAGACCATCAATTTACAGTCCAGCACTGGAAAGGAGAGCAGATGACTCATGTAGATGCGCTCAACTGACAGCCCACCGGTTACCAATAAGCCTCCATAATAGAAGGTGCAGTGTTAGATCAACGTTTCGAAACCGTTCTAACTGCCATGACGCTCGAAGAAATCGTCTGAATTTATCATTTAACCGACTCAAAACTGAAAGAGATAACCGCGAATACAGAATAGCCTACAAAAGCAAGCATAAAGCAAGCGGCTATGCAGTAATATTGTGTAAATATGGTATACTATATAAGGAGATCGAAGAACATTGGCGATTCTATATACCAACAGTTATCTAGAACTCATTACTGCAGTCGATTATTAAAATCCTGGTAATTTTTGCAAAACTGCTTGGACGGTTAACAGACAGTCATAGGAAGAAGCTAAGTGGCGTTGCGATTATCTAGGCGCTATTTGCTATATCAGATCGGATATATCATTTTTTTGAAGAAGCTAGGTTGTCGTTGTGAAGGCCCGCATGTCATCATTGTTCAAGTGTCGGATATACTATAAAGGCTACATCAAATGATGTTCCATTGACAGGGATCATTTCCATATACGTTTCAAGATTGTAACTGTGAAATCAGTACACCAAAGAGCACACTGATAGCGAGGCAGCTGAAGACACCTGTGAAGTAGGAGTTGACGATCGATCCACCATCTCAGAAAAAGAACCATCAACGACTGAAATAGGAACTTACGAATCATCAAAGCAATAAGCTGTATCAATCAGTGGTCCTACTAACCCTGTTCGTATGAGTACTCCACAGCGTTACAGACCACTGAAAGATTGTACGTGCGAGAGCGCTACGCACCGTCCTAGTCGGCCGGGGGTTGTTTAATTCCAACCCTTGTACACTTAATTACGTTCTGATGTTTTAGTTTATAATTCTTAGTATTAGTGCAATATGTACGAATGGCCAACGAATGTGCTTTCTGTCGAATTTAACTTTCCCTTTTCCGTCGTCTTGGCATTAGCTAGCTAGAGTTGTGTATAGTCGCATGTGAGCGTGTATCTGGTAATGATGTATTTTATCTCGAGTGATCTTTTCTTGATGGCCAGTTGGATAGTAGTTGCAAGGAGACAGTTGTAGTCATAGGATAACTACTTGTGCTTTGTTTGATTGAGTAATGATAGATGGGAACAAACGCGCGTCAAAATTGAGAGATGCCCTTGAATAATCCAATAGCAAAGAAAGTTTTATTGCAGTGGGAAATCGAAAAAGATATCAAGAAGAAAATAAAAAGAAATGTGAAGAAATCAAAATCGCTGCATGGAATGTAAAATCTCTATACCAACCGTGTAAGCCCGAAAATGTAATATTGGAAGCAGATAGATTAAGCATTGATATACTAGGAGTGGCAGAAGCAAGATGGACAGGTACAAATAGAATCAGGAATGGAAATTATGAGTTTATATATAGCGGAAAAGATAAACATGAAAAAGGAGTGAACATACACTGATAGGAAAAATCCTGTAAAATTCATAAAGAGCGTCATACCAATATCTGACAGGGTGTTATTAATTGGAATTAGTAAAACAAAAACAATTATAATATGCCAAATATATGCACCCACTAGTCAATGAAAAGAAGAAGAAATCGAAGAATTTTACAAAGACCAAAAAGCTAAATACAGTGATATTATATGCATTTTGGGGGATTTTAATGCAAAAATTGGAAAAAGAAGTGAGGAAACAATCATCGACTCTTTTCGAATAGGGGATAAAAATGAAAGAGGGTCAAGATTAGCGGAATTTGCAAAGAAATATCACATGGTAATATGGAATATATGGTGTAAAAACCATGAACGAAGAATACACATATACTTGAAAAGGATATGATGGCAAAGTCAGAAACCAAATTTATTACATTCTAGTCAGTGCACAGCACAGAGGTCGGGTTAAAAATTGCCATACATACCCATCGGCTAACTACGATAGCGATCATATTCTATTAGCAAGTAGAAATAGAATAAAATGGGGAAAAAGAAGAGACATACAAATAAGAAAAGCAGCGACAGATGGTGGATTAAGAAACGGAAATGTAGCAACGGACTATAACGAATTGCCAGAAGTTTAAAAGATGAAAATGAGAACGGCGTAGAAGCAGGTGCAAAGACAGTGTAGAACAATTTTAAGGAAGCACTGACACAAACTGCAGAGAGCACGCTAAAACAAGAAAATCAGGTCAAAAAGAACAAACCCTGGATGAAGGAAGAAATAATAGCAAATATGAATGAAAGAAGAATAAAAACCCGAAATAGTGAGGAATATATTAAATTAAACAAAAACCATTTAAAAACAGCATATTCAGGCAAAACAAGAATGGTATGAACAGAGACGTAAAAGAATGGAAAAACTTGAAAACAGTTATCGTGAAATGTATATAGAAATCAAAGAATTAATGAAAAAATAGAAAAGGAAGAAAAATAAGATAAATATAATAAAAAATATCAAAGGGAAAATATATACAGAGGAAAATTAAATAAAAAAAGGAATGGATAAAATATATTCAGGAACTATATAGGGATAACACGAGACCGCATTATAAGTCATCAAATACTGCAGGAGATGGTCCTGATATATTACTACATGATTTGGAATAGGTGATCAAAATAGGAAGAGAAAATAATAAAGCTCAGGAAAAAGATAGAATCACTATGGAAATGATAAAAACATTAGACAAAAGTAACAGGGCAGCACCGCTGGAAATCATAAACAAAATATACCAAGAACGAATAATAACGGAAGATTTATTAAAATCGATTATTATACCAATCCCTAAAAAGGTGAACGCAAGAACAATAAGCTTAATAAATCATGTACTAAAAATTATATTATCGATAATAAATAAGAGAATAGAAAGCAAAATAGGCAATTATCTGAGTAAAACTCAATATGGCTTGATCGCAAAACAAGGAACAAAAGCTGCGATTTCGTTACTACGAATCCTCAGCCAAAGGGTAATAGATGTAAATAGAGATATATGTATATCTGTGCTTTGTAGACTTTGAAAAATCCTTCGACAGAGTACAACATAAACAACTAATAGACATTCTTATTAAATGCGGATTAGATGAACGAGATATAAATATAATTTAACATATATAATACTGGAACCAAAAGGCAACTGTACGGATCGCACAGGAACAGTCCAAAGAATATAGCCATACAGCAGGGGAGTACAACAAGACTGCCCATTGTCATCGAAACTTTTTCAATGCAAACGCGGAAGAAATGAACAGAATGGGAAATATTATTGGCCTCGGATTTAATATAAACAGAACAAGAATAGCGCATATAAGCTACGCTGATGACCAGGCATATTTGACGGAGTCCAGAAGAAATCTACAAACAATAATGAATATAATATCAGTAGAAGGCAAGAAGTTAGGAATGATAATAAACCTTAAAAAAACTAAAGTTATAAGAATAGCAAAAACACAAAAGAGATCTCCAGTGGAAATATATATAGATGGGGAAAAAATTGAACAAGTAACCAAGTACAACTACTTGGGGAGCTTAATTACAGAAAACGGGAAAGACCATGAAGAAACACATGAAAAAGAATAGGCTGCGGTCGAAGTGTATTTAATAATCTAGAACGAGTACTTAAAGACGGAAAATTGATCTTACAATTAAAAATGCGAATTCTTCATCGCTTCATGTGGTCAACAATGCGATACGTTTCGGAAACCTGGACGATATCGGAGACCAACAAAAAGAAAATCCACTACCTTCGAGATGTGGTGCTAATAAAAAGAATGCACAGAAATATCATGGAAGGGAAAAATAACAATTGCAGAGGTATTGAACAAATGTAAAATTAGTAAAACAAATGGCTAATAGGATATCATCGAAGAAGCAAAAAATAAGTACTTTGGCCATAAAATAGGAGAAGAAAATCTGTTCACGACTACGATACAGGGGAAAATTCAAGGGAAAAACTACGAGGAAGGAGACGGATGGAATACATACGTGAAATGAATTCAGTTTTAGAAATAATACAAAAGGCTAGGCAGAGACAACTGTAGTAAAACGAGATGCCGCACCAACCTCCTAAATAGGAGATGGAAATGATGATGATGAATGAGAGAGTGCGTTTTTTATATGTGGTTCCATCGCAGTGACACAATTAAGATACGTGAAAGTATTTTGTTTAATGAATCAGCGTTGTGTAACTGTGATATCTGTAGTAGCATCCCAAATTTCTAAAAATTCGTTTATTTCGCCGGGAAATAATTCAACATTTGTTTCGCAATTTATTTGATGCATCTTCCAATATGCGACCAATTAATGCAAAAGAAATTAAACGATGAAAAATGATCAAAACTTACCGCAAATTTATATTTAAATATTACTGCATCAAATGGCCGTATACAAAAATTATATTAAATTTAAAAGAAAATATTATATATTTGATCAAATTATTTATTCCTTTTCCGTAGTTGATAACAAATTTTATCATGTACCTTCAATGAAAAAGAGCATTCTTAGACAATAACCTGGATTTTCAAATAGTTTTCTAAATTTTGCATATTTAGCACCTGAAGATTTTGTTCTGTATTTCATAAATGCAAATTTAAGCATGTCACATGTCACATTACATTCAACCCTATTTTAAAAAAATGTCACACGTTAAATACAGGAGTACCTTCAGCCAGATATATACACAAGCAACGACTAAAAGAAAAAAAATCGTAATGAGCTGGTTGTTACCAGCACCAATAACGATACTATATTTTCTTAGAGATATAACTAACTCTTTTAATACTATCGTATAATATGGGCAAAAATTATATATATATATATATATATCTATAGTAACTAATGACGATCAACCCTTGCTCGCATTTATTTCGAAGTTGCAGGTGAATCAAAATATATTCATGTTTCACAAACATTGAAAAATAAAACAATAATACACAATTTTGAACATTTTACTTTACGTAATACTTTAAATCACCACGTAAATATCGTAAATGATAAATTTGCGAATTGTTCTTTATTCACTATTAAACTCGAAATAGAAAAATTCAAAATTCATTAGCCGCAAATATTATGACAAATCAGCATGACCCGTGTATTTTTATTTATTTTTGTTTCTTAAAATTTGCAAAAGACGATTACCTCAGAAATATGATAATTTGTAATATTTCTGGTTTATGAATTTTAAATTTGTTTTCATTTATCACTAAAACAAACTTTAATCGCCTTCCTTCATAATTGCTCGTTTTGCAGAATTTTCTTAACGGTAAGACATCGTTGACCCATCGATTCCTAAACCTAAAAAACTCCTAATTCGTAAATTCTATCAAAATCATTAGTTCTTTCCGAAAACAAATTACATGGACACACATATTATATATATACACATATATGTTATATTTATATACTTTTTTAAAATTACCGTGGTAAATAAATGTATTATTTTTTGTCAAATGAGCGTTTCGCTTACTTTTTAATACACCTTAAAAATACAATAATCACGAAAACGAACATTAGGGTCACCTCATTTTTAGTTACTCGTTTCGTAGAATTTTCCTAAAGATGACACCTTGACCAATCGATTTATCTAAATCCCCTAGTTCGTAAATTTCATTAAAATCTTTAGGGCCATGTTGAATTTCATTTCATTTATACTCTAACTTTGATCCGCTTCTTCACAAAATCCGTAATTATTTTTTATACATCATTCCATATAATTTTTATAATTTCTACATTTTTTTTCATTATTTATCTTAAAAATTAAAATTATTTGTGTAAATCCCTATCGTCGTATGTGTACATCATGTTTCTTTGATTTCATTCTGTATTGCTTTTTCGTACTTTATTTATCCTCACCAGGTACTACTAAATTATTGTTTAATATACTAGAAATTTACTTCTTTTTACACAGCGTGCATTATATTTTAGTTATATGAAACATTTAAGCATTATATAGATTCACGAATTTCACATATTGTCTATAACATATATAATCAGGAAAAACTGTTTTCTTTTATACATTATCTAAAACTATTTGATATTATACAAAATTCCTATACGTTGTATGAAATATCTATATTTCACATACTTGCGCAATTCTGCTAACACAAGTACTTTGATATAATCAAAGAACTGTTTAAATGAGATGTTATTTACATATACGTATATCAGTAAAATAGTAAATTGAATGGGAAATATTTTATTGTAATGTATCACATTATATTCAAATAAAATATCAAATCTTACATGTATTTTCATTACAAATCTTAAAATGCTGTAACAAAAACAACGTAATTTTAAAACTGAGAATATCTGTTTATGTTAATTTTTAACCGAATTTATAGAAACTTCAGCTTATGATAGATCATATTCGATTATCTTTATTTTTACCATCTTAAGACTGTAAATGTTCAGGTCTATCTATGCTTTTTATTGTAAGATTTTATTTAAAACAATGTTGACAGTTAATATTACTTTTTATACAATACTATTGTACTTTTTTTGTTTTTTTGAAGAAAAGGAAATACTTTTAAATATAAACATATATAATTTTAAAAATACACGCATTAAACTTTAATAAAAGTACAAAAAAACACTCAATATATTCATCCGATATTAAAAACTAAACACGAATGCACATAATCTTAATTATTAAATGCGAAGTTACCGAATGACGGATATAAAACTATTTCGAGTCGATGTGTTGCAATATCCATGGATGCTTTCGAACTTCTGGTAGTGATAACCTCGCTTCGGGTATGTACTTTAATAATTTGGAAATGAGATTTTTCGCTTTTGCAGAAATTTGTGTAGGATATTTCACATCTACCATTTTAATTCGTTTGAAAGTTGTGGCCTGATCTTTGCTTTCGAACGGAGGTTTACCAACAAGAAATTCGTAACACAATATACCGATGCACCAGTGATCCACCGTTTCTTTGTACGATTTTTTTTCAACCATTTCCGGTGGTAAATAATCAAGTGTTCCGCACATTGTATTGCGAATGTTTCGCGGTGCGTGCACTGACCAACCAAAATCGGCAAGCTTTATATTTCCATCGATGGTTAACAGGATATTTTCCGGTTTAATATCTCTGTGAATAACGTTATTTTGATGACAGTAATAGATAGCGTCCGCTACTTGATCGATGAATTTCGCTGCGACTTTTTCCGAAAATCGCTTTTCAGGCTGACTTTGTAAGTACCTGTATAATTCTCCTCCAGCTGCGTACTCCAAAACTAGAAAAATCCTTTTCGAATCGTGAAAATATGTTAATAAACTTAGAAGATGAGGATGTTGTAAGTGCGTGTTAATTTCGATCTCACGAATAATCTGATGTTCCATATGTTCTTTTATTAATTCTCCTTTGAATAGCATTTTTAAAGCTACCATATATTTAGTGGTTTTTTCGCGCGCAAGATAAACCCGTCCAAATTTACCTCTTCCTAATGGCATACCGATCTGAAAGTCATTTATAGTCCAATCGTAAGGGCTCCCATTATTTTTTATATGATCTTCAATTTTTGAAACCATATTTTGCACCGCCGGCTTGATTTCCGGTGGAACATTTTCTTTCATTTTAATCGATTTCACCGGCATCCCTAATTGATAAAATTTAAAAATTAATCAAACCTTTCAGTTTCAAAGTGAAATTACGTTTAAGATAGAAAAAATGTAAATATCAATTCAATAATACAACTCACTTTGTATTGTTTATGTAATAACGCGATCCGTTCTAATGAGGTTATGTTGGAAATTTTACAAAAAATAACGGTTAATAAAGATCACAAATTCATTAAATTCATCTTTTCTAGTAAGTTAACGATAAAATTCCCCAAATACGCCTATCAGTAATCCGTTAAGTTCAAAGTTAGCTCTTCGAGAAATAAAATCGCATATAGCAAAGTATCGATATATATATATATATATAGGATAATAAATATTTATGGTCTTCTTTAATGTTTAAGCGAAATTCATTTTAATTAAGAAAAAATTAGAATCATCATTTTTATCGTAGACCAAAGTTTACAAACTTCACACATAACGTAATTTAATTTGCACATGTTTGAATTGGAATAGTATAAAAATTGTCATAATTAATGTGATTATATGATGTATTACAAATAGTATAAATTGTGTCCGCAGAAAAAAAAAAGTATATATAAATCGTATTTTTTATATTTAAAAACAAATGCATTAACCTGATTCGAATTTTTCCTTTAAAAAGAAAAAATATAAATATCTGTTTATTCTTATTTATAGTTATCACAATCTACAAAACTAATTCGCACTTTCGATACGATTTTATTCTCCTCATCGACATGTACTGATGCGTCATTAAACGCATTTTGTTTTGTTTAATTTGTTATATACATTTTACATATTGTACACGGTAGTTGGTAGCATTTTGAGTGATCTATTGTTTATAAGAATTGTGCGATAATATAATCAACTAAACTGTTTGTAGGAATTGTTTCCTATTATTTTTCGACGCGTGTTTTCTTATTAATCGGTCACCACGCCTCTGAAAATAGGTTTGTCAAATACGGCTGTAATGGACATGATGTTATCGAATCTGCAGCAACAGAGGCAGATTAACGAACAATTACGCCGTGAAGCTTCCATAAAGCGTATATTGGTATCTCAAGCTGTTCAGGATATAGTACTTTACATTCAGGAGCATGAACAAGATGATTGCCTTGTTAAGGGATTCAGTTCTCAAAAAGCAAATCCATTCCGTGAAAAGGGTGGATGTAATATCCTTTAAAGTTAACACACGAATTTATTTCACGGTTTACCGTTTACATTCTAAATACATTTCATAACATTTAAGTTATTCAAAAAAAGTATGTGTGTAATTAATTTTTCTGTCCTATGTATTATCCTTTCCGAGTTTTTATTTCAGATTTTATTTTAAATTTTAAACGTGTTAAATTAGTCATACAGTATAGATATGTATTAATGCAATTCGTATATTTATATTCGTAAATTAAAATGTTAAACATTTATGGAGTTTAATTTTAATTCCTTTTTATAAAGTCCCGCGACGAAAATCTGTGGGGCGGGGCCCATATTGGTAACATTTTTTTGAACATTTGTTAAGTTCTCATTTGCATTTTGAAAATATTATTTTAGTTCTGCGCGCTTCGATTAAATTGAAAATACTTGTACCACTCCTCATTATAGAAGTTAACGACACTTTCCTTTTTGTTACTTTTTAGCGCAATGAAAAATATATGTGTAAAATGGATAACGTAGATAATGAGTGGTAGTTTTTTCGAGTACTAGGACATTGACTTCGGTAAAGAATATTGCGAATGAAAGTTTTTTATAAAAACCTAACCGCGTTGAATTAGTAATTTAATATTTTTGAAACACTATATATAGTACACATTATTTCACACTATTTCTTCGAATCATTTTCTCGTTTTCCTAATTAAAATATATTCGTAACTTAATCGACACATAATTTTTATGTACACTTTAATAACTTTTTACAAAACCGATAAATATAAAGTAGAAGTCAAATGTGAAAAACTAATAAATGGTCAGTTTGAAATTTTTGTAAAATTAATTTCATATAAAAAGGATACAAATTTTATCACGTAACTAATGTACGTTATCAGTATTTTACTATTACTTATAAAATCCCTAAGTATTAGTCAAAAATAATGTGTGAAGTAATGATTAATTATAAAAAAATTTCAATTAGAAATTTCACTCATGGTTGTGCTTAACAAATGTTTTAACTGAAGTATGAGATGTAGCTTCAATTATTAATCGTACAAATTCAACTAATAAAATTAGAATCATACAAGTACTTTTCTAATTTTAAAAATTAGAAAGATTACCGTTCAGACCTAACCCAAGTAGCGGTTTTAGTAACAATTTTTAATTAGTTTTTTTACTAAACATACCCAATCCATCATGCTGCTGTAAACTGTATAATGATTGATCGCTTTTATATTTTTTGTGTATTTAACTTTTTTTCTTTTCTCATATAGAAATTAAATAAAAATAATGAGATAAATGTCATTATCACTAAACACCATTAATGTCAAAGGTGGTAAGTCATGTATGATTAACAATTATTACATTATACATGCATTATTCTCATTCAGCTGGAAAGGAAAAAGGATTATAGAACTGTATTTGTTGTTGTTACACATTGTTAACATTTTAATTATGGTAAAAATAAACTTTAACACATTTTAAACAATTATATATATAATTGTTTAAAAAGTGTTAAAGTTTATTTTTACCATAATTGGAATATAGAATGTTATTTTACAACTGTTCATAAAGAGTTTAATGTAATTATAACTGTTGGTAGTGAATTGAAAAAGAGGAAATAACATTTTTTTAATAACAATTTTAGCGTGTCCTTTTTTTAGTGACGTTTTTTAGCAAAATATACTCCTATCCATAAGGTTTTACGTTAACGTGTTAAATTTTTTTTGGCAGAAGTAAATTTTCGAAATTATGTTAACCTGCAGAAATCGTATATCGTAGTTTGTCTGATTTTAAAAATGATCAAAAAATATACCGTTTTGTATATATTTAAATTGTACGCGTAAAGGTACGATTAAAGTAACATCGCGGAGAAAGATAATGCGGAGTAGTAAGGAATTTTTTAGTAGACTTCTGGTAATGCTTTTTTTGTAACATTATTTTTCGTAAAGTATACCACCATGCATGAAACACATTTCGCGTTAAAAACATTTAAAAGTAATATTTCCGAACTTTTGAGAAGTTTCATCGACTGAATACAGAGTGTAAAAGGTTTAAATTGTCAATAAATACTTTGAAACTTTATAATTTGATAATTTAAGAATTTCATAAAGCAATAAAAGCGTGATTTGTCAAACGCATCTAAAAATTACAAACGTTCTATGATCAGTTTTCCGGGACACTTCCGTTCTTGATGCAATGGCGAGAAGACGGCCAACATGGTCTTAGTATGTAGTACGGGTTTTAACTAAATAGCTAGTTAAGTTTGATTACTATAACGTCATTTAGTGGTTCTGTGTATGTAGTTAAAATGAGTGCGTTTGTAGAAAATACGCCCAAAAGTTAAGTAGGCGCTGTTATTTGTTTCTTATCTATCCAAGGTATTTTTCTAATTGAAATTTATCGTTTAGTATAAGTTAAAACGTTCGTGTATAATGTTTTGTAAAACAATGCCAGAAAAAAAACGAAAAAAACTTGAAATTGCACCTTTCAGTTTGCGATACGTACGATCTGAACAAATTTCATTGTTAACACCATGCCCAAGTTTATCAGCGATAACTGATGACGGGCTATTCTTCGGTCATTGACATTAACTGACGGTGAATTCCGATTGGAAAACTTGCGAAGTTAAACCTCATAGCTACGCAATGAGACCACGCTAACTCCTCGGCCTCACTATTGTAATTGTATCAAGAACGGGTGCCATCTTATTTTCCGTACAACCCTTGTAGCACTAACATCACTTCCATTGAAATTGATTTAGAAATTTTAAAAATAAATATAATTATTCGAGAGTAGTAGCAATATCTAATTACAATAAGAAATAAAAACAATAAGATAGCCCGGTTTACTTATTTCGTAATATCCGATTTCAAATATTTTTTTTTTTTTAGTTTGACGAAAATTTTGAATAAAAATTTAAATTTATCGTGAAAGACAATTAATTAACATAATTAGAATGTGTTACGCAAAGGAGGCTATATTTAAAGAGTAGTTAGCAAAGCAAATTTCAAAAGTTTAAATCTAGACTCAGTTCATTGTCATAATTCTAAACATGTGGTGTGGTATTACAGTACAACTTCGATTTCTACAGTAGTAGTTCGTGACATAACTGTCATCTTTCTATATTTATATGCAAAAAATAAAATGTCTTCGTTATGTGCGTAGAGGAGAATTGTGAAATAAAACCTAAGTCAATATAAAAAAACTACGACTTGGAAAAACTGGAAGAATAAAATTCAGTGTGTAATCGTTTCTGTGTATACGTACACATATATGTATATATACAGGTCGACCATCATCGCCGTACATTCGTGTCACGTTCGGAAATGGACGCCATAGTGCTATCCCGTGTATTTCCATTTTTTAGAGCTGCTCATAGACAAAATTTATACTGCACGTCAATGTGGTCACCAAATGAAAGAAAGTATACATATTAGTGTAAGGGAGTGCACTTCAGGCAACATCATATGGATATCAAGTTGCAGCTGACATATAAAACATCGAGTGCCTGCTAAGAGACCCACCGTTTTCGTATTATTCATTTTATTTTATATCTTACTTTCAAAATGAGAAGATCGTGATTTACTTAGCTTTATCGCACGAGTAATTTAAATGCATGCCCTCATAATTGTAGATATATGTTTTCTTTTCTTTTTTTTTTTCAACTAAGGATCATGACTTGTAGGAATGTACTGCTACAAAGACCCCCATATCATAAAAATTTATTCGAATATTACAGTACTTTGTTTATTGTTCCAAAATAAACATGAAAAACAAAGTTGGAATATTCACACGAAAATTATTTTTTTCGTTTCTTTCTTCAATTCCTGTAAATCATTTTAATTTAATTTTTATCAGTATACTCGTACTGACATCTTGAAATTAAACATTTAAAAGAAATTGATAAATTTAGTTATACCGTAACAATGGAGCCCCATTTGTAATGAACACATTTTATTAAACAACATTTTTTTTAAATTTTATTTACAAATAAACCGATCAGTATATTTTTTCATAATTATAAACGCAAACCCTGAATTCCACATGCTGTATAGACCAGAAACCAAATGAGTTTTAAAGTCTTGTAATAAAAATTTGTTAAATTATTTAAAATGAAAACCAAATTTTTTTTAAAAAATTGTAATTTAATTTTTTTTTGGTTTATTTTGTTTCCAGTAAGATATCTCATTGTTTTTAATCATCTGTTAAATGAACAAATAGCGTGAGCTGGACCGAAAAAGAATGCAAGATATTCAATTGTTTCAGATTTTGCCTGATATCTACTTATCTTCTTCTAATTTGTATTTCCTTTTACTGTCTAACCCAATTCCTCGTTTAATCATTTTATTAATTCCCCGCCAGAATTCATTTCCATTTTCTTTTTCGATTTTATATTGTTTCTTCCCCTCATTGTATTCTTGATCTTTCAGACTACGACTAAATTTGTGACACGAATCATATTTTCTTTGAAAGTTCTTTTCTCGTAGAAGCTTCTTTTTTTATAACAAAAATGTTTACACTTTGACATGTGAATTTATAATTGTGAATATTACATCTTTCGCTTGCTTCATTGAACTTGTTGGTTCTGTTTAACCAATTTCATTTTCTCCATAATTTTTTCCTTTTTCTAGCAAAGTTATTTCGAATTCTTAGGAGCTGAGTATTTTCTTTGTCTGACGTTCCCGAAAACAAAAAATACTTTCCGTTTTCTCCCAAGGAAGTGGTAACATCATAAACTATAATTAATAACTTAAACTGACATTGAAATCATATTTCTAATGATCACTTCCACATCCGATTGTACATCGTATTTTGTTCGATTTGAAGTTTTGTACTTAAATTTCTGTGCGTGAGAAAAGTTGTGAAGAAATATAAAATTCATAGGATACGAAGGTCGTAGTGCGACAGAATAATCTTTTAAAAGATGTATAGACTGGAGTTGACCGGATGTGAACGAGATTAATACGACACTATCATCCTAAATATCACTCATCGATTGTATGGGGATAAAGTAAAAAAGGAAAAGGCATTCCCGCGTTGACAATAAGTAAAAATGGGTGCTGCTGTCGAATACAAAGAATAATGGTCGCAAAAGTCGCAGCCGCGAGAAACAAATAGCTGTATTCGAATCGCAATAGCAGACAAGAAGATCGTGTAAACCGCGACAACAATCGAACCGAAATCAGCCGACAAATTTCTTTCGGTAAAAGAATGAAAATGGAAAATTCCGGGTTGGCGCATTTATATTATAATAGAATGACGACAATTAAAAAAGATTGCGCGGGAGACGAGAGTTCAGGAGAAAGTTGGCGAGCACGAAGGAATATTTTATCTTAATCCGGAAATAAAAAATTACGATTTTTTATTTTTGCAATGGATGGTATACGTTACACGGATAAAAGAAGGAAAAAAATAATAATCAACAGCGGAAAACACGATGAAAGAAAGAATTTGAGTGTTCCCATCGTCGGAAAGGAGAAGGTTAGAATAGTGTAATTTCTAAAATAAGCAGGGGAACCATCATTAAAAGTAACGTGGTTATGGACTTATAGCAGTGCTTGAAGGAGAGAGCCATTTCCATTTAGGGAAGAAGTAACCCATACAGGAGAGCAGGCGTTCTAGTCTCCGCTGATAATGAATAGATGAGAAAAGGAATCAAGAAATCAAGATTGGTTTTCAGGTTACATAAAAGAGAAATGTATATAGAGACGCAAGATGAAGATTACGAAATGTATTAGGAACGGAAACATGTACACAGTTAGGAGAAGAGAGAGAATTAAAAACAACGTAGAGGATTAATATTGTAAGAAGAGAATTCGACGCCGAACTTAACAAGGATGGCAACACCGCGTCACGACCCGTTCGTGATCTGATCTAATAATATGAAAGCTGATGATCTTGGAAGCCACGTTTCTCAGACAGAAACACTGTACTAATATTATGTAATCTAGTAAACCTTTTAAAATTGCTTTATTATCTTGAATGCTACGCGACAACCGAATATTGAGTAAAGGAATCATTTACAAAACAAATGGATTATACCGGAAGGATTTATCACAGAATGAAGAGAATATGTTTCGAAGGTAAGAAAAGAAGTGAACTTTTTGAAGTCGGTGGAAGAAGTGATGTTGCGCTTAGAAGCAATTTCATGATTCCAAAAAGTAGTGCTTCTAAGGAACAAACTCTTCTTTATCTGTGGCTAATAATCCTTTTAATTGTCGGAGAAGGTAGGCGACTAGATGGAAGAGGAGGAAATTTAGATCAAAGTTCAGGGATGTGACGAAAATGTATAGAGGATAAAAGTGACGAAGTTAGTGCAAGCAGAATTCGCAGCAGTAAAACCAGAGGAAATCTGCTTAGGTGAATGTCTTTCGTTACAACGGAGGATGTTTTGATTTTTGAGACTTCAAAGAACGAAATATTTTCATAAGCCGTGATTTTCTTGATTTTCTTCCGACGAAACCGCCCCCAGAGCAACGACGATCAATAGAGTAATTTTCTTCTTTGCAATTACGACAGACAGGCGCACACATTTGTTGATCACAAGCTGAGGAAGGATGCTTATCTGAGCACTGAGGGCAGACCTGATTGCTTCGACTATATTTAGCAATATGTTTAAAGAGGAAGCACTTTGCCCGTTGAATTGGAGAACGAATACTATGCGCAGCTTGAAAAATTAAGCTGTAGATTGAAATCTAATTAGGAAGAAAAGAAAATTCGAAAAAATTTGCATGTCTTAATCTCTTATCTCTTTAACGATAAATGCGTCTTATTGAGAGTGCGGGGACATCTCCATAGTGTATTCTGTAAAGCACGGCTGGATAATATACATAAGTGATAACACCATATCGGGGAATAGTTATAAATCTTAAAATGTAAGTCATAGTATTTTGCACTTTGAGAAAAAATTCGTTGACGACGAATAAAAAATTAGCAAAACGGGCTGAAGAGAAAAACGCCGAATTTCTGTAAATTAAAAGGATACATCTTTACTTAATTTTGTACAAAGAAGCTTTACAATATAGTCAGAGGGAAAGGTTACCAAGATTTTTCTCTTTAACCCCAAACTTTCTAAATAAATATTCTAAGGGTCAGTGAGATTAGTAGGGAAAGAGAAATTGTCGTGTTTTTTAGTTGGAGTCTCAGTACTGAACGCTAATAAAGTGAACATCAAAAAGTGACGGCATTATAACATTAACGGTTAAAGAATAAAAAGAATTTTAGGAATTCTAATAATTTCGCAAGGCTTCCCCTCCCTATAAGGGAAAAATCATTCGGGTAATTTGATTATTTTTTAATATAATGAATATTATTATTACGATTGATTTTTCGCGGTTAAAAAAAAATAGGTTATCATCAGATACTGGTTTTGGTAATCCATTAATTTTCTTGATCTAACTGCTCCTTGTGACACGATGACATGATCTAAAAGCTTCGAAGTGCTACATATACAATAGGTGATGATCAGCATTAGACTAACCGCAAGAAAATAAAGTATGCAAGAACATTTCTAAGCAAAATAAATTTATGCTGCAACAGTTTTAAAAAAAAAAAAAAATACATTTCTAAACCAAAATTTAAAAAATAATCATGAATTAAAAAAATAAATAATTCACAGAATTTAAATTAATACTAAACACATATACGCGCCAACACACGAATAAACTTAAAAATTACATTAACAAAAATCCTAAATTCTTACTAAAAATATAAATAAATAAATAAATAAAACGGCAGGATTTACAAAGAAAATAATTTTATACATATAAATTTTTTCTCCTTTCTTTAACATTTGAGCATAGGAATACATTAATACTGACATCATAATATTTAGTGGAGGGTTACTTATAAAATATCTTTACTACAATAGCAAATTGACTTAACGTAACAAAAACTAAAAACTACATCAAATTTTTTATAAATAAAATTTATAATACACATATACAAAATAATAATCCTATTTCATATTAAATGCAAGTTACGATCAAGATATGTGTATATAGTGTAAAAAATTAAGTTACATTTATAAAAACCACATTAAAAATCACGCAGGTCCCGTCATAAAAAAAAAAAAACACAAAAGAACCCCCAAAAAAAAAAAAAAAAAAAAAACGAAGTCTTATAACTGCGCGCTTTTCTTACGTGTGAATTTTATATTAGTAGTACGGTATAGAGATATTTTCGATTCAAGTGCGAACGAATAATGTGATCGAACGGTGTAACGTGACAAGATTGAAACATATTTTTCTCTAATGTGTTCGATATCGTATATTTGGATTTTACTTATACAAAAGCACGCTGAATTTTGACAAACCTGGCCAATTCTAACGAAGCAGATAGTATAATATAGCTGAAAAGAGCTACATTACACTTATTTTTGGTTTTTGCGAAACGAATTATATTAATTTGATGTTTTCATTTTAATTTCTTACAGATTACTCTCTTCACCTTCAATTAAAACACTCATCGCCAAATTACAATGCGCACACTTACAGTACCGTGTGCACTAATTCCAATTTCTCAGTATTCCATTACAGCTACTGCTCTCATATTATTTGAACAAGTCGTTACAATAAACCTCTTGCCAGCGATCAAAAATAAAATCTAAAATATACCCATACAGTGTCTTTCTCCACGTAATTGAATAAGCAGACATAGGTTAAGGATTACGCTGGTTTCTTTGTTTTCTACACCGGCATTCTGTAAGTCTTCCTCTCAGTTTTCCAGCTATGACTTTGGATCCATAATTACTACGAAACCAGTCTGAATGACTAGTCGGACACAAAAAAGAGTTGCTTTGTGATTTTATTTTTATTTATTGCACGTTATAAAGGAGATCATTAAATCGAGAGCGAGACGGTGCGCAAATATATTACTTTACCGATAGTGACTTTAGAACGCCTTTTTCTTCATCTGCTTCCAGAAGGTTCTTCTCTGGTTGAAAAAAACTTTGCCAGTTGTATGTAAATCGTGTCAAATACGATGAATTTCAGTTAAATTACAAAATGCGACAGTGATCGCAGTAAATAATTTATAACTTTCTGAAAATCAGTTAAGTTCAGCGCAGAAAACCTTCACACAATACCTCCTGCATGACCAAATGCGTATTTTATTTTATAATGCGAACTTACATAAAATAAATTACAGTTACTATATAATACGGGTGTTGAAAATAATAATCAGTTCGAGTTTATAAAATATTACAAATAAATAATAATAATATATAGAAAAAAAAAAAAAAAAAAAAAAAACGAAGAAACTGGTATAAAAATATTACATATAATATAAGGAACAAAAACGCTGCATATTTTATTCACATCATTCTAATAAAATTCCACGCCGTCACATTTAAAAAGACTTTAAAATATTTTAGATGTTACTGAAGGGCGTCCTCCATCTGCAGTTTACGTCGATAAGCTTCCAGTGTATTCGTAATTGTTAAATTTGAATATCTGCATTTTTCCGCCTTACAAGTACAGGTGAACTTTTTATACTTAATCGACCAAAACTTTTCACCGTAGTCATACCTACAATACCGAGATAATAAAGAGATTTATTGTGCGCCTTCAGTTACAATGTGTAATAATATTATCATTTGTTCAATCGTAGCTGTTAAGGGGTAATATCACCTTGCGCTCACAAAATTTCGAGTGATTTTCTGAGACTTACCACGAAGAACGATAGAAAAGAGATAGGGATATGAGGTTTTGTGCATATGAAGATAGTATAGTCTTTAACTACAAAAAACATGTTTTACTTTAAATTGTACAATACAAAATGGCAGCACAGCAGCGCACGCAAAAAAAAAAAAATCGGTCGGTCTATACGGGCGTACCACTACAGGTCACAATTTTTAATCTGGAACAAAAAACCAAAAAGTTTCTTAAAATATAGCTCGAAATCTTCTTTGTCGAAATTACGTCCCTGCGAGCAGTTTTAGCCTCTTCGGTGAGCGATCGCTCGGAAAAGGAATTGCGCGTCGCATCGGCTCTGGTACAAAAATTGAAACAATTTAATCCGATTGTTATGTCTAATAGATCCATAACTTGCATTATAATTCGTTGTAACCATCGTTGAAGTATAAAATAGCAATATAAACAACTGTATCGAGAACAGATTTGCCACTAGAGGATCTACAGAACCGCTCTTAGCTCGACGCTACCCGACACACTGTATTCTGCGCTTTCGCAGCAGGCACATGTCACTGTCTTAGCCCTCGACCGCTACCACGCAAACACTAACGTGGTCTCTATCGCGGCACAACCGTATAAACTTGCTACCAAACACGGGGATTTTTGGTTTTAGCCGAGTAAGCATCCTTGACAAGATAAAAAAGACAAAGCAGCGATGCAACTTAGAATGACGTTCGAGAGATCGTGAATTTAATGAGGCGACCGGGGATTAATTTGTAATTCGAACATTGTCAAAAGATAGCACTGCAAGTACTGAATCCGTCTCAACACTAACAATTTTACCGGAACACTGATATACACGTAAAAAAGCCTTAACGGACTTTCTACAAACAGCTGATTTCTCAGTCTCAAAATTGGGGTAGAAGAGGCATCTATTAATCAAAATTGAAAGCTGGAAGTTGAGAAATATCGGTATAATTCATATAAAGAAGAATAAAGACATCAAACGCATGCTTACGCGCACATTTGAAAAACCGCTAATTTTGCTTCACGACTATGTTCGGAAAAACAACTTCTTGACCCACTTACAAGTTTCCTTCCCTCATAATCAACTTTTTACATCATTCTTGGATACTTTAGGGAGTGTTTACGCCAATAATAAAAAAAAATAATCATAAGGTGATATTACCCCTTAATATATACATCACTTTCTAGTTCGAAATAATAAAACTCCTAGTAGAGATTTCTCGTGCAACACAAATAGCATTTATTATAAAATATTGCGTTCTGAATATTAACAAATATCGCAGGAATAAGCGGCATTTTTTTTTTTTTTTAATAAGGAAAACTTTAATTTCGGATGTAGACTTCGTAAAAAACGCACCAAACAACCGTATATCCAATAACTGAAAATTATTGAAATACAAAATAAGCAGGAATTTCATGATTAAAATGAAAACATTAAAAACTAGTTATAAAATTATTAATATAAAGCGCAGTAATGTCTAATTGGAAACCTAATTTTGAATGCGAAAATTAAACAAATTATTGGAATGCGCAGTAGTGATGTCAGATCAACGAATTAATTCTGCTTCGCATGCTGTTCTATCTTTCGTAAAAAAGCGGTGTCGTCAAATTCGATTATGTCTATGGACAAGAATACAATTAATAAAAATGATGTACTGGGGGGGGGTAACGTTATTAGAATGGCGCTCTTGCCTGTATCGCAAAATATCTGAATATACGCCGATTAAAAGTAAATGATGAGTGTCTAGGTTTTCGTACTAGTCAGTTCTTTTAGTAAGAATCAGTTTTGTTTATACGTCAATCACAGTTTATTCGCTGAATATCGTGCTCGTTGCTACTATATTATCGCTACAAACGTGTTGTTATTATCATCCGTAAATACGCAATGAATTATCAAAGTTATTCATTTAATTTATACCGGATGCTCGATGGACGGATACTTTGCGAAGAAACTTAAAATTAATTTTATAGGTCGCCTGAATAGAACTCGAATAATAAAGATCTGCTGAAGAACTCAAACATATATATATATATATATATATATATATAGAGAGAGAGAGAGAGAGCGAGAGAGAGGGGGGGTGAACGAAGGTCAACGCTTTGACGGAGGTGATTATAATACAACTGTTTCTCATCAGTCCTAGCCGCACTAAAGGAAAATTATAATCTCTGTGAACACTACATAAGGAAACAAAATTTCAGCAGTAAAACGAACGGTTAAAACCAGGCATTAAAACGAAAAAAAAAAAAATAATAATAATGATAGTTGCGCGAGGAAACAGAAGATAACACGGCTGAGATCAACTGTAGATGTGCATGGTCCATCTGAACGGTCGCTGTCTTTTACGAAGTTCCCACCTTCTAAAAATCATCTATTATATATTCATAGACGCAAACACGCGATAAACATTTGTCACCATACGCTTCTAATAACATCCGGTAAATTCTCAACTGCTGAATATTTCCACGAGGTTAATGCGCTGATTACATTTCCTATGCGACATTTTATGGGAAAATTTAAAAACGCAACTTGAATTGAACAGTGAATCATTTATAACAGTTTGATGTTGCGTTAGTTTTCTGTTACAAAAAATGTTGCACTTATTTATCAGACCACGATTATGTGAATACAAGTGAATATAACAGTTTTATAGTGTTGAACAGTAAAAAAAAAAATATTATTCATTAATTTTATAACGGATTACTTCTGTAAACATACGCAGTCTTGTTTGATAGAAAAATTAACGTAAAATACTGCAAAAAATTCAATAAATGTATACTACACTTTTACCCCAATTCTTCGTTTGGTTGAATATCACGATTAGCGAAAAATGCAATGCGAGGAAAATGAAGATCTTGGTTATTTATAAACACCCGGACTGGTACTAAGTTTGGTTCGCAGCAATGATTAATAAATCTCGAAATATTTCCGTAACGGAAAGCATCTATGCAATACGTTTCTCCTTCCTATGTAAAGCAATGCGAAAAATATTTACAATATCGTTTATATTAATTTTTTGTGATTCACCTTAATTTTACAGTTCAAAAGTTCTATGTGAGCGAACACTTCTTACCTTATAATCTTTATATATATGTATATATATATATATTGAAAAAAAAAAAAATATATATATATATTTGAAGAAAAATTTAACAAATTATAAATAAAACGTTCAAAATTAATATCAATGAGTAAATGACAAAAAACGAATTGATTAAAAAAAAATTAATACATGTAAAATAATTATACTTGCCGATCAAGCAGTGTTTGATAAGAAAACGTGCTATTAAATGAGAGGAAAAAAATTAAATAAAACATGATTTGAATGGAAATCGGTATACCAATTATCATTCGGTGTACCAGTTACAGTTAGAACAATGTGTGTGTGTGTGTGTGTGTGTGAGCGCACACGTACATGCGTGTCTGTGTTTGTTTATATTCGGAAGGGGAGTCAAATTGGTAATAAATTCATACAATATTTAATAAATTAAGTGAATAATATGATACAAATCAAAATCAAATTGGAAGTATTTACAAAAAGAAAATATTAATAAAACAAAAACAAATTTAAAATACAAAATATTTAGTAGTTATTAAATAAGGAAATCAGTTTTATAGATGGATAAAATAATAAATTAACTAAATAAAAAAGATAGTATACGTGAATAGGTTATCATTACGTAGTATATAATAAAAATAAAATTTTAGCTTAACAAAAGACATTGTAATATTTTTATTTTAAGTATGTTTAAAAAAAAAAAAAACTGCAGTTAAACTAAATAACTCATCAATAGCGTATGCCGCCAAAAAAGAAGAAGAAAGTAGACGAAGTTTACAGAATGAAAGAAACACTTGGTGAATTTCACCATTTATTTCCTCAAATTAAAAATAATAAAAACGCACTTTCTAAATACACCGAATAAATATAGAAACATTTAATTCATTTAATTATTTAGCGGAGTCGTATCTCTAAAATGTCGCTACCTAACAAACTTTAGACACCCAATTTCAACAGAAGAAAAATGTAATATCTGTTCATTTTACTTCAAAAAATCGACCGTTTCCCCGCTTCTATAATTAACCATGTCATTATTATAATTAATGATACATAAAAAATCGCATTTAATCACTCAACCAATCTTGTAAACACTCTATTTTAAATCTGTGTAAAAAAATGAAACACGTTTGAAAATCAAACCAATTCATGCATGCGTTTTAATCGCGAGCGTTACACTACCTTCAGCTGGACACAATACACAGATCTTATTAATTTGAAAAAAATTACGTAAAATACGCTCAATTTGAATACATTACTCTATAAACAATTTTAAAATAAAAATTTTGCGTTACCCTATTCTCCAAATCGAATATATACGAATCGTCTTCTCTTGTATCCGCCTCCCTATCTGAAATAATTTCACCGATATACCTACGCGTAGGAAAATAATTGTAATTATTATAAACATAAATAATACAAATTTTCTAATTTCGAATATATATATATATATATATATATATATATATATATATATATATATATATATATATATCTATAATAAAGCGCCAAGGAAAAAAATAGACGAAAAATCGGAAAAAAATCCTGAGACCGTTCTATGGCTCTTAGAAAGCTATTTTTTTTTTTTAATCGACAGCTCCAGGTCAGTGGTTTTTAGGAAAATTATAGAATGTCCAAAATTTTTATACCTTGGGGCTCAAAACGAGCAATGAATTAAATTTTTCTTCTACCACAGACGAAAATAAGACAGAAGACCAAAAATGAAAAAAAAATCCTGAGCCCGTTCTATGGCACTTGGAAAGCTAATTTTTTTTTTTAATCCACAGCTTCAAGTCAGTAGCTTTTAGGAAAATTATAAAATGCTCAATATTTTCATACCTTCGGGCTCAAAACGAGCGATGTATCAAATTTTTCTACCAAAATAGAAGAAAATAAGACAAAGACCAAAAATTACAAAAAAGTCCTCAGACCGTTCTATGGCATTTAGGAAGTTAATTTTTTTTTTAATCGACAGCTCCAGGTCGGTAGCATTTAGGAAAAATATAAAATGCTCAAAATTTTAATACCTTAGGGCTCAAAACGAGCAATAAATCAAAAAATAGACAAAAAGTCAAAAAAAAAAAGTCCTGAGGCCGTTCTATGGCATTTAGGAAGTTAATTTTTTTTTGTAAATCGACAGCTCTACATCAGCAGCATGTAGAAAAAATATAAAACGCTCAAAATTTTCATACCTTAGGGCTCAAAACGAGCAATAAATCAAAGCAATAAATCACATTTTTTTGCCGTTTTTCAATTTTTTAATCGCTTATCAAAAACTAATTATTCTACTGAACTGCTCTAGGTCTCGTTTGAAAGAGAATTTAATTTAGAGTATTTCCCTCGCTTACACTATGCCCTTCTAGCGATTGAACTCTCTTTGAGGAGCTTTTTTATTTCAAACTTTTAAATAATTTCAATTTTCGTATTATTATTAAAAAAATCAAAAAAAAGTCCTGAGACCGTTCTATGGCACGTAGAAAGCTAATCTTTTTTTTTAATCGACAGTTCCAAGTCAGTGGCTTTTAGGAAAATTATAAAATGTCCAAAATTGTCATACCTTGGGGCTCAAAACAAAAAGGCAATAGATCAGCGCTAATTTAATAAGATCATTACCAATCGCATGAAAACGCGGTACTACTGTATGAACTGAAACCCATCAGGAATGACGTAGCTTTATGTTTTTAATCATAAAGGGTAGAAAACTTTTTAATTATTTTATTATTTTATTGTTAATAAAAAAAAAAAGCGAATCGCGCAACAATTTTTTCAAATTTTTCCGACGGACATTGTGAAAAAAGAACGATTTCAACTGTTAAATATTGATTTTTGAAATTGACGGGGTCAGAGCTTATTCTGAATTTAGTTTAATTAGCCTTTGTGGAGCCGTAATGTAAACACTGTGAATTATACTTCAAAAAAATCGAGGTTCAATTGTTTTTCTGGTTTATACTACAAGAGATACGTGTAGAGATTCGTAATTTTTTCGGGGTATCTATATTTGAAATTTTCGTTCTAACATGTCGCCGATTTAAAGTGAATTACCGGCTGCTACACACGCTAAAAAACCACCTTTTCCTCTACTTCAAATTTACTACTTTAAATAATTGTTATCATTATTTCGAACAGTATCGAAGTTATAAACTACGAGTATAACACATTTTTTTTTTATTTAGCCGCATACATTTTCTAGGCAATACTTTAGAACAGCACTAGGCATTAAAATTTTCGTTTAAAAATTTTACATTTCTTCAACAGACAATGTTTTTATCATGCGCGGTAACGCTCTTTCAAATAAACTATTAACCGTTAAATTGTTATATTTTTAGGAAATTTCAGTCTCTTTCCTTATTGTTAAAAATTGATAAATAGAATTTCAAAATAAAAACGAATAACTTTATAATTACTTAAACCGTAATAGTGCATTAGACGATAGGATAAACACTTACTCGCACACGTACGTTCCTTTTGGTATTAACCTTACCGTACGAATGCCCCAACCCCTTCCGTCCGTTCGAAATAATTGAAATCGCGCAGTAATACCGTGTTGAACAATCCGATTTTTACATGAAATCTTATTACATTTACAAGCTACATTACATTCGAACAGCATTGGCGGATCTAAATAGAACATAATCAAAACATTTTTGACGCGGTCACAAATAAGAAAACAATTAGCAGAAAACGAAAATCATTAGCGAGCCTATCATAAAGCGATCATAGTTATCAGTTCTTCGGCTTGTTTCGTGTATTCTAAACCACACTAATAGAACGCATTACTAAATAATCTTCTCGTTATACATTTTTCTGTTGTATAATACTTAAAATAAATAAGCAAACAACGCGTATCACAAAATATTTAATATATTAACTGATTTAATTGTCGCCCGGTTTCGGAAAAATCCATTATCAAGGTGATATTTCATTAATTTCATTTTTTAGTTTTGCTATTTCGCGCCCCACTATTGCCGGTTCTGTAATTATTAATTTCCATTTATGTCCGATTTATTAAATAATAAAATAAACTTAAAATATATTTGATCTATTAAAAAGATAAATAAATAATAGTAAAGTAGTAAATGAAATAATTCACGTAAACTACAAGGAAAAATTAATTTTACATGAATTGAAAACTTGCAAATCCTCATTTTAATCTATTTATTAAAATTAACCGAAGTTGACATGTAAAATCTAAGGAATTTTTATATTTACTGTTTCGTTTTAGGCTATGAACTTACAGAAAAACAACTAGAAGAATTTAACTACTAATTGCATAAAGTCAATCTAAAATAAACCAAAATTATGTATGCATTTGTTTTCCATCGGGCGAGTAACTAAGCCTATTTACATCTATTGACTGAAAATGAATTTATGAGACGTCAAGCAACTAGTTTAATTGCTCAGACTCTTGCCTTCCGTATGTAAGAAGTCATATACACATTGGTGAAACGAAGCATGATACAACTAGCTGAATGACGTCATATAATTTTACCGAGCTAGCAGAAATAAATTAGCTCGACTCTGCACGTCCAACGGATAGCAAACATGTATAACCAGTTTCGTCCAATTGGAAACACATAACCAGAGATTTATCGGTTTGTTACAATAATATGTGTAGATTGCTTAAAAAAAAAAAACGATAAATTTAGAAAATTTTATAAATTTCGCATCAACGTTTCCGGAAAAAAAATGAACTTTGCAAGGGAAAACATGAAATCGAAAATTGGAACGAAATTTCCACAAACTGCTCCCATTTTTTCCTGCCGGAAAAAATACCTATTAAAAAAGTTTAAAAAAAAAAAAACAGTACTATGTTGGAAGAAGGCGAGAGAATAGTACGGGAATGGAGAAAGCTTTTATTCAGAAAATTGTCTTTATTATAACAAATTTGTAGAGAAATTATTGATAGACATTTACCGCAACTTATTTTTAATTTTGCCAGCATCGGGCGCCGCATTCGAAACCAGCGTGTTATGCAGTTGAATATTTTCAACCATATTGTGACAGCTATCTAAGCATGAATGTGCATGAGAGGAGCCAGTTACAATGTCCTCTCGGAGAATTCGATTAAGAAGCAGAGACAAAAACTCGCAACTAATTTGATTAACCTCGAGTTATTTTAATTACATCGACAAACATCGTACACGGTTATTAAAAATGATTTTTGTACAGCTTTTGTTATTAAAAAAAAAAAAAAATTACCTAAAAAATTGAACTCCGTCGATAATTTTCCATCGTCTGTATACCAACAACGCATACTGAGTTTTGTACAAGTACACAAAAGGGTATTACACGTATCGGTACATGTACAGGACTGTTTAAAAACAAATAGAAAAAAGGTAAAATTACACAGTTCGCGCATATACTATATAATTAACTCATCCAGCCCGTAAAAAAATAATTACTGCGCGGAAAGTTATTAATTCTATATAAATTAAAGTACATCAAATTAAGAAGATATAATTATTTTAAATATAGGCATTTCACTGTTTGTTCGAGTTTCAAATTTTAAACTTTGCTTTTAAATTTATTGAAAACTCAATATTTTAGTACATAAAAGTTCGATTTCATCTATTTCTATTTTCAATTTCGTATTTCAAACTTAAAGAAGTAAAACGACTTTTTAAAAATTTAAACGAAGCGATGGCATTTTTCGTCTGTTAACTTTTCTATGGAGATCTATTGAAACATTATTAGGTAAATTTCAATAAATAAAAATCTCTAATACCGATGTAAAACGTTTTTTAGCGCTACTTTTCCATAACTAATACAGCTATGTATTTGAAAATACAGTAAAACCGCGATTACCCCCTGGTGTGTTTTAACCGGTTGGCGGATTAACCGTGCATCTCTTTAAACTCGCTTGGTTCCTGCAAAAAAGGTTCCAAATTATGATGGGAAGGAATTTGAACATGTTGATGATGAAAATCTGAAAGAGTGGATAGATAATTATGAAACTGATCCTACTTAAGCGTATTTTTACTGATGAAGAAATTTTAAATAAAATCAATAGGGGATTCAGAAAATCGGGAAAATGAAGAGCAAGTCGAAATAGCAGAACAGCGACTAAGCTGTAAAACTGCGTTATATTACAGACTGTGATCACGTATTTCGAGCAGCAGACAGATCACAGACATTCTTCCGCAGTTAGAACATTTCCAGACGAAGATAAAACAGAAAGAGATTGCCGACAGACAGAAGAAACGGACTGACTTTTTTAATAAAAATGAATATCTAGTCTAATCTATTCCTTTTTATAACACTTTTTTTCTGTACCTTACGTTCACTTCATTTTTGTTTGTACTCTACTTTGTGTTCTTATTTCTTCATCTTGCCATTGATACAGTATTTAAAATGAATAAAAACTTTGAGAATTTTATAAATATTCTGTATGTACAGTATTCACTTAATTAAATTAGTCTAAATAATTCAGTTGTTTCCTTCTCGCTAAAAGGGATTTTATATCACAGCTATCATTTCATGTACAGTACACTATTATACGCATTTATTATAAAACAAAAAAGCAAAACAATACAGAAAATTATGCAATTGCAATCGTAGATGGTCAGCTATCATTTTATAGTATGAAATGGAGGGAAGAGCTTCCCGACCCACATATTACGTGCGTCGCAAGGCTCGGAATACATAAAAACTCGCGGAACGTCCAGCGACTAGTTAACCATGTTTTCCCGTTTCCGTGCATGATGAATCCCCAATTAACACGGATAACCGGGGTTTTACTGCATATAGTATATTTTAATCGATAAGGTCTAATTTTGTAAATAAGCACATTTTTCCTTGGGCACGGCTTGAACTTCAAATTAGTCTAAAATGAGTTTAAAACTTTAGAAACAGAGTCATGAAACTTGCTGAATTTTGAATTTGCGAACTTAAAAAATGAAACAAATCTATAAATGTCAAATTGTTTAGGAACTATCGGTAAAAAAAAAAAATTCCACATATAATATAATCATTGATTATTTTTAATTATTAGTTTGCACTTTTAGTTATTTGAGCAAAATGGCACAGGAAATAAGCTGGAAAAAAGAATCTCTATATGGTATTCATTTTTACTGAATTTACCTCTAACGATGTAATATTTCTGTCGACACTTATGTTAGATGTGAAGCAGTTTTCTGTTATGTAAATAAAATCTTTTGGCGCTTCCTCATCGTCGACTCCGTTTACGCACGGAATTGGATTAATTTCGTAACCTTTCGATATATCGCTGAAAAATAAATTGTATTGTATAAAGTCGACATTCGGTAATTTCACATGAATAAGGAAAAGTTACGAGCGTTGAAAAAGTTTTTTTTTAGAAAAACGAAATAAATTAACTGGAAAAGTAATGCAGCCAAAAAGAAGGGGAACTGACTCTCCTACTTTCGTCGGTGACGTTACATTTAGTATATTGTATACTCTTTAACTTCACAATCCCTGCCATACAAACGATATCACACCTGCTTTACTTCACTTATTACGAGAAAAAAAATAAAACCTTACCTTTGTTATTGATATTTAATTTTCTTTTTTTTTTCTTTATATTATAAAAAATGATTTTAATAGTGGTATTTTTACAAATCACCACTGTGATAAACTGATCTCACTGCAACTACAGTAATCGAAACGCGTAATAATTTCTTAAAATAATAAGAAACAAAAAAGGAAAAATAATATATTATCAAGATTTCATTTGTATTGCCATTCGATTTTCACTGCTTTAAGACAAATATCAGTGGTAAACTTTTATCGTCAGAATTTTTTAAAATGAAGTTATTATAAGGAAATATTTATTATGTACGTATATTTTTATTTTTATATATAAGTGTGCATTACAATGTAAACTACTTTTCAAACAAGAAATATATGTATATAATAACTAATTGGAAATTAAACGGGATATTCACTAACTAATTTCTATTATTCACAAAAATAAATATTTACAGAAACAAATCGGCTTTAACTGCTTAAGACGTCTACTATTGTAATAATACCATGTCGAGTAATTACCTCATCATTCGGATGTCGATGGAGCCGCTTCTTGTGTTTGGTAACGAAGTCACAGATGACTTCCTTTACTCACTTCACACGTTGAAATCTACATGCAAATCGGTACCATCTTACATTAATAATTGCACAAGCAACTTTATTTTGACTACTCTGGTTAATCAGTCAGTTAACAGACTTTGTACATCCCCTTAGCTGGATCCCGTAAGAGTCCAAAAAGTGTTTAATAATCGATTAGTAGGGCAGTCCTTTGTTGTTTTTTTTTCCAGTATGTAAAAAGTTACTTTTCAGTTTTATTAATGAATGAGTGTATATGCTATTATTTTTTTCAACTTTTCAGTTCCAAAAAATAACATGTTATAAAATTACATTATATACTTCAATTGCTTATCACTTTACTATTTAAACTAAATAAGTATTTCCATACAGAAAAGAACTGCATCGAAAAAAATATGTCTTCCGTCAATATGTAATTAAAAAAATCTATAGATTATATAAGCACTACTGTGCGTATGATTCTACACCATGTACGGAAATTTTTTAAAATAACATAAAATCAGATTTATTATCCGTAATATCTTAACAAATCCATTTACAGAGAAATTAATGATTATGCTACGAACCACGAAAGCATTACTTTTTAATAAACTTTACTTTTATTTATCGCTTTATTGTAAAGGCCCCTTCTGCACCCTCATCAGTACCGTTGAAGATAGGACATTGTGAACGATCCCCACACCGTTCTGTCAAAGATATGAGAGTTCACTTTATTTTACTTTAGCATATATCTGAAAAAGCACATTTTTTCAAAATATGCACTCGATCTATCGATAAATACTGTTAGTCTTTTAAACGCTAAGGTCGCAAAAATAAAAAAAAAAAATTGGAAAAAACGAAAAAATACATTTTCAAAGTACAATTATTATTCTATAATAAGGGGGCCTTTTCATTGAAAGTGTCACCTTGATTTTGAATGCCTAACATTGAACCCGCTACTCCGTTCACACGCGCAACGTTTTTCAGGTAATTTTCAGCGCTGCATCACGAATGCTTCTTTTGAGTGTGACTCCGAATTTGCACGATGTTTTTAGCACGCTACTTTGTCTTAAAGATTCCATAACCAACAGTCGAGACGGTTCAAATTGCAACTCCTGCCAAATGTCTTAATGAATTCTGGAACATTGTTTTTGAATCGTGCTTGCACTATTCGAGCCTAATGCGCAAATGCGAGGAACATTATTAAAAGGTCCAGTCTGCTCCAAAGCATACAGCACAACAGGATTATTATAAGAACGAGTTCTCCTTTAGTGGATGTTTTCATACCTTATTCGCAGAAATGAATAATGTCGGTGAATTTATATCCACACACACGTACCAAGATACCAAGGTTTTCAAAAGATATCGAATTACCTCGACTTAAACCTCCTCAATTATGGATTAAGAAATATTATAAAGAAAATTATCGCCCAAAAACATCGCAAAATTTAAAAAGCATTTGCGATGTAGCGGCCAAAATTTCCTTAAAAACGGCGCCTACATGCATACAATACGATAGTCGGAACAATTAGCTCTGTATATTCAAAATTAATAGAAAAACAGTTTGAGCAAAAAACACTACTGTAGAATATTAATATAATTAGAGTTTTTCGTGTTTTTCCAATTTTTTAATTTTGAGTTATTAACGCGTTTAAAGTGGCCGACTGTATTTACAACCAGACTAAATATTTAAATAGGTTTAAATTATCCTCGTTAAAAGACGAAACGGATTTTACAGCTATTATTAATAAAGCCAATTGTAGTTAATGATCGTTACAATGGGCGTGGTCAATGAAACAGAATATCTTTAAGTAATGCATTAAAGTTTATTTTTGAATGTTTTTGTTGAAAAGAGAAAAATAAAATTAAAAAAATTTAGGTCTCCACACTATTATTTTGCCGAACATACATACTTGATTAGTATTTTTAAGGTTTTCTCCTTGAAGTTAGAACTTATTCGTTTTAACTGAATGTTTAACTTCAAGGCGTTGTAGGAATCCGAACCTTCGATACAACAGTCTAGAGCACATAGCCCAGATTTGTTTTTAATATCTGTCCGAGCTCCTCGAGCTAGTAACAATACCACACAACCGTATAAATTCTGACGAGCACAAATATGCCTAAAAAAAATTGAATAACACCGTCAATTACTAAACACTTTCTATTAAAATAATTGCAATAGTGCTTTCGCAATACTTAATTTATTTATTAAAAATGCGACAACCATAATTTTCACATTAACAGCGGTTAATACTTGATTAAAACCGTCCGCTAATAAGAAAAAAGAAATGGTAATAATGAAAACGAAAGAGAATTCCGAAGACAAGCTGAAGTGTTTAAATATTAGTCTCGTAAGTGATTAGTAATTCAAAAAGGAAATTATCATTTAAAATTTGTAATTTTACATAATTTCCGTAACATAATCGTTACAAATTAAGACTTATTTTAATTAATTAACAAAAAAAAATCGGGGGGGGGGGACACAAAAAGTTTCAAAAATAAAGAAATAATACAAGCCTATTCTTATACTTACAAAGGTGTGTCGCCAAGAGAATTTACACTGTTGACATCGGAATTATAGTTTAAAAGAGTTTCGCATATGTCCACACTACCGGAGTAGGCAGACCAGTGTAGAGCTATATTATTTTCACTGTCTTCTATTAGCGGATCAGCGTGTCTCGACAACAGATAACTACAATGAATAAAATTACAATTAATTATCAAGCGAGTAATACACGTCATCGCACCTTTTTCACAGTGATCTGGAAAAAATCGTTACCAATAAAGTCGGAAAAGCGCAGACGACAAATAACGTAAAGTTCAGTAACATATAAAAAAACATAAAAAAGTAAGACACGGAAACATTTAAAACTGAGAAATAAAAATTTCTTCAAACGAAACCCTATCAGAGGAAAACGATCTCTGATGATATATAATTAAAAAGTTCCAATACATAAAAACAACGGGGGGGGGGGCACAATAACTGTAACATAAACGAGCGCTTTTAATCGATTAAGACATACTATATACCTTCCGTTTCCTGTGGCCGGAGGAAAAGTAGTAAATGAAAGTACGAAATTTTGTTGAAAAATAATTATTACTTGTTAAATTGTAAAAATTTTCCATCACTTAACATTTTAAAAAATGAGCACTATATCCGGTGCAGGCTGTTAACTTGATTTCGGTAAAAACTTATTTAGCTCGCTCAAATTATGTAAGTTGCAGTGTAAATAAGACACTGAAAAGTGAATTAAAACAATGATAAATAATCAAAGACTTACAGCACCACATCTAAATGATTATGTTCAGCGGCCCAAACTAACGCAGTCCAACCACCATCGTCTACGCTATTTACATACTGATACGGAGTAGTAGGGTTTGAGAGAAGATAGTAACAAGCTTCTATGTTACCAGCCCTCGCAGCAAAATGTAAAGCTGTCATTCCATCTTCACCCTGAAAAGTACCATTAAACTTCTGATAAAGTTGATTTTTTCAAAACGTTTATTAGATAAATATTTTGACCCTTCATCGTAAAAAATTATGCACAAGCAATGCTACAGCTCGCAGAACTACTGCTAACATTTTATCAGATTCTGTAATTTCTGCGAGCGGCTTCATTCTGCCCTTTAAATTAGTCGGCAAAAATTAAAGTAATGACGTTACAAATCACGCTTACGCATTCAAAATTGTGTAGTGCAAAAAAAGAAAACAGCATTTATACGCACATACGCAAGCACACATAGTTGTATTTCGCTTAATTTGTTTAAAAGAATAAAGGAAATTTTTCTTTTCTTTTCAACAAAATACTAACTCGGAGTGTGACCGATGCACCAGCCTTGACGAAATATTTAACAATATCATTGTGTTTATTTTCCGCCGCCAGCATTAACGGAGTATTTTGCGCTTTATCAAGAATGTCTAACTGAGCACCAGCCTGGACTAATATGTGCACAATAGAAATGTATCCTTCAGCACTGGCCGCATGTAAAGCTGTTCCCATCACCAAATCGCGAAAAAAATGATTTGGATTAATACCAGCAGCTAAAAACAAATCATTGTGAAATTATTATTATTTTTTTAAAAAAAAAAAAAAAAACAATATAATTCAAAAGAAAATTATGTTTGTTCAAAAATTATAATGATTTGGTGTTCTATTAATCGTAGAAAATCGAAAAATACTTTTGCAATAAAGAAGCTATAAATTTCATTACCTCTCTATGTTATGCGTTTCATCAACATTCCGAAAAAAAATCCATTTGTACAACCGTAACTTTTAATAAAGAGAATTTGCAACGACTGAGCAATTTACGTAACTAAACCATATCTATTTGCCGATTTTTGTGATATCTTTTATAAAAGAAACACAACATATCTTCTTGTTCTCTTTTTCGAGTAGTTATAAAAAACATGCGTTTATTTATTTATTTTTTCCCCCGGCTCTCTTTTCCAGTAAACTTAAACACGCATTCGTAAAATTTATTTTCGGAAAATTCTGAATAGTGAGCAAAACAACCTCTTAGGGGTATTTTTTTGTTTCCATTTCATACCGTCATTCCATAAACTTCTTACAAAGCACACAGGCGAACGTTAACAAAAAGTTATCCGAACTGAATCATCACCACAAATAAATATAATACGGAATTGCGTAATTAAAATTTTCCAAATGAATCACGTCACAATTAAGAAACGCATTCGACATTTCAAACACACTCTCACGATATACCCCATCTGAAACAAAAATACTAACCTCGAACTAAACCGACCGACTTCTTAAATTAAAACGACAGTATTTGTTTCGATTATCCGACTATACCAAAATCCTTTTTTTAGTATTGTGATAGGGTATCTAATTTTTTTCTTTTTCCGGTTTCTCTCTAATAAACTAATGATCTGACCTTAAAATACGAATTATACCGTTTTCCCTAATAAAATTACCATTTACTTCGATCACTATGATCCATTTAATAAGTCTCATTTTAAAACGATTAATTCTATTCAATACTTTCGTTTCGTTAAATTTTAAAACGTGACCTCTCAGTTCCCAAGCTGTTTTCTCTACAAAGTTCAAACATAATTTTCGACTGCCTCGGGGAAACTTGGCGCCAAAACATAATTACACACAGGCCGCTAATTGTCAATCCTAATCGGCTTTTTTCATCTACTAAATCGATAATTCTTCGGTAACGATGAAAAGACGACGATCACCGCATTCTTTATCCTGTACCAATATATTCTGCATTCATCAAATTGTTTACATTATTTGCACACTGCCAAACACTTAACGTCATTGCTTCGGTATACACTTCTTTCCAAAAGTCTCGATCAGATCAACCCGTTTAATTCGCAGAAAATCAACAACAGCATGCAACAGGGACACGTACAATCGCGTTCTTATCATTCATTTCGCTCGACAAACAATGTTATACTGAAACCGCGATACCAGTTTTCAAAATATGTGACTACAATACCCAGTTATTCCCACCGAAACTATTCTAATATTCCAGCGTATAATTAACATACTTTCTAAAAGCGTCTCCCATTGTTATTATTATAGATCCAACACTCTCAAAATACAAAAAGTACAGCATAATAAAATCTCTAATAATATACGCACAAAACTCCTACGTTTCATTTTAATATTCAGAAATGACTAAGTTTTTACTAAAAATATAGCACACGCGAATATTAATTCAACTGAAATATAAAAATTATAAGTATAAAAAAAAAAAAAAAACAGCACAAACACGATTAATAATTGTATAAATATAAATTCGTTAATTAGTTTTAGTTTTATTGAATCATAATCATGACATTCTTGAGTATCAGTGAAACAGAAATTAGTTTGCGAATTTATGTTCATTTAATTATTAATTACGTCGTTTATATTTACGTTTTATCAATACTTTTTATTTTCTATTTTCTTAATCGTACAATTCCTATAAATATAACTACAATTACAAATAACTATTTTAAATAAAATACATATTTCGCTTAGGTCCTTATCGTCATTGATGTTATCTTTTATCTGTTCTAGATAAATAATTTTCATTTTCTAGTTTTGCTTTTCTAATTCTCGAATAATTTCAAATTTTACACTATCAATCTATTATCTTTTATAAATTTCTATTTGCACGCATTGTTTTTTGCTTCTTTTTAATGATTTTTTTTTTTTTGTTCATGATATAGTTTTTAATTTCATCTGATGTATAGAAAATTGTTTGGAATATTATTACTTTTTTTTTTTTTTTAGGTATATGTGGTATGTCTGAAAGATTCCCGAACTAATTTTCTACATTCGATACAAATGCGCCTTCTCTCCTTCAACTAAGGAAGTATGTAGTGCGAGTGATACAAAATTCCAGCGCTGCCAATCTCTTAGTTCTCCAGTAGTACGCGGTTAAGTATTGTGTGTTTATAACCCCTTGTGCAATACGGAACAACGAAGTACGATTAAGTTCTGTATTATAAGCTTGATAAATCTTTCGTAGAAACCAAATATCATTCGATGATGAAGCTCTATCACCTACAACAACCACACTAAGCGACAATCTTCGGCGTGCGTAAGTCCGAAAGCTCAAAGACACGCGAAAGTTCGACTACAAAAATCCAAAGTGAAGACAACGCTCATCGCATTCTTCGACTTGAAGGATCTCATTTCTCATTTCGAACCGGGTAAACTGTGAATGCGAAATTCTACCTGGAGGTAATGAAGCGTTTGGTACATCGAATTCGTCGAATCCGGCCCGAGTATCACGATCTGGACGGTTGAACCATGTTGCACGGCGCCGTCGCATACGGAAACACTTTTGACGCGTTACCACGTCGCAAATCAAACCACTGTCTTGTCGCACCGGCCCTATTCACCAGATTCGACCCTAGCAAATTATTTTCTGTTCCCAAAAATCAAAATGGGAATGAAGGGAAAGTTTTACGACGATATTTCGGCGATTCAATGAGCCTGCACCGAGCAGCTTAAGATGATTCCACAAAATGACCTTTCTAGAGCCTTTGAGTGACTGTATGAGCGCGGTGCAATGAATATATACGTAGAGACGGGTTGTATGTAAAGGGCCGACGTCAATAAATTCGTTTACCTTGTACGATGTGTTTTTATTTAAATTAGTTCGGGAACTTTTCAAACATACTGTGTATATTTTGTTTATATATTCTCAAATAAATTGTTATTTATTTATTTGATCATCGATATAATTTATTACACAGCTAACTTCGGTGACGACTGTTAAGCCCTATTCGTATTCAAAATTATTACATTTTTTATTTAAATTTTATTCTATAAAAATCTATCTCGATAGTTCGCAATAATTTAAAATACAATTTATTTAAAAAAATATACAACGGTGTAAATGTAAATAAAAATATTTACCTAAACATGCTAGTACTTTTTCTATATTTCCAGTTTTAGCTGCATAATACAGATCACGATATTTATATCTAAAAATTTAAAAAAAAAAAAAAAATGTATACATATATATTTATATTACGTATAACAGTAGTTTTTAAATAATACTAAATAATAAATTATTTAAACTGAAAGTTCAGTCATTTAGTTAAAAGCAAATGTTGAAACGAAGACTTAATATTTAGCAAAAATAACTAAACAAATGTAATAGTTTAATTAAAAAGCTGACATTTAAACTTTTGAAGAAATAAATTTAACTTTTCCTTTTTATCCACTACCTTATTTCAGCCGTTTAATTATGTAAAACTCTAATTTTCCTACACGCCTACAATTAAAATAGATATGATTTACTGATATTTTTCCAATCATTATCATCATCAAAATGCTGTACACGGTTGCCGTGCTTAACGATTACAGGGGTTGTTGATCATATATCCCTATTTTTGGCAGCTTGAACTAATCTCTCTATAGATGTTATTCCGGTCCACTTCCGAATGTTCTGCGTCTAAGGTAGAGCTTTGATAAAATATTGAATTTTCATGTAATTGCAATAACTACTTTTGCACTCCGCAAATTCCAGTTAATTTGGTGGAACGAAACACAAATACAAATCGTCCTGTATAATCGATGTAAATGATAAAAAAACAAAAAAAAAAAACAATGACGACTAATGTAGAATGTGAAAAAATTACGCGAATAAGGATAGATTTATCGGCAAGCAAATGGGGATAGATTAATAAATCAATGAAAATGATAGCTTTTAAGTCTCAATCATTTAGAAGCAACTATTCAAACTGTTTTATACGACTACGATTTTAGTGTAAACACAGAGCCGTGTTAGTCAGAAGCCTAAACTTTTTCCTAAATGTTATACTGTTATATGAGAAGCAACATTCATTGTTTTTTCCTTCCATATAAATTACTAAACAATCCAGCCTCAGTGATTGTCTGTATAAGAAAAAAATTATAAATATAAAACAGTAAGTACCGGAAAAGTCTTGAAGTGCGTAAATTTCGTATTACTGATACAATACGTAAGAAAACATTCTGATTAAATAAATATCCGGAAAATTTTTATGTGAGTGGAATATAATACCACCATTATTTTCATCCTCTCCGCTCCAACGAATTTTATTTAATTTTATAAATAATCGCTGTTCAATCGACTCTTAAATTTTTATTGCACTGACTTCCTACATTAATGCTCTACAAAAAAAAAAAAAAAAAATCCTGATCATAAAAAGTCGTTTATTTTTTTAACAATTCGGTAGCTAATGATAATTGTTGATTGGCGAACATCATTGCGGCATTTAATTAGAACACTCAGTTCAATAATATCCGATACAAATTGATTGCGTCTTGGCCTTCAGGTCGAATTTATTTTGCTTGTTAGGCGAGAATCGAATGTAGTCTTATAAATTTAGAGCTGAATCCTTCTACGAGATCTGCTGGTTATTGATTTAGACACAATACTACAGATTAACTTTTTTTTAGAGCGCCAGTAATGCAAACGAACTTGTGCACGTTGAGCTTTATTCTCCATCTGTTCTTCCATTTTGAAATTCGGTTTAGGGCGTTTTGCAGTTCCTCCTTCGACTTGAAACACTTACGAACAATATTGCAGTACCGTCAAAAAACATCGCTGTAGTGATGTCTGTTATTATTTGAGGTATTAGCCGTATATAGAAGTTATAAAATACGCTCAAAATGCAAGATGAAGTGCTGACTTCAATTCTTCGTATGTAACTCTGAACTTTCTATCAGAAAAGATATGACTTTAGCAGACGACAGTAGATGCCTGGTAGCTGTTGACTAATGTTAGCGATTAGCTTCGCGGCAAACACTATCGAATGTTTAGGACACTTTTAAAAATACCGCTGAACAGTATTTATTTTCTTTAAATGCTTAACTGGATGGACTTGGTCAATGGTTGTGTCTATTCTGGGAGCTGAACTCATAGTCTGGAACAGCCGTGAGTAGTTTGAGGCGTTTAAAAGGAACAACTTTTCAAACAGTTTGGATACGGTCGATAACAATGAAATTGGCCCATAAAGACAATTTCTTCTTCTGGTTTGTCTGGCTTCTTGAACATAATTATCTAAGCAGGTTTGAAACACTCAGGTACATACTCGAGGTGAAAACCACTCACTGAATATATACACATATATAAGCAATATAATTGCTTTACGTGAAATACTTTCAATAACACTGATTTAATTTGACATTCAGTCTGGTTAATAATTCTTAGCAGTGCATTGGATATCGTGTGATAGGAATAACTTAACTAAATGCCTAACAAATAATTCTGCTTTGTTCTCACCACGGCGTACACATCTGTTGGTTTCGTCTTTTAATGAAGCAACCCGAAGAACAGGTCTCTTTAACCGTCGTATGGCTTCCGTTATGAGTAATCTTTATCGAATGCCTTCTTTTTAATGTTTTTCATATTAAATACGCTTTTATCTAAAATTATGCTCATTTTTCAAAAGGGTAATCATTTTCTTGACTGATAATGGTGTTTAGTTCTGAAGTAGAGGCTTTCGTAGCTTCTCGAATATTACATCGAGAATATGTAGCACTTTAAATTACAGATCTTCTTCTGTCTTTAGCCTTATATTAAGGTTTACTTCGTGGTTTAGAATTTCTCTGAAAGCTTCAGTCAGTGAATTTATCAGTAAGATTTTGTTTCTTTTGTTTCTGTATTATGGTACCGCTTACTGTATGTCGCACGGACACATGATCGGAAAACAATTCATCGTAATTTCTGACTTTTACATATTTCGCCCAGATGCCTTCGGAAATGGAAAAGTCACAATTAAATCTGGTAATTTTCACTGTCGATAGACAAGATATTGATTTTATGATAAAAATAAAGTTCGCATAAGTTAGCATTTATTGTTTTAATAAGTTCTCAAACTTCGGGAGTGATCAGATGAGGTTCCCATTTTGTATGTTTAGTGTTAAAGTCTTCATATGAAATTGCTACCTAGTTGCTAAAAATTTATTTAAAATTTCCCTTTTTAATAGCATATGTTGGAGGACGACAATAGACCGCACAGATATTTAGTATTCGGCTTACAGTTCTAACAGTACTTTGAAAGTAATCCTTCTCGATAGCTTAATTTAGATAGTGTTTAATGTCATTCTTAAAAAGTATAGCCGATCCAGCGTAGACTTTGCCATTTGGATGGTTCGCAGTATTCTTGTATGTATAACGATTAATAATAAAACAGTTGTTGCTGGTGAAATGAATTTGTGATTTTAGTGCAATATTAACATTTTTATGTTTGATAAAGAGGTTTCTAGTACCTCGTTAAGAGGCTAATCCACTGGCATTCCACATAACAGTTAATATTGAGTCAGTCATTTCATATTCTTCGACTCGATACTCATCGATTGTTTTCCAATCGACTCTCATTTATTATTATTTTTTTTTTTTTTTAGGGAGGGGTAATTATACCGGCAATTTTAGCCTTTTTGTTACACGGCTTGTTTGGTTTGCTGACTTTTCTTAGGCATCCCTTCTGTATTTTTTGTAGCGGATGTAAATGTTTCATTAACGATGATTGGCTTGCAGCTAAAGTTTTTTACTGAACACATTCCACTGTATCACTTTAGGCTTCCACGCAGCACCTATTCTTGTAAATCGGACATCCTTTCCAGTTAAAAGTATGTTTTCACCCGTAGTTTGACATCTACAAAGATCATATTTCGGTTTTTGATACTCTTTTACGCCATGATTTTAACTACGTTTGACACATTAAGCTTGCCTTGCGCAGTAGGTTTTGGCGTGCCCTAGGCTGCTAATAATTTTTACATCGAGGATTTTTTTTTGTCATTCAGCGATCTATTTTTTTATCTTAAGTTATTTCGTATACCTCTTTATCGTTACCTTTAGTTACTAAATCTACAAAGATTAGTGATGATAACACTTTTATTAGCGCTCTGTTTTTATTTTCATTTTTTTTCCATTACAACGTTACTGACATTAACCAATTCCTCCTTAATGTCAACGGCGCATTAGTTAAAGGATGCAATCTATTCCATCATTGGGTTTGATCCATTTACATGGAAATCCTATGCCTTATAAAGCGAGGGAGGTTGTTTAACTACTATTTGCAACACTGGTACTATTGTACGATTTGTAACTTTAACTTATAAGTTTACTTTAACTTCACCATTGGCTAATATCTGATATTGAGGTTTTCTTTTCCCAACCTCATCACTTAAAACATCAATAAAAGCCGCTTATGAACAAAGTGGAAATATTTCCTTTTTTCTTTTTTTAGTATTATGACTCTGTGCTTGTTTGGGTAAAATTTTTCTCCTACTGGCGAATTCGTTCGGAGTTACACTGTTTAATGTGGCAACGCTTCTTCCTTCTCATAACTGCTTTTGTATAGAGTTTAACTCTGATTAACCGGAACCACGGCTGAGGAGAAGCTGTTCGCGCATAGAAATTATTCTTTTTGAAATTCGTACATCAAAAATCACCTTTGTACGCTATATGTTGAGGAACAACGGCAATAATGTCGTTGGAAAAATGATCGAACGTTTCCATGTTCATCGATAAGTAAAACGTTATCAGAGTTCATATCGCGTGATTACTTTAGCTGCAATAAGCAGTTACACTGACAAACACATCAAAGCGAGTGTTGCTAACTATACATGTGTTGTAACCGCTTTTTATCTTATAAGCGATATGATCGTTGCGAGAGATAGGGATGTAAATAATATTGAATAATCTTACCTCGACTGTCAACTATTACGCAGTTTAAAAAAAAACTAATTTGCTACCAGCTAGGATTTCGCAAATGTCGATATCAAAAACTCGCCCATATATATATATATATAAACAATATACATAAATCGATTATTGTGTGCTTCAAAAAAAAAAAAACTTCAACACGTGTTGAAATGAAAAAGCAAAACATACCAAAACAACGTCAAATAACAGAAACTTTATCACTCTGAGACATACTCGTAGTAACATCGAATAATAAATTGATAAAACAGAAAAATTAAGTTACGAATAATATCTTGACAGTTTTTTTTCTTCTTTCGTGTCCAACACGCAAATTTATTTATACGCTTCCTTTCTAGCGATCGATCAAGTTCAAGGTTTCTTCATTTAAAAATGTCTTCTTTTATTTTTACTTCCACCTTTGGTATTCAAAAAATTAGTAATAGTCTTTCTTCTTTCCGTATTCACATATTTTGTCATCTATAAGTTTCAAGTTATTTAAATCAACAGTATCGCATCGATTCAGTGTTCCCTACTCCCTATCCATCTCATGTCCCATTCAACGGGTATCTATTTTTTTATGGGAGGTTGAACTGGTGTTTGACTAACTTTTTTACCATTCTACTAACCTTTTCATTAAAGGTTTCTCTTCAATTGGCTTTTAACAAGCTATAAAACAATCGTCTAGACTTCAGTCGAGTATTTTTTTTTCTTGCTCGTACCATTTCCATCTTTTTCTTTTTTATATTTGTTGCAATCTTCCTACGTATCTGGTAACGCGATTCCGCTTGTACTTATAGTTTTGTCCGTTCTCTTACCCATGATTACCTTGCATGTTTCGATTAATGTAATTACCACCAATGATTTTTATAAGTTAAAGCTCTATCTAGAGTTTCCGAGGTACTTAAAATATTCGTAGCGTCCAATCTTTGTTCAGGCCATGTTATTTCTAATTTCCGTTTAGCCTTAGCACTGTTGACATGAGCGGTGTATGGACCTGTGTCTCAACCGTTTGCCTTTAAAAAAGTGTAATCACAGTAATATCTATCCGCATCGTGCAAGTTGTCTGCCGTCTCTGTTGCATCGCTTCAAATGTTTTAGCTTGCGAAGTTATTACCAGGTCACCTACGTATATAAAATGTTATGCATCTTTGTTGTTAAACGGCTAATCATTTTTACACATACTGTATAACATAAAAGCCCAAATTGATTACGTCATCTGCTTTTTCTCCCCGGTTCCAGAGTAATATTACAGAAATTAGCAGGAGAAATAGCGCTGCAATATACAGGATATACCGTGTAATCGCATATGCTGTACCATATGTACATTTATAAAAAATATAAACGTATGTATGTATATATACACTGTAAGATCTGCGCATGTTTTAGACTTCTAGCGTAAATGAAAATGAACGACTAAGGTTAATTAAAACATGTAATCAATACTATGTTTTTCGTAAGCAATTTAGTTATTTAATTTCTAGCATTTAAATTTAGCAGTATCATCGAGTGTACTTTTTATTTCTTATTCTCAATTTTTTTTTATCCTTTATTAGATATGTCAATGAATTTATCTTCTGAATCTTAGATCGTTCTGTAAGTAGTAGCTCAAATTGTACAGGCCTTCTAGATTACGTAATCCATTTCAATTTACAAATACTTTTTTTTACTCCAAACTTAAGCTCATTGTACACCTTTTTTTTTTTTTTGTTTCTTGTTTTTTTTATATGTTCTCTTATTGGCAGCAATAAAATTTTAAAATGTTTTAATTTATTTTCGCGGCTGATGTTTTCTCTTTACTTCAAACGAGACGAGAAAAATGTTTAACTTAGTCGGGAGAAAAATTCTGAATATTATAAAATTGGGCACAAACCTTACTGCCGAATTAATGGTACTTGCAGGTAAATTATTTAAGAGATATTGTTCCAGTTTATCCTTGTCTGAAAACGGTATTTTATCCAATGACATTTCCTTTCCGCATGAGAGGACTAGCATTTTCGGTGGAACAATTGGTGGTGAAACAGGACGTTCTTCCGGTTTTGCAATCGTTATACTACCGCTTAAACTGATTTTTGCAGATGGTCTGGAAAACAACAAAAAAGTAGAAAATAAAAAAAATATATATATAAAAGTAAAGTAAGTACCGTTTACCAGGGCGTCGGAGATTGTAAAGTTAAGGTTCACAATGTATTAAACCTAATGGATCTAAGGAGAATACTGGGGCCAGTTTCTTTCTCTCAGCCGCCTTTACTTTACCAGATTTCTCTTGTACCCAATTATTTCAGGCTGGGTAAACCTGGGAGCGATTTGGATCCGGAACGAGATATATATATATATATATAGGTTAGCTACCGTAGCGTATTAGTCTGCAAGTGATGTTTCATTTGAGTAGATTTCGAATACATTATTGAAAATATCGAAAATTATCATCCGTCGAGTTAGCTTAACGTATATCCTTATAGACGATCTCGAAAACTAATAATAATCAAAAAATTACATATATCGCAAAATAAACACACATCGGAAACAAAAAGAACAACTGTGTAAAATAATCGTTATCAGTTTGAATATAACTGTATTTCAAATCATGAAGTGAGATGGTATTACCTAACGTGTAAAGTTGAACTTAACGGTTCGAAATGATAACTTTTAAAATGGTATCGATAAAAACTGAATAGACAATAGAAGAGGACGAAAAAAGGGAATTTAACTCGATACGTGACGATGAAATAGGAATAAAATGTGTTACAATATTTTTGAAAAAATGAATGTCCAACTAAAAAAGTACCGCATCGATTCATTCAATTTCTGTTAGAATCGAAACTTTTGGGCTATTTATAAATTTTATTAATCACTCAATGCCACGATAAGGCTTTTAGCCGGATAAAAATCATTTTAAACATCATTTTTTTTTTTTCTTCGAAAATTTATGGTAACATAAATAATTAAGATCAACCGAATTTCTAATATAAAAATAACGATATTTTTTTACTTTTTAAACCTTGCACAAAAATCTATCCATCTACATTGTGAATAGCTTTGTTCACACTGACCACGCGGCTGATGATTGTGTTACATAAAGGAATATTTTCTAGAAACGGTATTAACCTGAAATTTTTAAATCATTATTATATTCTCACTAATAACCCTCCTTCCCGCATTGTTTAAAAGAATATAAATGAAAAGAAAAATTTTTCAACTCTTTAACACCAATCCACATATTTTAGCCGTTAGCAATTTTCTTTCATTTCGATGTTATCTTCATCGAACATAACATTGAAAGGTGTAAAACATGCCCTCCTCATTCAGTGGTCTATAGTTCAATTTTTTGCCTCGCATCCTTACAAGTATCGTACATGATGCCGTTCAGTTTTTCCCAATTTCGTTTCAAAAAAAAATTGTATTCCCTTACAGGAAGAACAGCTCAAAAGCTATTAAATATAAAGCGAAATTTAGCTGAATCGGCAAACACCGCCAACCGTAATAATTAAGAATAAAATCAATATTGCTTACAGATCCTTTTGTGCTTTCTGTGATGGTAAAAATACCGGATTTTTATGATCGCCGAATACGATAGTTATTTCTTCACTGGACGACTGTAAACCGCAATGAGGACAACCTTCACCGCCGCTCAAAGTTATTTCGCACATGTGATGATAAATGTGACCCGATTTACACCTCAAAAAACGGCCCTAGCATTTTTTTAAAATATCAAAAATGTAACATTTAATATAATATACAGAAATAATTCTAGCTACATATAAAAAAATACAAATTAACATAAATATCAGTTACATCCAGTGTATAAAATAACTTGCAATACTCTGGTAACACGCATTTTCTCTAAACACACTTATATAACAATACCTAAGTACAAAAATTAAGGGCACACATTTCATATAGTTCGAAAACATTCTCACCGTAATCATGTAAATATGTGTGTATATTTTTTGACAGTTTTATAAATTTTACACGATGTCTTTTATATTAAAGATGTATATCATATATATATATTTTTTTTTTTTTTGAAAAACTGATTATAATTATAAACTAAAAACGCAGTAAATTAAAAAAATTCAATGCTGGGGGTAAAAAGCAATGACGAATACGCTACTTATTGCTTATTACTATAAGCGATGTCCCCCGACGAATTGTTGTGAAACTTGAGATTCATTCTAACGTCGAAAATCAAAAAAGAAAAAAAAAAATAATAATTTTGCCTGTTATACTAAAAAACAGATTTACTACGCAACAACAGCTACTTATCGTACAGTATCGCGAAGTCTTTAGCACGTTTTTTTATCAAATATTCACATTTAGAAGACGTCCGAATTATAAATATGCTGAAATATACATATAAAAGAACAGCTTACTTAAATTACCTAATGAAACAAAAAAATAATTATATCTGGTACGAAAATATGTATTGCTTTAAGAGGAATAAAATTATTTCAAGATGAAAGCCGCGCATGTTATACATCCATTGGAAAAAGAAAAAAATATATTTTCGCTCTTTATTATTATCGGATAGAGACGAAATCAAAAGCTACTTCATCAACATAACGTGGACAAAACAAATTAAATTATGTATTCTTTTAGATATTAAATTTTTTCTATTGTACACGTATGTATGTATTTTATGCAATCGCCTAAATCGTAAGTAACCTTACACAATTTGAAAAATTAAAGAAATTCGTAAGATAAGATTCCAACGGTATGGACTTTAAACTCATCTATAAAGTACAGCCATAATCACTGGAAAAATTATAAATACACTATATATATATATATATACAGTATAACCAATTTAAATTACAACTATATTTTTTATATTCCTATTTGTTAAGAAGATTTTAAATAAAAAAAGACCGAGTAAAAATAAAATCCTATTCTTTGAAAATGTTATAGGAAAATATTCACGGGAAGGAACATTTCATTTAACGATATTTGTCAGTGTAAGAGAAAAAAAAAAATTACTTCATTATTGTTTTAATTTAAAAATATTTCTCCTTATTGAAGTAAGGAAATATTTTTTTTTATACCAGATATTTTTTCGTAATCACGAATATTCATACAACTCGAAATACTCCAAAAAGTTACTACATTTAAGAAAGCGTATTTAAAATTCTTGGTGGTTTTTTATTTTTTATAATATATATTTATACCTGAGTACAAAATAAACCGCATACTGGGCAACACTGATGACTTAATAAACGATGAATGTGCGGATCGCAATAAATTAAAAAAGGCACACGAACTCCCGGCCTGTAAATACGAATATCGTTATCCGTTGTATCGACGGTATTACAGCAGCCGATAATTTTTCCTTCCATGCTATCCATTGCTTGACAATATACATCTTTCTCCATAGGTTTTCTGGCATACAACGGTTCAGAGTTCTGACACAAGCATATTAAAGATGAACCTGTTTTCTAAAAAGAGAAACAGAAACAATGTTAGCCCATTTAAGTAACTGCATAAAAAACGTTTCAAATTTCAAATAAATTACATGAATAGAAAGCCATTTTTTTTTTTTTAAATTAAATAAAAGTGTATTAATAAATTCCATCATCTCTGATTATTTTTACTCGATCTGTAAAATTTAATAAATCGCAAGAAAAATAAAATGAGTAAACTTTAATTGAAAAACATTAATATTTTCCGAAAAATAAAAGAAAAAAAAGTAACCCCCTATATAACTTCTAGTAAATGAAAAACATACAATGTAGCAAGATTAAGTTTTTATTCAGTATAAATAAATACTAAAAATCAGAAATGCAAAAAATTCATAAAAAATTGAAAAACATGTTTCGGAGTCATATATATATTTGGGGTGACTCCGAAACATGTCGGCTTTTAATTTTTACTTTTTGCAGATTAAAAATTCGATGAATTTATTATATTTTTATTTTTTGGTGTTCGTTTACATATAATTAATAACATATAGAAAATGGATCTTTAATATTATTAAGTTTTTATTATAAAATCTCTTAACAAATACACACACATATATATGTATATATATGCTTTCAACTTTCAACTCCACTAATCAATTTTGTTTGTTTATAACATAAAACTCCTTAAACAAAAAACTTTTAGAAAGGGATGAATTTTTTAAATCCGTCATGCTAGAAAGAACTGAAATTAACTAAACGTAGCCGAGAATAATTTAAAAGTTTAATATATGCCGCCATCGGCCACAGCATGCGTTTTCCTCTTTTGACAATAGCTAATCGCGATGCCCCAGTTAGTAGAGCACTTGGCTTCCATTGCGAAGGTCTTGGATTCGATCCCGGGCGACGACAGAAGTTATTACGAGAAATTAAAATTAAATAACCGCTAATAGTCACGTGGTAGGCAATGGCAAGCCATCACGTATACACCAAAAAAAATTCGCGCTAGTTAATGTATAGTAGGCAGACACACGCGGGACTGCATTGTAACGCGATAACAAGCGATTGTGATCAGTTTCGAATGTCGTCTTGCGTCTACACTATTACCATAAAAACCTGGCAGCAGGTATAAAATACATCTACAAATTTGCCTGGCCAACAGCACGGGAGATTAGGCCACCTTATCCCGCCAAGGATTGTCCACACCCAGCAGAGTGGGTTGATATGGGCATATCGTGATCGTGATCGAATTTAAATTAGTTGAAGCAACTTATTATACGTAATTAATTTACACATAATACTTACCCCGGCTGAATCTTCAGAACTTTCCAACAGGCTAGACTTTGTTAGTAATCCTGCAAAAATGAACGATTCGAATTACTAAACATTAACATCGACATTAAATTGCAAAATATTATCACGAAAATATAAAAAGATACTACGCTTTTTAACCGTTAAATTTTATTGAACAACAAATTTTTATGGCCGATAATTTTTAAACTAAAATAATAAATTTTAAATTTCACAAATATTTTTAAAAATTCGAAATAATGCTTTAAATTAAATAGCAACTCCTCTTACCCCGAACACATCGACTAGTTAGCTGTTGCATAATTTCGGTGCTGTTATTTTCTTTTTCTAATTCTAAAAAACAAACAAAAATAAGAAAAACTATTAATATAAGGAAAAACATATTTTATTATGAAGACATGTTAACAAAAAAGTAAGTATATTTTGAAATTATATTGTCCTTTTTTCTTTTTTTTTTTTTTAAATTGTTTAGAACACAATACAGTTGTTTAAAAATAGAAGTACCGAAGTAAAAGTTTCTTCAATAACGACGGAATATATAACGAGATAGGAATTAAACATGAAAATGCTAATAAAAAAAGCTAAGGTAATAAGAGGAAAAACAAAAGTACCGTAAGAAAAGGAATGGAAAAAGCTAAAAAAGCGAAGTAGGAAAAAAAAGTATAATATTAAATTTAATATTTTCAATAAAGGTATCGCGTGATTTAAATAAATTAATTGCCTCAAAGAATTCAAAACTACTTTAAATGTCGAGTGAACGAATAGCTGATTTCAAACGATACTTGAAACATTTTTTTCAATATGTTACCGACAAAGTTAACCAAAGTAAATATGTGTGCTCTTCGAAAGAAAAATGAATAAATAAAAACTACGAACGAACACACTGATGAAAAATTATTTAACAATTATCAACATAGTTAGTTTTCATGTAAATTAAATGACGGCAGATTTAAATCATGTAATAGGAAAAATAACGTATTCAAAAAAGGTGAAAACTACAGCCTTCGTCGTAGGTGACTAATTCAGGGAAAGAATATTTCAATTAAGATCGTGAAATAGCGAGAATATATTGTGAGAACAAAATGGTAAGTTCTTCGCACCTAAACGTATAAATTATCCAAAGAATTCGAAGAACAAATCAAAAAAAACTTAAAACTTCGCCGAAATCTCTTATACGGGGTGCGACAGTATAACTTCCTTTTTTTAAAATGCGCTACTTTTTTTCTATTAAATTTTGTTAAAGAGAAATAATAAAGCAGAAAATCAAATAATATACTCTAGATCCCCCATTGGGGCAATATGTGTGATTCTTCCCTTCTCGCAGTTTTATTTCGATTTTCTGTTATTAGTTCTCTTTAACAAAATTTAATAGAAAAAAAGTGGCGCATTTTAAAAAAGGAAATTATGCTGCCGCACCCTGTATTTGGTGTATCTGAGTAATTATGAACAAACTCGCGACTAATAATGATGCTAAAATTAACGTAACCGAAATGATTAAACTACTGGGAGTGAAAAAACACCAAATTTTATAGACACTGCATTCGGGAATATCTTTGAAGAACGTACTACTATATAACGTCCCTCAACCGCATGCGTATAACGGTTTTTTTAAAATTCTTTTCATTCGCTAGAAAGAAAGTTTTGATAAACTGGGAAATGTACAAACTTTTATATGCTCAAATTAGATGTGAAAGTTGCAAATACTCGCTTTCCATGGTACAATAAAAAATACAGCAAAAAAAAAAAAAAAAAAAAAAGAAAAAAGACGCAAACTGTTCTTTAATAAATAGGCACATCAATGGTTTTGCTCTGTTAGGCAAAGTAACGAAAGAAGTCATAGTAAATTTGGTCTAAATATGGATCATTTCAGTATCGACAATTCCAAGTCAATTTAAATCCACTTTTCTGTAAATATAATTACGCTATCGCAATTAATTGAAATGTCCGCAAAACTAAAAATAAGTTTATGACGAGAGGAAAAAGGAAATAATTAATAAAAACCTTCAGTTTAAAGGCCGTACAAAAAAATCAAAAAATTAATATAATTAATGGTAATCTTTTATGCAATAAAATCAGAAATTTAAGCGTGTGTGTCTGTATGCAGGGGAGATTAAAATTCAGAAAACTCGCGGAATGTATTAATGGCGACCAGAAGAAGATGTTAAAATAAACAAAAATAATTAAATTCTTTCCCTCACCGTCCTGAAAAAAAAAAAAAAAAAACAGAGAGAATTTTGATTTTCATAAAAAATAGTGTTTTCTTAATTTCTTGGTAAACCACATAAGGGATACAAATAAACTAATACTATAGTTATGAAAATTGGTTTGAGATTAGAACTCAGTTTAAAAATAAAATTCCGAAACACAAATATAGACACATAATTCAGTATTTTCGTGACTCCAAGTGATGCGTGTGAAAGCAACCTTCAACAATCTCACCGTTACTACTACAATATTGTACAAAAACTTTAATGTCTCTATTGTGCATTCGTGCTGCACAAATAGGTAAGTAAAGTAATAGTACACTGAACAATTCTGTATTACGAATATGCGATAACATAATCCGGTCAATAAACATTTATTATCGTAGTACAAATATCGTCTGATGCATTCGATGATTAGAGTTGATTCCTCAATACGTCTACTATGCGAATTACTTTTCCATTTTAACTGTTTTCCTTCGCTGCCGTCAAAGAGATCTAAAGCAAAAATTTCGAGTCGTTTAAAAATTTGTAACAAATCTCGTAAATAAACTATGAAAATAATATTGCAGTAAGGCCTCTGCAGGAAATGATCAATGTATGAAATGCGGAAAGTCACACTACAGATGATCGATGACTACAAAAAAAAAAAAAAAAAAAAACACGAGAAAAATTACAGAGTAAAAGTGCAATGGAAAAAAAGATAGATTTAATCGCGTTATCGCTAGCACAATACATCAGAAATTATATAAAAATTCGAACAGCGTCGACCGTCATCAAATTAAAAATTTCTAATATCTATTTTTTGTTCTAAATAATTCTTGCATATATTAAATTTTAATTAATTATAAGCAGTAACGTACACTCTGATATACTTGTAAAGTTTTAACTTTTTTCACCGGTATTTTACAAGCATATATAAAATACAAATCAACTATTTCGGTACACATTATATTTCGATAACTCGTATAACCGGTGTAATTTTTTAACTGATTCAGAATTTTCAATTTATCTGTACCAACGATTATAATTTTAAATTAACATAAACTAAACCCATTTTTATTCTATTACAAAAGAAAAGTGATAGCAGGCATACCACTTCAGTTGGATACAGAGCTACAAACCGAAATGTCTGAAATTCAGTCCCTAATCTGAACAAACATTTTCACTGCAATTAGAACTAGTCAACTGCAATCCGGTAGTTAAACAATTTTCATTTGCCCAACTAGATTAAAGTAATAAAAAAAAAAAAGAAACAACAAAAAAAAAGCCCATCTATTATATAGTTCAATTGGCATTAATGAAAAAATTAAAATGCCTTTCAAAATAATTAACTTTTCGAATAATAAATTGCACCCGATGACGGTTCTACGGATAAAGAACTACAAATCATTTACACGTGTGCGAGACAAAATCCCACTCGGCCGCCTATGATGGTATCACAGATTTGAAACAATTTTTGTACCATTCTTCAAAGCTGATTTCTACGGTGGCAAAATTTCGCTTTATTTGAAATTTAAAGCAATAGCGTCAGCAGTAAATTAAATTGCGACGACGTTGACTTCTAATCACGCATGGCGCATTCGGGAGACTTTTTACTTCTCAAAACCGTTCTAATCGATAAAAGATGAAATACGGTTTTTTAACTCTGGCCAACTTCTTTTGCACAAGTTGAAAATTCCTTTTTAACGCGCGATTAAAAAGTACATTAAGAGAAGTGAATCGGCTATTCGAAAAACATCTATATACGCTCGATCAGAATTTTTAGGATGCAAACTCTAAAAAACACGCGATTAAACTTTCAATTTACTTATTTGCAGTGATAATTTCTTAATTAAAAATATGATGTTTTTTTCCCGTAAATTACGCGAATAAAAAGGATAAAATATACTGAAAACTCATTTTTGAAAAGAGCGAAAAAAGAAAAAAAAATGTGGATCGGATTCATCGATTTAATTGTTTTTAGATTCCTGTCATTCAATAAATGTAACTCTTAACCATTAAAAATTAGGCAGTCGCATTAATACCTTCGATTATTAAGCGGGGAAAAAAAAAAAAACAAAAAAAAACAAAAAAAAAACAAAAAAAACAATCGGTAGTTACACTATTAAAATTACAAGTGAAAAAATTAGTCAGAATTATTCAACAGTCGGCGAGTAACTTTTGTCCAATTCCGCTGGTACGAAAAATAAAAGCCTTCGCGGGAGAAAAATAAAATGATCGTAGAATTTAAGATATTGGCGTTATTAAAAAAAAAAAAAAAACTATAACTGAAATGAATACTCACCTAAAACCGTATCGGTGGGACATGCGCTGTCGCTCGTTTCAAAAATTTTACTTTCAGAAATAGCACAAGCCGCTTCCAATCGACGCTGCTGTTCTTTGCGTTTACGTTTTTTCGATCGACTCTTGTTGAACGAATAACTTAATCCTTTGAAGTACCTCTTACGTCGCTTCGCTGCCGGTACGTTATTAACGACAAAATGATTATTATTTCGTTGATGCGCGAAAGTATTTACGTCGTTATCCAGGTGTTGATTGTTTCGCTTAATTACGTTCCATTTCGCTTTATCCGGCTGATTGTGATCGGTAACGGTTCGCGAGAGTATCAGTTTAGTGTCGAAGATGTTATTTTTCAATGCGGTAACTGCCGATTTGTTCGGCGAATTATTTTCGCTTGTAAGTAGAAAACTATCGGCGGGGATTTCTTTATTGTCGACTATTTGTTTAGCGGTCTTCGTTGACTGACTTTTACCGGAAGAATTATCGCACGTTGTCGTATTATTTTCAGACTTCAGTATTACGTTCGTCGCGTACAGCTTATCGAACTTTCGTTTAAAGTCGGCCTCGTGAATAGCTGACGAATCTGACAAATTTCGACTAGTGATGTTGTTATTAAAAGATGCCGGCAACGATTTATTCCTTATTTTCGTCGTCGATGTTTTAATCGACGATTTATCATTCTTACTTTTGGTCGCTCTTTTGTACGAACTAGTTTCGTCTACGTGAAGTGCCTTTTCCTTCCTGGCTATTGCGTTTTTTAAAACCGACTCCGTATTGTTCACCGATCGTCGCGGAGTTCTCTTCACAACACCATTTTTATTGGTCGCAGTCGCGTTAGAATCGCTTTCATTATTCTTACCTTCGTCCGAAGTACTAATAGCGACATCCGCGTCGATCTTAAGTTTATTATTATCGCATATTTCACGATTGCTGTTCGGGATTTCACTTTCGTCTACTTTGTAAGGCGCGCGTTCTGCGTCATTCGGTAGCGTTTGTCGTAACGTTGTCTCCGTCACTATTTCTTCGACAAAGTTCGTCGCTTCGTTATCATCCGTTTCATTTTCATCAGTATTTAAATATTTTTCCGTATCCGACGTTGAACTACTTTCCAATACATCTGCCGTGCTATACATTTCGTTTATACCGTTCGTTACGTTTTCGACCGCTGCCATGAAGCCGTTACTTTTAAACTGATTAGTAATATTGTGCATAATTTTCATTTCCCATCAGCTTAACGAGTACAATGTACGCGTAATAATTCTGAGTTCTTCGGTGCGTTCTGGTTCAATATTCAAATGTTCCGCAGCGAACTTCGGCGCGACGACCGCATCATGCATTCGCCGTCACCGAAAAGCACTTTAAAAATAAAAGAGCATGAAATAATCGAAATAATACATACGTCCGATTAAAACTCTCATATTTTAAAAAATTTCGCTTATGATATATGTATATATATATATATTCACATGTATACTTTTTTTTTTATACATTTATTTTAAATAGCACAAAATATCGCAGTACACAAAATGTACTTTTTCGAAAACTTACACGGCGAATCTATGGAAAATACAAAAATTTTGATATCGAAAGATATTTTAAAAGTTTAAAAAGTGCAGAAAAAAGATCTTGCCCAAAAATCACCGGTATGTTTAATTGTCTCGTAAATACTTTATATTACATAAGGTACCGTAAAGTACGTTTTAACAAAATCTATATATGCATATATATATAAATACATGTTTTTTTTCGTTAACTGCTTGTGAGTAACAACGTTAATAATTATAATTTTTTCGAAATGTTTAAGTTTAAGTTTAAAACATGACTAAAATATGCAAGCAATAAAATGAAAAGAATAAAATATACGAATACAAATATTTACGTTGATATAAACTTTCAGAATACTTAATAGAAATTATTACTTCTGATTTTACCACAATGTAAATTCAAAAATATTCGCAACACAAAAATTTTTATATTCGGATATTATTTTTTTCCGATCTTTCCGGGAAATAATTTAAAAATCGAAAACAACGAACGGAATATTTAGGTCACTCTTAACATCGAGAATACATTATAACGCGTACGAGATCACAGTTATTACCTTCGTAATTATATTACACATTGAATAAATTACTGTGGGGAACGCAATTATAAAAAATGATGTGTATAAACCATATATTACATTAGACGTGCACTTTTTACTGTAAAATTTTTTCGCGTAATTTACTATACCCCATATCCAGTGCGTTATCAAACGTTTTGAACTTACCTTTACAAAGAATAAATGAATGCCGTTAAGCGCGAGCCGTGCATTTCTGTTCGATTCCGTAACATCACTTAGAACATTCGACAGACCGCAAGTACAAATACGCTAAACTGATACACCTACACTATCCAATATCCACTACAGCGCCTTAGCACGAATATTTCTGTCTAGCGTTAATTTCTCTAGGCAAATACTTTCTAAATGACGACGTATAACGGAGAAGTTCTTTTAAATGTAATACTTTTATAAAATTTGTTCGCCGCTTTGTCACTGATTTCAGTAATTCTCAACGTCAGGCAAAATTATCTCTCCCGTAAGACATTCTTAAGAGCTAAAAACCGAACACGTCGTAAAACTGAATAAAAAGTTATTTACACATAACGAATTAGAAGTTTGGAAGTGAATTTCAAGGGTGCTCCTACGAATTAATATTTGTTTACAGTTTTTATTTCAAAGCATAATGAAAATGTTCCATTTTAAAGGGGGAAAAATAGATCGCACGAAAGGCAAGTGTTTCGTACATTGTACAAAATACACCTGTACTCCTCGAACCGTGAACATTTTCTATGAATTGAGAAATTTCTGTTCTTCGCTTTGTACGGCTATTAAGTTGCAATCAGACAACAGTGATGTCAAATTTCTTAATATTTAAACAATCCCGAATTCGAAAACAAACGTTTCAACAATGAATTACTTTCGGACGAAGGTTGAAGGGGCATACAGGTAATCATGTACGCTCCATTTCTATCACGTATGGACCTTAATGAACAAGAGTAATTTTTAAAAAAGGTGCTAAACTTTTATGAGGATACATAAAATGTTTATCGTTCAAATTTCTTTTAATGTGCTGTGCATTTTGTTTACCAATTAATTTCAATAATTATTTTCAATCGTACAACAATATTCTTAGGAATAAGAATTTAATATATTAAAAAGTAAATGGTATCGTGTATTATTCATTCCTTAATCTATATACGTTTAAATTACCAAAAATAATATGGTTTTAACTTAATCATTTTTAATAAAATAGTAACAATTTTTCAATATCAACAAAGCAAAAAAGTATTTATAAAAATTAAAATTGCAAAAATTTAAAAAGGTATATATGAATTACCAAAATTTGCGACGTGACACGATCCCATCTTTTTTTTATTTTTATTTTTTTTTTTTTTTGATGTATAAATACAGATAAGAAGGCTATAAAAATGTACAAAAAGTAACTGGCGATAGCTATATAATTCTTGCTGAAGTCGGGTGTGACTAAAAACTGTAAGCTTCGTCACATAACAAAAATTATGAACGAACTAACACAAAGTAACTAGTTCTTAATTTGTAATACAGTTTGAATACTAATATAAAATGATAACTCGAACAGAAGTCTATTTAATGTTTTACATCAGTTAAACGTTATAGAACACATTACTAAATAAATGTAAAGTAATAAAAACAGATATTTCTTATACATAATCTTCATTATATATTTATTCGAAAAATAATGTAAATTGCATAATTTCTGGTACTGTACTTAATTTATGTCATTTTTATACAATTTTTGAGTATTTTATGCAATGCCAAATGGTTTTAGACAACTCATTACATGCAGTATACTCCCGCAAAAGTAAGAGTAATAATCTAGAAGATAGTTTGTTCCGATGACTGCGGTAATTTAATCCACATCTGCCGATACATATAATAACATTAATAAATTGGACTTGTTTTTGTAAAGTTAAACTGTCGTTTTGGAATAAATTTTTCATATTTGCCCTATTCTGATGCAAAAGAAATGCATCAATGTTGGTTACCAGCTCTTTACTACATTCATGTTCCCCAATGTGTATAAAATTATACAACGCATTATTTTTTTCCCGAATATGTTAACCATTTCTGATTTTCCTTTTTCTTTTTAGCAGATGTCAAGAAACTGAAAATACAGAAACTAAGTTTATTTAAAATCCAAAATCTCAGCCCCGCGGAATTTTACTTGTCACTGATTGCTTACAATCCAGCTGTGTCTTACAAAATGATTACCTCCAAAATTTCAACGGTAGTGGAAAAATTTTTCACCTTATTCAGTTTCAAAAAAAATGTGCGTCAGTCGAAAAAACGAACAGCGTTAAAAGTGAAACTTTTTATGAAATGCACGAACTGTCAAAGAGGAAACAAAAATAGTACATTGAAGTAAAAAAAAAGTATACTTAAAACTAACAAAAATAATTTATAATAAAAATTAATAACGACGTGCAGATAATCTCGAATATTAAACACTACACAAGTTTCACTTGCATTTACATATTTATTGTTACATGCATGGGCGTCGCCAAGGGGGGCAGGGGAGGGCCGTTGCGTCCCCCTGGAGCTTTGAAACTTTTAAATCAACTGGCCACGATGAGTATTCATAGGCGCGTAATCTGGGACAATTTGGAAGACTTCTATAATAAAGTAATAGAACAATTTGCCAGAAACTCACAAAAATTATGTTTTAATTAAGATTTTATTCTTGTTTAATTAAATATTAAGCCTCTACAAATTGTAAATTTTATTTTTCCTATAACTCATATCTTCTTTCTATCATTTTGCCCTCTCCCCCGGCTCGTCGGCTAGTGATTTATCTTTCCCTCCTCTTGGCTCACCGGCTGGTAACGCCCTTGGTTACATGTATACAGGTTCGCCACAAGGGGGGGGGGGGCAACCGGGACAAATTTCCCCATGAAAAGGGGCCCCAAAACCTAAAATGTTAAAATCCCCTTATCTCTACGTTTTTAGTCAGAAACCACTTTTTGACGCAGAATCCAAGTGAACTTTTAAATTAGAATCATATTTACTAACATAAATTTCACCGTTGATAAAAATAAACCACAATTTTCGTACTCAACAGTACATTTTTCGCTTCGAACTGTAAACAGACCACCATTCTTAATAAAATTTTTATATAGTGGCAGATCCAGCCGCCCTTAAAGTTTTTTAAATTTTAATCGAACTATAGAAGAACGCAGAAGCTAAATTTTTAACATACAGATAAAATCGGAATTATGATCTCATTCTAAAGACTAACATCAGAGTACATAAGCTAAGTGGTTAAATAATAATTGAATTTTTCAAAAAATCACGAAAATTTAAGCAACATTTTTCATAATTATATATAATTTTTTTTCAATAAATGGATACTTTTGTAAAATTAAATATGCATTAACTGTGCTAAAGTAATGAACAATTTAAAGCATACAGCGTTTATTGTGATAAAACTTGGAAATAAATTTTTTTTTATCCGCCACTGATTTTTAGCATAAAGTGTATAGTAAAAATATTAAAAATTACATTACTAGTGTTTTATTTTCGCCGAAAATCAACTTTTTTTTTATTTTATAAAGGAATTATAAAAAAAGTGGAGTTTTTCTGCTTATACAAATACTAAATGAAATTAATCTTAGAATTTTGTTCTTTTTTAAATTCTAAAGGGAGCGAGGCAATGGTCCCCACTGGCTTCTATCTGTAAGTCTCCATATTATATACACCTTGCTGAGTTAAGAAAATCAATTTTTCAAAAATATTTACTTTTGATTGTAACATATTTGAATTACATTTTGTGAAAATTTAATTGAAAAATTAAAAAAACGAATGACTGCACGCAACCACTAGATTTTTTTTTAAAATTGAAGTATGTCGACAAAGGACTTCTGGCCAGAAAAAATAAAAAGAAGAAATGGTTAGTTAAACATGGATATGATCAGAGATTAGCAAAATAAAGGTAGAAAAAACTGGAATAATGAACAAGAAATGAAATGGTAAAATGTAAAAGGCGTAATCAGGAGTAGGAAGCTGGAGAGATAATAAATAGTTGAACAAAAGACGCCAGGACGCTTGAAAAAAGTTCGTTTTGGAAATGACAATATCTGCAGAAAGGGAACTATGTGGTTTAGGAATTAAAACAGTGTGAGAGAAGTATTGAAAAATATAAAAAAAGTTATATCTACATCTATGTTGAAATCTTTAAACGCGACTTGCTTAATTCACTTCAATTTTAACTTCAGCTTTTTCATATCATTAGTCATAATTTTAAATAGTTCTTTTTAAAAATGTTATTTTTTTTTTTTATTTTTTTATTACTTAATTGAAATCTAAATTGCCCTGTAAACATTAAAATAATAAAATACAATAATAAGCATAATTTTAAATGAGATACACCAAATAAAAACAACTAAAAATCTGAATAATCCAGAATTTCTATTTTTACTTTCTATATTAAAATATGTAAACTTAAAAAGCGTTACTAATTATATCCTCACGTGTCATGTATAAAAAATATATTTGCAACAAACGTATTCTTAAATTAACATAGTACAGTTTTGTTAAAACAAGAAAAAACAAAGTTGACATCAGGTTTTGTAATATCTACATACTAAAAGAGTGTGAGTGTAATATAACGTGGAACTAATTCAATTACTGATATGCTTTTATACTAAAATTAAAAACATCATTTTTATTACTAAATGTTAACATTTGTTTTATTCGCAATTATAATACAGTATTTAAAACGAATTGTTTTCTTCAATTCAAATGTTTGAATAAGAGTATACTGCGATGTTATTGAAATTATGATTATGATAAATGCCCTTTAAATTCCTTTTTTTTTTCTCTATACGTACTAATGCTATTTTTCGATATCACATTAGAAATAAAATTAAGATTACTTAAAAAATAGATTGTTGTGACATTACAAAAAATGGTTCATATTAGAATGTTATTTTTGCATGTATTTTTAATTTTATAATTCATGTAAACATAAAATTTTTATTGCGAAGAAGAAAAGCAAAATATTCTAGATTAAATAAAAATGAAGAAAACCAGATCAAAACCATTTCGCATGTAATAACCTCTTCCAATAATGAAAACAATTCAATGTAATTTTCTTAATTTCTTCATAAAAATTTATAATAACACATTTAAGACTATGAAAACGAAAAGTAATTCATTAGTTCTTCGGATTTTATTGAATCAACTTTAAATTTAGTTCATAAATATACAAATTCGATTAGTTCACAGTTTCAGTTCTGCGACGAAGCCTTCGGTTTTTAGCCGCACCGCTGAAGTTGAATTTCTCTATTTGGTATTTGGTTTATAGTGCATGTTTATACTAAAAGTTCAACTATACAACCCAGATTAACATTTTGGCCTAAACAATATTGTATTTTATTAACGCCAAGTATTATATGCTTAAAATGTTTTCTTCAGATGTTGATTTAATCAGTTATTTGTATATAATTAAAAATAAAATAAAAAGTCGGGAAGTGCAGTATATACTGTATAAAAAAATTAAAGAATTCAGAAATTTTACAATTATTACCAGTTAGAAATAAATGTAATGTATTGCTGAAATCAGACCCTACTCCCGGTCGGCTTTTTCAGTTACATATTACTTCAGTCTTTTAAAGTCTAATCTCGTAAAGCATAATATGTTGGTCAATGCATGATATAAATTTTAAATTCTGATCAACTAACATTTCATATACTGAAAAAAACAATAACATACACTACTTATGCCATTAACAAACTACTCAGGGATAAGTAATTATGGGCAAAGAAATCAAAAGTCGCAAAAACAGATATTTTATTATAATCCACAATTTAAATAATCAGAAAAATAAACTTACAGCAGCAAACAATAACAGGGTAAAGTAAGAAACTCAAGTTTCTGAACAAACTATTGTTTCTAATTTTATGAATAAATAAATCAAAATAATATTCTGTTACAAACAACATAAAATTAACATCAGAGATAGTGAAAGTTAAGTAAAAATATTATTCAAAAAAATTATCCAAGTAATTAATTTACAACACACTATGACTGGATTAAGTTGATTCATTTTGAAAATAATTACCCAGTTGTTAACGCTTGAAAATTTCCTTTATATACACGTAACTGTTCAGCTCTACAGCTGTGAACATACTGAAAACAACTGATTTCAGTATTTTCTCTGATTACAGAAATGTCTTACAACGAATAGATATATATTTAAAATAGGTAATTAAATACAATTAACTTTCTTCAAGTACGTGCAAATGTAAATTAACACTTTCAAGGCTGTCAGCATACAGAGTACAGCACTAGTTTCGATGTTAAAAAATACCATTATACTACATACGTCTATTATTTACAATTCCCAACAAGCAAAATTTTGATACTTGTTACTAGCATCAAGACTAATATATTTTTTAACAGTTTTCAATTTATCTGGATTGTCGTCAACACATGTTCACATCTAATGTACCCTTATTTTTATGTCTAATTTTGTACTTTTAAAGAGTAAAGACAATCTATAATGTAATATATACAAACATGTATCTCTAAGGGAAAATGCAGCAAACTGCATTCGGTGCCAGATATTTTTTAAATTATCTCGCCATGTATTTATGACAGCGTTATGTTTTAACAACTGAATTATAGATAGAAAATAATCTTTCATTTAATCTATAATTGACGTTGAAAATATAATTGAAGGCAGCGGAATGTAAAAATAGAATAAGTGCTACTGATGTTGATCGTATTTCATAAATGAAAAAAAAATACACTATGTACATTGATGTACCTAAGCGTGTATGTTTTCTTTTGGGGTAGTGTGTATTCTGCATGAACGCAGCTATTTCCGCGTTTAAATTCAACGTGCAATTCAAGCGTGCATTTTGGAAATTTTTTCAAAAAAATGTAATCTGTAGAGTTTATCTAATTTAAAGTAATGACGCGTGCTTGCGATTAAAACATACGCACGGTTGATTTGATTTTCAAACATGTTTAATTTTCTTTAATCGCTCGCAGATTTAAAATAGTCCGTTTACACAATTGATTCAATGATTGATTAAATGAGATTGTATTAATTATAATAACGGAACAATTAATTACAAAAGCAGGAAAACGGCTGATTTTATAGAATAAACAGATATTTTATTTCTTCTATTTAAATTGGGCGTCTAAAGTTTGTTATAGATAGCGGCATATTCAGAGATATCGCGTCTACTAAATAATTAAATGTTCCTATCATTGATTCTAGTGAATTCAAAAAATACGTATTTTTAATTTTTTATTCGAGGAAATAAATGGCGAAATTCACCAAATGTTTCTTTCACTCCGTAAACTTCGTTTACTTTCTTCTGTTTTTTTTTTTGGCGACATACGCTAATGATGAGTTATTATCACATATAACCGATCTTTTAGCACCCGTAATATTCAATAAAAATTAAAAAATTATGGAATAAAAATACAATATAAACAAACGGCTACTAATAATTGAGCAGTTTTGTATTTTTTGCATTACGGTGAGGTTACGTTCACACGATACGTACGAATCGCATGCCTAATTTGGACCGCGGCTATTTATGGCAAGCGAAGGGGGGTTGACTGCGAAAGCGTTCCACAAAAAACAGAGATAAAACAAGAGGGAACTGTTTCGTCTCATTCTAAGTAACGGATATGCAAAGTAGCGTAGTAGCGTAGCCCGTGCGAAAGCGAAAGCACAAGCTGCGAGCAGAAAGCGGTTATACCAAAATGTAAATAACAGCGTAACGTATATTTTATTTCGATTAAAATTGTTGCTTATTTTAATTAATATCATGACGCTGACTTGCGTCATTTTGCAAAAAGGAGCTGAACCCTTACGATCGCACTTTTCACCAGTCACTTTTATTATAAGTTAATGATAAAAATTAGAAAAATCTACAGAACGAAAATTGATTTATTTAAGAATATTGTATTAATTTTATGATGATTGTAATTTCATAAATTTCCAATACTCATCGTAAAATTTATGATGAAACAAATTAGAGATTTTTTTAAAAAAAATCCGGAATTTATTTAATATTACGTTACTACAAAAGATCATGGATTTCGATTAAGGCTATTATTGTAAGTCCAACTGATATTTTCTGTTTAGTCTATTTTTATTAGTATACGCTAACCTAAATATCGTAACAATTAAATTTAATGACACTGATATTTTTTTTTTTTTTTTTTAAGCATGCCAAATATAGATAATAACCCAGCGCAAATGAAATTTTTTGTAAGTTTCAGTGTACGGCAGCGGGATTCGAACCTGGTTCTATGCGAACGAAATACCACTGCCTAACAAACTACGCCACGCTGGCTAGTTGATAATAATTATTGTCTTTTGGCTTAATTTTGAAAGGTTTATCAATTTGCTTGTTATCTAAGGGATAAACTTACTACTTCATAATTTCAAAATTTGATTTTTTTTATTATTTATATAGGATAATTCGCGAAAACGGGCTTGCGGTACACTTACTTAGATGAATAAAGGAATGACAAGGTATTAGAATTCAGTAATAAAAATAACGAATAAAAAAATTAAAAAGTTAATAAAAAAAATCAATAAAAACGGAAATTAAAGCATAATGATGATTTTGCAACGATGAACCAAGTGTCATTTTTACAGCAGCTATGCGAAAGACGGGCGTTTAAATGATTGAAAACCGCAAACGTAATGAACAAAATTTATACAAATGTGTAGAGGTCTAATAACCAGGAATATGAAAGCAGTAAATGCGGAAAAGAAATGAAAATATGAGATTTTTTAAAAATGGCTTAATAATTTATGAATGGTAGTCAGCAGGCCTGGATTTAGAGGAAGGGCTACATCCTCGAGCCTCGCCTTATAAAGGAGCCTCCAAGAGACACCCACTTCCGCGAAATTTAATAAAAAATTAATCTATCATTTGTCATATATGTACATCAACTTTTTTTTAAATAAATAGAATTAACTTTACAGGAGCAAATGTATTTTTTAATACGTTTATTTGTTAACAATTTTGTATCCATTTTTATTTCCTCCTAGAGGAGGAAACTTTGCAATAGTAAAATTTCGTGTTTCATGGAAACGTACCCAAAAATTTGTTTTAGGGTATAACGAGTCGGAATCGTTTTTAGTAAATGTCTGTATGAATGTGTCTGCGTTGTACACGCGCAACACACGCACGCACACTATTCTTTTATGCAAATCTTTGGTTAAAATTTGCTGAAAAATTCATTGTTTAAATTATATATATATATATATGTGTGTATTTTTTTTTTTTTTTTTTTGGCATCGAAAATTCTACCCATTGTTTATATGATATTTAGTTTTATTTACATTAATAATTATACGTTAATTCGTGAATTCAAAATAATATAATTAAATTAAATTAAAGAAAATTTAGTTATTCTATTAAAACTGATAATTTTGTTACTTTCGAAAAGGGCCCCTAATATTTTCATAGCTCCGGGCCTATCATACATTTAATCCGGGCCTGGTAGTCAGTTCACGTCAATGTTATTTTCAATGTGAGTGAAAGACCTAGGGATACAACGTATTACTAAATCAGCAAGATACCCTAAGATGAATGGAAAGGTAGAACGGGTATGCCGTATTATTAAAGTTGCCTTTTAATGTGACGCCAAACTTTGGATAAAGTTATTTCGTATTTTTGGGCATCTATTTGTCTCTTCTCGAAATTGGATATAAATCCGTCGAGTTGGTATACGCCGGCCCAATATGCATCCTTGGAAAATTCGTAACCACTGCACATCCTTGAATCACAGTGAATTAACCAGCCTCAATGAAATAATAGGATCCGAAAAATATTTGTCCAACTCGACTTCCAAGAAGCCACGCAATTTTTAAGCAACGATAGTGGGAGAACAGGACTACACGAACCGTATAATGGCCGTTACTGGGTGATCGGAAGAAAAGATATGTGTACCTGGATCTTATAGATGTCCATGGCAATACAGCGAGCCTAGATCGATTAAAACTAACTTATATGATAAATGACAATTCCATAAACCGTCAACAGGGAAGCTATAGAAAATTTTCAGATTCCTCTACAAGATAATATAGCCATGGCACCTTCAGAGGGCGAGCAACCTGAATTAAATCACGTGGACGCTCAAGCGTAATTAGATCGTAGCAAAATAATGACAAGGCTCGGTAAACAAGTAAAGTTATTCAAACAACACCTGAATTCCACGTTCATGGTTCGTGTTTCGTGTGAGGATTTCAGTACTGTCTGTATATAGCATCGCATTCTTTTCCGGAGATTCAGACTCATCTTTTGATTTCCCAGCACTCTGTTTAAATTACTGAATGTTTTCTTTGCTATGCTAATTTTTGCTTTTACTTCCTTCAAGTCTCTGCCATCGTTAGTTATCAAAACGCCTAAGTATCTATGTTTGTTCGCTTCCAGCTTTTATGTTCTTATTATATTTATATTTACTTTTTTGTTGTCACTTCTTATAATCTTTATTACCTTTTTGTTGGCGTCCATTTTCATATTATATTTTAATCCGGCGCTATTTATTTGGTTTACCATTTTCTGTAATTGTGTTTCAGTTTCAGCGATTATTACTTTTGTCATTAGCATAGCTTATTTCGTTTATTCTTTCGCCATGTATCTTCAAACCTATCTTCCTAATTCGCGCTTCTTTCACAACCTCTTCTGCGTATATGTTTTGTAATCTTAATGACAGCCTTGCCTCACACCTCTTCTTCCAATATTGCATTTGTTTTTAGAATATATCGTTCCGATCTTTACATTCGCGCGTTGGTGCCAGTCACGATTCCTGATTATTCTTAGATCCTTATTACTGATATTGTAGTTCCTTAAGATTTCGATCATTTAAATGCGGATAAACACGACCAACTCTAATCTGCTGTGATTAAGATAACCGGTTTTATAACGTTTGTTTTTCAATCGAGTATGCACAACTAATTCACTTATCAGAGTATACGTCCAATATGATTGCAACCTAAATTATCGTTGATACAGAAAGTGACTGGTGATATCAACTTAACTTTTAGTAAAGTTTTTAGAACACATTGAGTTGAATACACGCTGAGAAAATTTTCAAACAATAACAATGGATCAAATTATTTTCAGAATAAATCGACTTGATTTAGTCGCTGACTGTTGTAAATTGATCACCCAGATAGACGTTTTTTTAAAAAATTATCTTCCTATTATATTGACTTTCACTTTGTTGTTATCTTCGTTATTAATTTGATGTTATTTTTAATAAAAAATTGTTTTGATTTATTTGTTCATAAAATTATAAATTAGCAGTAGTTTGCTCAGTTAGACAGTGTATGCCTTTAGTATTCACTAGCCATGGCAAAGGGTCGGCAGACTGCTTGTACGAAGCGAGTATGTCACAGCGGGGCATTTATGAAAATAGTGTTGCGATAATCGTATTATTTCAGTATGGCGTGCAGCCAACGAAGATTTATACAACCTCGAAATCGCTTGGTATCGATGAAAGATTTGTGTTTCGTACAATTGCAAGATGGAAAGAAACTAACACGCTCGATGATCGGGTCAGATCAGGCCGTCCGCGTTCTGTACGAACGAAACAAGTGGTGGTTCGTGCAAGGATAATACGCAATCCTGTGCGGAAGCAAACCTATCTCGAGAGATGAATCTCGCTCCTCGCACCGTATCGCGATTCTGAACGAAGATTTAGGTCTTCACGCTTATAAACGATACACTCGGTACCTGTTGACGGTGAAATTAAAAGAAATTAGGCGCATTCTAGCTCGGAATTTGTTGCGTTTGTACGGTAGCGGCACTTATCGCGATGTTCACAGATGAAAAAATATTTACTGTGGAAGAGTCGTTTAATAAACAAAATGACCATATATATGTTAAGTCGTCTATCGAAGCACCGGATAAAGTACCTTCGGTTCAACGCGGGCAACATCCGACTCAGTTGGGTGTCAATTGGAAGAAAGGTTTCGCAGACGTTCGACGTCAAAACTTCCGCGCTTGTGTACCAAAAAATGTTGAACGCGGCGGTTAAACCTTTGAATAGGGAGAGTTTAAGGGATGCCGCTGGATTTTTCAGCAAGATTCTACCGCAGCCTACAAAGCGAAGACGACCCAAACCTGGTTTCAGCACAATCTTCCCGACTTTATCAGAGCAGAAGTCGGGCCAACTAGTAGCCCCAACCTAAATCTGTTAGATTACTTTCTTTGGCACAAGCTAGAAGCGGTAGCATGCGCGAAAAGTCATTGAAATGTCGACGCACTCAAACAATTAGCAGGAAAACCGTGAAGAATTTTCCATTGGACACGAATCGGAACGCCCTAGACGAATGGCAACAACATCATAAATTTTTGTCGCTGCTGAAGACGCACACTTCGAATAATTTGTATGTAGTTTTGTAGTTCTTTTTCATCTACTTTTCGAAAATACAATTTTTATCGGGTCTCCATTGCTCTGCTATGTTGTAATTCGCATTTAAAGTACTGACAGAACTTCTGGCCATACTGTGTATACATATATATATATATATATATATATATGTTTTCAGACGTTTTTTCAGTGTACAAAATGTCAGTTGATCAGAATGTGAAATTTATATTATATATTAGGCAGTATCGATTTCAAACACTATAGTAATAAATACGTAACAGAAGAATCTAGCAGAAAATAGCGGAAGTGCTTAAAACGAACACCGTACCATGCATATTGACAGTTTGGAAAGTATTAATTTACATTCACATATACGTAAGTTACTTGTATTTAACTACTTTTTTTTAAATATATCTATTACTTGTAAAGCCATTTCTGTAATTAGAGAAAGTACTGAAATGTACAACTAAATTTATTTAAAATGACTATACCGATTTCAAAATATTTTTAAAAAACCGATCTAAGCGTTATTATCAATATTCCCCCTCCCAAATTAGTTAATTTTTGATATTTCAACCTTATAGTTGGACCAATTCCAACTTTACATTGTATATGTGATCATTTTCATTCAGTAATAATTGTACAATTTTTTAGAATATTTTAATTTTTTAATGGCCTTCCTCCGTCGGCTATGGTTGTGATAAATAATATTTGAATAGGCATTGCATCTTCTTAATTCTTTTTCGAAGACAACATTTTAAAAGTGTAATATCGTTAATGAAATATAAGGTTGTTTGAGCGGAAATGTTAGATACCTGGATTGTATGTTTGAACTGTTTTTATTAGAATGAGGGTGCGCTATAAGCCAAACACCAAATAGAGCAACTAAATTTTAGTAAGAATCGAGAATCACGTTGCCAGCATTAGTCTCTGCATGTCCGGGCCTAGAGTTAAACAAGTTTCTAAGCAAAAGTTTTAGTATATTTTGTTGTTACCTAACGTGTATACTTGTACACTATCGAAAGTGAATTGTTTAATTTCATCATTCGAATTGAATGTCACATATTTTACATATGGGAAACCATGTATTTCTTAGAACACGTTTAAATTTTCATTATGCACAATACATGACACGATCAAGTCAGTTTTAGGAGTGTGTTGTTCAATATCCAGTAATTCTAATATTCCAAAATATCAAGTATCCAGTTTATTGAGTTGTTTATTCAAATTGGGCAGGTTCTCTGTTTTTATGTGCCAGCACAGGAAAATTATAACCTTATAAACTTTAGTATTAAATATTAGCCGTCTGTTCGTGAATTCTGATAGTCTAAGCTATTGTACCAGTCGCATATTCGGCGGAATATTTTATAATCAAACAGTGCGCGTTATTGCTTAAAAAGTTGTCATTTACTCAAGACTTTAGTAGGGGTCTATTGAACAGAAAGATAACTAGTGTTTGAGTGCTAGCTGAATAATGCATTATTTCAGTTTTGTTGCTGTTGATCGTTAATCTAAAATCATTGTAAGTTTGATAAAGTCTAGATATATTCTTTCAGTTCCGTAGCACTTACTTCAGTATATTTTAGGTTACTTAAAAAAATGCCCTAGTTTCCTTTAATCATGAAAAAATCTCTTTAGGTTAATAATTATGCCGTCATCGGATCAGAACTTAATCTATACTCCGATATAAACAATGTGATTTGTAAAAATTAAACAAAGCGGGAACAAGAGCCTCGTTTGTTTTTGCGGTAATAGGGAAAAATTTAGGAAGATCAATATTGTAGATTACAAAATATCATCGGACGTTCTTTTAGGTAACTAATCATAGTTACAGTTCTATGTGAACGATTAATTTGACGTAAGTATTGCCACAGTGCATTACAGTTTATTGTATCAGATGCCTTAAAGAAATCTACAGCTGTGCTTAGATTTTTTCACAATGTTCTAGGCTAATTTCTAGAAATTGCCTAGTTCTGAAAATAAAGTTGACTATACAAGACGGTTTCTAGAACCACACGAAGTCTAGAATATTTATTCTATTAAATCAGAAGTGTCGAGTAATTATTTCGGTGAATCTCACGATCAAAGGGGGAAAAAAACATTTTAAACAAAAAACAAATTGAAAAAATTATGTATAGTTTGTTGCATATTGACAAATTTTAAGTTTTCACAAAATTTTTAGAAGCACTATAATACCTCGCGCTCATTTTATAATGCAGAAAATAAAATAAATTTTTATTCTTTTCTGTTTTTTTCCCTCCCATAGAATATTGCTCACTACACATAATTCAAAACAGCTATTCGTAATATTATTATTCCCCACTATTTAAATCTATTCCATAAAAAGTGAACAACCAGATTTGTGAATGATATCTTGTACTTTCTAAAGAAAGTAATTCATGTAATGTAACTTCTGTCTCATCTTTTTCAACAATTTACGACGCAATTCGTGCACATTTGTATGTTGTATGCTAATTTATGTAGAGAAATAATTATAAAATTAGATAAAACGAAAATACTGTTAAAATTTTCAGAATATGCGAAATGTAAGTTAAATATGCATTAACCTTTGAAATATGCATTTATTTGTAGTGCATCGAATTACAACATAAATCTAGTATAAAATTTGCACAACACTTGGCAAAGAAATATCAAGGGATTAGCAAAAAATAAGGCAAAAAAATAAAAATGCATAATCTAAACCCCAATATCTTAAACCAGGCAATAAATCATTTAAAACCAGCTCAACCGATGTTTATTACAGTTTCGTTCTAACACATCCATTTCACAACCGATGATCATGAACGGGGATTTTAGCAGTTCATTTTGATATTTGAATTACTAGTTTCTGTTATTATTCCGCACAGACTTATGATGCAGTAAATGAGATATGCCACCAAATCAAACACACACATGTAACTTATCGTTCAAAAAGCTTAAGTTTCCAACTAACGATATTACACAGGCATATTTGATTATCTTTTCTTTCTTCCGGTCTTTCAGCTTTCTTATTTCATCATTTCATTGTAATCTTAACTCATTTGCTTTTGTCTTTCCAACTTCTTTCGTTTGTTCCGCTTTCACTTCCATTTTCAGGAATTAAGTTACGTGTACATTTTATTCTTTAGCTCAAATTTTCATGCAACCTCTTCGAAATGACATCTTACTTTTCATTTTCTAATTCTTCTTGAATTCCCCTTTTGCCACTACTTTTACTCTCTTTTTCGATTTCAATTATACTTTTCTTTACGCCCTTTCCTCTTCATCATTCTTTCATTTGAATCTGTTATTTTTCTAAATCTCATGCACAATTCTGCGGTGACATTTATTGCATTTTGGTATGAATAATTTTTTAACATTGCATAATCTAGCCTTTTTTCAAACAGTTTAATTTATCTACTTGCAAATAAAATCTAATAACTGAACTCTGTACAACAACCTTTCGATATTTAACAATGCATATGTATATGTTTTGCCTATGATTATGATTTTAAAAGCCGCTTTCTACTAAGCAGTAAGAATTTTCATACAGACATTATCTGTACTTCATTATTAGTGAATTATGGCTATATGCTTAAAGAGATTGGCACGGAAAAAAATGGGTTGTAAATATCACTCCTTTCCCCACTGGTATAATCCGAGCAATCATACTGTATGAACTACAACATAATTTCTAGATATTTAATTTCATATTTCGGCTTCGCGGGTTTCATTATTTTTTGACCTACAAGTACTACGTCTTCGAACTGACTTTGCGAGGAATAACCAAATATGAAACCCCTCATCTTATTTCGATTTAGTACTGTGTGATTTCTAAATTAGTTTTTGAAGCGTATGTGCGCGGACATCGAGTTTATAATTAATACGATAATATAAGTAGTGGAAAAGTTTTTGCGATAATTTTTAGGCTGCAAAACTATTTATGTATATTATTAATAAGCAGGAAGCTAAAACCTACGTCTCTGGTGATAAGTAAAATTCATTACATAGCTTTATTCTAAATTCAAGTGCCCGCAGTTTCATCGATAGAGTATCATGATCATGTTAAAGTACACACACTGTAGTAACTATTATCCTATTCTAGGAGTTTCGATTTGTGAATAGTTATTCTCAGCCATATCCGTCCTCAACCTTAAACTGATTTTATTTACTTATTTATTTATTTATTTATTTATTTATTATTAGCTTAAACATAAGCAATTACTATGTATGTGTTAGAATAAAAAGAACATTTTTTAAGATTAATTTTTAGGCCCGAAACCGGACAGAGGCCTCTCAACCGTGCCCACTCCAGTCGATCATAAGCCATCCTTTGATAGTGCTTGTGTTTTAACAAGTGAATCAAGTCGTAATCCAATTTTTGATCTTCTTCTTTTCCTTTTTCCGTAAATAATCCAATCAGTTACTCTTTTTGTCTATCTCGTAGTCTCCATTCTAGCGATATGTCCCGCCCAATCCCACTTTGATCTTCTTATTGCCCATATAAAATTATTATTAAATTTTAGTTTACTTTTCAAATAATTTCAGTGCTTATTTTATCTTTCAATCTGACTCCTAACATTGATTTCTCCATAGCGTTTTGACATGTCCTTCCTCATGCCTTATTTAGCTCGTTTAACATTTCTTGTAACTCGTCAACATTTTCCGATATGATCACTTCATCATCAGCGAACCTAAGATTATTTAACCTCTTCCCACTTATATTCATATCTTTATCACCCCAGTCCAATTTTCTAAATACTTCTTCTAAAGCAGCATTAAATAATATCGGAGATAACGAGACTCCTCGGTTTACACCTTTTTTTATGGAAAAATATTCTCCTTTCTCTTTTTCTTCGAGTCCCGACCGTTCTCGATTGTAGGTGACCTTATTAAAAAAATCTTTCGTAATTCTTTTCATGTTGATAGTGCGCGGGGGTTTCGCTTGCTGAAGGTCTTCGAGGCCCCGCTCTTGCGTCCTCTCCTACCTTGTCCGACTCCGTTCTGTTGAGCGGCTTCATGACTGTTTGTTTTACTTTGTCTTTGTCTATTCATAAGGTTTTACTAGGGATTTGTAGAGCGGTGGTTTCCCTTTGCCTTCTGCTGGTTTTCTGTCAGGGTTGTCTCCCTTATAGGACCCGGTTTTAAGGCGCCGAATACTCGCCTGCTCGTTCTAGATTGATATTGACAATCTGACTGGGGCACATTGTCACGAACGAGTTGCTGATAGTCTGTGCAGTTGTTACGCAGTAAAAAGCTTAACGGTATTTATTAGTAGCATCACCATCGGCAAGTGAACCTCCTTCCGTTTTCCTATCAGCTTATGTTGTGAGTTCCGATTTTGCTTTTCTAATCAGCGCTAAGCCTGCCGAACAGAAAATTACCACCCTGCACGACGTGGACGTACGGAACTCACCTGGTTGTTGTTTCGTTTCTCCGCCGGTGGGGCTAGCACCATGTGACACGGTCGAGTGACTACTGACTAGAAAAGATGACTCTAGTTACGACAATCTGTGCCCCGCAGGGCTATTCTCCTTTACTCTCTATTATTATTTTCGCCTTTAAATCTATGTACATACCCTTTATAATAACCTTATAACTACTGGAAACCCTCTGGCGTTATGATTTACAGAGTCAAAAGCTTTTGTGTAATCTATAAATGCTATATTTAGTTCCATTTGAAATTCATTGCATTTTTCGAAAAGTTGATTTATTACATGTAAATGACCTATGGTTGAAAATCTATTCCGAAATCCCGCTTGTTTCCGAGGTTTTTCAAAAGTTAAATTATGCCTTAGTTTATTAGTTAGGACTTTAGAGAAAATTTTAGATACCGTCGAACTTAAGCTTATCGGGCGGTAGTTTTCGATTCTATTCTTCTTACCTTTCTTGTAAATTAAAATAATTTCCGATTTTTTTTTGCAAGAGTTCGGGACTATTCTATTAACTAATACAAGGTTAAACAGGGTAGTTAGAAGCCGTATCATTTCTCTGCCTGCAAATTTAATTTGTTCATTAATTATTCCATCTGATCCTGGTGCTTTTTTACATTTTATTTCTTTAACCACACCCTCTATTTCTACTTCCACAAACGTAGGTTCCCCTCTAGTTTGCTTTCGGTTCCGTAAACAATCATATTCATATGTGAATATTACTTTCTTATAGTTGAGAAAAGTAATCAGTTACCCGTATTAATAATGTCCGATCTACCATATTTTACTATTCCATTCTTGTCTGTTAGGCAAGTGTGCCAACTATGCCCTAGGCACAAGTTCTTTATGATTTTCATGTTTTTTGCCTACTCAAGTATTTCTTTCATCATACTTTCTTCTTTTTGTTTATTAAAAAGTCTTAATTCATATTTTATTAGTTTGCATACGAAATTCAATTCTATTTTTTCCGGACCCATCTCTTATTTAGTAGTCTCTGCCTTTCTTTAATTTTCTGCTTTATGCGATTTTTGAATCCTTTATTTTATTTTCCTTTAAGCTATTAATTTGATTATTATCCAGATCGTCTATATTATTTAAGTAATTTTTTGTATCCTCTGTACCCAATAGTTTATTGAATTTATTACAATACTCTACTACCCTGTTAGCCTCTATAATTTTTGGTCCCTTTGAATTTATTAGTCTACGTTTAGACATTTTAACATTTAATTCACATCTTAATGATCTATGATCCGAATGGTATAGAAAATTATAAATCACATCACAATCCATTATATTAGTATGGTAATTGATTAAGAATATAGTGCAGTTGTGTATTATATTTTTCATTTAGAGCTGTCCAAGTGTCTTCCTTTACGCTTTTTGAAGAACCTGCTCATAATCCTAAAATTGTTTTGTAGACAGAAATTAACTAATTTTTCTCCTTTTGGGTTTCGTTTTCCATAATTGTACGGGTCCATTATTTTATTTTCTTCTGACCTCCTTTCACCTATTTGACTACTAAAATCGCCCATTGTTAGAATTTGATATTTACCGTTACATTTTTGATTATCTAAAATTTCGCTAATATTCCTATACATTTCTTCACAATCGATTTCATCCGAGATCGCCGTCGGGAAATATACCTGTATAAGCGTTAATATTTTATTGTTCCTAATCCTAAATTTTTCAGTTTCTATTCTATCCGTGTATCTTCTAAACATTCCAGTAATTTAAGCCTTCATTCCTTACTTATCAAAAAACCGACACCTCTCTGACCTTTTTCATTTCCTTTCCACCATGCCAATTTCCCTGACTTTAATTCTAAGATATGCTTTCCGTGTCTCCTAGTATCCGCTAAACCTAGTATATCTATCCCACTTTTATCGAAAGCTTCCTCTAACTCTAGTAATTTTTCATTATTTATTAAAATTCTTACATTTAGTGTGCCTATAATTAAACCTGTACTATTTTTGTCCTTATTGGAATTATTAGAATTAAAATTACAACACTTAGTTAACTTATTTTTGCAGGGCCAGTTTAAGGGTTGGTCTAATTTGCCCCCTTGCTGACCGGGTTTAACTGGGCAAACGGTTGAGTTCGGCGATGCCCTTCATTTGTTTTTGTTCCAGCGTGTTTTTATCGGTAGAATGCCGTTGTTTATACTAGCGTTAGTTAACCTATTTATCGTTGCTTGCCTGAACTGCTTTTGCTAGAATTTTTGCTGATGTAGGAAACCGCTGTTCACGTGATTAGGGCTCCGAAACTCAGTTGCGGTGCTCTCGCCGTCCTTGCTTGTCAGCTGATCTAATTGTTCGCTGTTAGTGATGATGATAACTTTTTCCTCGTCCGATACCTTTTCTTTTTTTCCCTCTCTGTTCCATACGCGTGGGCTATTTTGCCCATCTTCCGGGCCTGCTTTGCTGCAAATAACAGATCACGCGTGTGACAAGATGTCTCCTCACTTACAAAAATTTTCGTTTCCGCTGCTAGAACCAAATCGTTCGCTGTTAATTTCTTCTTCCTCGAGTTTGCGATCAACTGGTTCCTCTCCTCTCTACTGTTTAATTTTAGTATAACCGGCGCCGAGTTGTGACGTTTACGCAATCTACGTCGTATTACTTCAACTGTTCGTCCAATTTACCCGCTAGACTATTTATTTTTGATTTCAGGTCCTCCTCCTCCAATGATACGCCCTGAATTATAACGTTACCTCTACGTGAGTATTGTTTCATTTTATTTACCTCCGCTTTCAGATATTTGTTTTCCTCTTCCAGCCAATCCAGTTTAGATTCTATCTTCTCGTTTTCCTCTTTCAATCCAGCTATTTCTACATTATATTGTCTAATTTCGAATAAGATTTTATCGATTCAACACTATTGCACATTGCATTAAACCTTTCTATGAATTTTTCATCTATCTCTGAACGTTATGCTCGACAAAATCCGAAACGTATATCACGATAGAATAACTGCAAAGCGAGGAGTTTATGAAACGCGAAAACATACGACCACACGTAGTATCACTTACTGTCGAACTCCACCTTAAACTAATAAACCTATATAATTTACAAGTTCTAATTATTTTCACTTCAAAATAATCGTGCGATTTAATCTAGTCTTCAGTACAATTGAGGAAATTCCTGACTTTATACATTCATCAATAACAAAACGGTCGTACAAATAAATTTACCTTTTTTTTGATTAGTGTAATAAAGAAATACCATCTAGCTCAAAAAAAAAAAAAAGAATTATTAGGTAAAACATAAGTTAACTTTTTTAAGATTCCGTACACATATAATATAAGGAATAATCCTAGTAAGACGCTTCAGAAACGACAAAAATAATTAATAACTCATGAACGGTTTGACTTATCAAAATTGGATCACAAATTACACTTAAAATTCTCTTTAAAACCATGTCTATAACTTCAAGCTAACCGATTACCCCGAATGACAAAAAAACCCAAAAACCGTCAAAAATATATAATATGGAATTTAAAACGACCTCAAAAATCACCCTTAAAATATTCATAACTCGTATATCGTTGAAAAGATCAGTTCCTTAACGAAACATTCGAAGTTGACGAGAAGTTCAAAAAAGTGCGAAAAATGACGTGTCTCTTCCCCTTAGCGCCGCGGATGTTATAGCTAAAAATTTTGAATAAGCTTAAAAATATGCGCGTATCCCCATATATTTCTCTAGTTTGGAACATCCTGGTTTCCTACTTTAAAATTAGACCCTCGAGGCGTCGAAAGCTTGAAATTTTGGAAAAAAAACATTTCCTCCCCCCCAGGCATGTGATATATTGATTGAAAGACCGATGTTTGTCAGGAATGAAACCGTACTTTATTTTTTAAACTAAATTTTCGAAGTTAGTGAAAATTTCAAAAAATCGAAAAAAATTACCCGTCTCTCCATCTTTGCGCCGCGAAGAATCAGATTTCTTTCTTTTGAAAACTTAGTATTATGTAAAAAGTTATCGTTGGCTTGACATAGCGAATCTCCAGCGCATGAAACATTATGCTTGACTGAACTTGTTTTTCCGTCGTTTTCATTAAATTAAAGGTGAAGAAATTTATTTCGCGACATATAGGATTATAGTTTTTATATTGCTTACCAAAATTTATAACCTTTTCTTGGAAATATTTCATGGAATGTTACGTAGCAATCGTATTCGTTTCCTGAGTATTACATTTCCAACTACTAATTACTAGTTCTCTTTAATTATCAATCTTCCTAATCCCCTCCTTCTTCAAATGATCCTTGCATTTGCTGTTACAATTTATTTAAAATGTAGATATACTGTATGTTCTTATAAAAAAACGGAGCCTTTGTAAGATGTAGTTTAACCGATCTAAATAAAATACTTTTTTGCAGGACTTGTCTACTCGCATTTTGTTCCGTATGATTTAATTTGTTTTTTGGAATGAACTTCTCTTACGCAGCTTGTCGGTAAACAGGCAGAAAAGGCGAGGTCTCGAAAATCGCGTTATGCGTCGTCCAAGCGACCTTCACTCTCTTTCTCTTTCACTCTGTCCCTTTCTATTATATACGGGTGTATGTGTGTGCATGCGAGTATCGAGATTCGAGTAGCAAGCATTGTGCGCGATCAGCTGTATAAGCTCAATTCTGAATACGTGTACATTTTATTGTATTTGAAAATTGGCGCGTTTTTTTTTGTGCGACGTTACCTCACTTCAACGAGTATCAGACTGATTTATTTATTGTTTTTGTTTTAATTCATAAGGCATTTATATATTATGTGTCATTTTTTATCGTATACTTTATGAATGACTTTATACTTGTATATCTACCAAAAAGTGAAAGGAACTTCGTTTCTACCGGGTGTCCCCCTCTAGATACTACTTCTCTTTTTTTTTATTATTTGGTTTTTTATGCTTCTTCAGTGAAATATAAAAATTTTGTCTATTATTACTCGTTTAATTTTTTTTTTTTTTTTGTATGATACACAGATAATATCAAAAGCGAAATATGTCGCAAAATAATGTACTGTCGAAATAATGTTTTATATTTTGCAAATTTTTTCAACAAGCCTATAATAGGGTAGAGAGATAACTGAATCGGAATCGCAAAAACTTTTAAAATTAACTTTTATTATTTCGTACTGTTTAACTGATAAATTTTAATTAATTACAATCCAGTTTGGGCATAAGATATGATCTCGATAGGAAACGTGAACACTTCTCTGTGTGAAAACACTCTTATCACCTTCATTTACTGTGCTTAATAAAACATTGCAGTATACCGATAAGTTGAAAAACTCCGAACCTAATAAACGCACCGTATTCAACAATATTAATAATAATAAAAATAATATATAATTAAATATCTCCAACAGTTATAGCGGTACATTCACGAAACATAATTAATCAGATTAAAATTAATGATTTATAATGAATTTTAAAAAATTATAATATATAACAGAACTGGCTGCCTGAAAGGTCATATTAAATAAAATTAATCTCGTTCAATAATAATTACATTTATGACACTGAAACGGATTTATTTTTTTCTTCCAACATCTTTTCCATTCGAGTATTAAGAATTTTCGACACATAACGATGATCATGCTAAAAAGAATGAAAATGAACATAGTGAAAGAAGCATAAATACAAATGATAAATAAATAAATTCGACTTTAGTAAATTCACATTACTAAAAATACGCAACATTTATTTATTAAACAACTTAAGATTAATACATTTTAAAAGATACGTGTAAAAATTGGTAACCTTATTCGTTTAATAAATGAGAGCAACAGAAAGAATTTTTCAATTAATAGATCTGTTTTTTTTTTTTTTTTAAACTGGTTTAAAAATTAAAGTTTTCTGATTTCTTTCAAATTTAGAAGATTGCCGATATACTACCAATATAATAAAATGGTAAAACAATTAAATACAACGATTAAGCATTTATACCTACTCCGATGGTGCCAGTGTTCACAAAAAGACTTAAATAATGCTGCCATTGACAAAGTGAAAATAACCTTACGAAAGAAACGGCGTAAATAATAAATGAAAAAAAAAAAAAAAAAAAAAAAAAACGTTTTAAAACTGGCCAAAATTTGTTATATACATAAGACCAAAATACCGTAAAATTCTAATTATCTGAATTAATGATTCTGAAACACATAATTCGGATAAATGTAAAATTTGGAAATTGAAAAAATATAAGGCAAGGTTATATTGCTAAATTATTAACCACCAAAATTCAACACAAAAATCAGCCCTCTTACTTTCATGGTATAAATATAAGTTTCAAAGTTCACTTTTATTACATTTAAAACAATTAAAATTACATCCGAACAATTACAAATTTTTACTCAAACATATCAAATTAACTGCTTTATTGTAGAAAAAATATTTTTCTTTACTTTCTGATGTTAATTTGGATAACTGGATTTTTACCGTAATGATTTATCTATATTATACTTAAACAATTTCACGAAATAGGAAGGGTGGCGTAGTAGGAATGATGTTTGGGAATTTATTTATTAAATGATCTTCATTTTTATCCTTTTTTTTTTTTTATATCTTTTCTTTCATTATTTTACGAATGCAAAAAAAAAAACAAGAACGACTATATTTTTACAGAATCGAATAAATTAATAAAATATATTTTCTTAAAATCTAATTAATTAAAGTAAGGTAAAGGAAAATTAATTTAAACGTTCGTACAAATTAGAGGTTAAAAAAAAATTTTTAAGCTGTTTTATAAAATAGCGGTCGAAACATGTATGTATATGTATATATAATAGGTGCGATTCGAAAATTTTGAATTTATATTATGGCGTTATAGCCATAACTAGGCTGAAAGAAATTCAATAATAAATTATTTCGTAAAGCCGTAAAGTATTGCGTAATTCGGTGGGAATATTTAGAAGGTTAAAAACGGAAAGTATGTATATTCATTAAATAAAATTCCAAATACGAGTCGACAGGTAATGCATAAGCCGGGGAATTGCGAGATGAATTAAAATTAAGAAAGAGAACAGAAATGCTTATTATTAATAGTATTAAAGTCGGAATTAGCGGTAAAAAGGGAATTTCAAAGTGTCGCGGACAATGACTTGTCAGAATGATAAGAGATCGAGGGAAGCCTGTGCTTCGGCCGAGAGCAGTATCGAAACAGATAACGTTTACGCTGGTTCAAAATCGCGTCATCTCGTGAGAGGCGTTATAATTATCGTTAATTGTTATTTACGTATGTGCCACGGTTCGTGTTCAAATTAAGGGGAGGTTCTCATCAGGACCGACCAAAAAATCGATTTTTTTTTTTTTCATTTTTTTTTGTAGTAAATTATATGTAGAATATATTCCCAAAACCGTTTGCTCGAATATATGTTTTTTTTTTTTTTAATTTATGGAACAAAAACGAGACCCACCTTTTTAGTCAAAACTTGAAATCGAGCGGTAGTTCGAGCGGAGTGTATTTTACATCAATATTTTTGAATAACGCGTGCATATATCTATACTACGGTAAGTAGAGTTACCAAAAGTACCACCAGATGTCGCATGTATGCTATGACTACGAAAAAATTTGAAGGTACGACTCTTGGTTTTGCCACAGTTATCGGAAAAAATACCAGTAAGGTTCTTAATGTTTGCGTGAAATATTCTTTTTGTCAAGTTAGTGCCAATAAAAAAAAGTAAAGAAGGAACCGTCAGATTTAGTTTATGGAAAGAAAGTCATGAAGAGACATGCACGGCAAACCATCACGGTAGTTCTGGAAAAATGGAAGTGGACGCAATCACAGAAATGTTATCTCGTTCTCAAGAATTACTCGGTATAAAGTATGACTCATACATTGGTGATGGCGATACGAAAATGTTTAAGGTCATATTAGATGTAAATCCTTACGACGACCCCATAGTAAGAAAAAAAGAATGCGTCGGCCATGTCCAGAAACGATTGGGAACTCGTCTCAGGGCTTTAAAAAAGGAAACAAAGAATCTCGGAGGTAAAGGTACAGGTAAATTAACTGTTAAAGTAATTTGTAACTTAACAACATATTATGGATTGGCGATTCGACGGGATGTTGAGTGGGCTGTCTTTTACCATAATATCTCAACTGCTAGAAATCCGCAGCACCAATATTGTCCGGCTGGAAAGGATAGCTGGTGTAAATGGCGCGTAGTAGAAGCCAACGGTACCCTTAAGTTATTTGAGCACAAACCACCTCTGGCAGATAACGTTCAAGATGCAATCAAGCCTATTTTGGAGTCTTTGTCATCGGATGATTTGATGGAACGTTGCACTGGAGGAAACACACAAAACTCGAATGAGTCAGTGAACTCTTGCGTCTGGAAGCTCGCTCCGAAACACCTTCACTGCGGTGCAAAGACTGTAGAAATTGCCGCTTACATCGCTACTATTCTATTTAATAAAGGATATACAGCACTGTTAAAAATTATGGGCATCTTAGGAATTACAGTTGGGCTTGAAGCCAATAATTTTGCCCACTTAGCTGATATGAAACGTGTTGTTACTGCGGCTGAGAACAGTTTGTTGGAGGGAGCAAGAGCAGCTGCACTTTCGAAAAAAGCCGACCAAAGGACCCTTCAAGAGCAATATGAACTTGAGGAAGGACTGATGTATGGCCCTGGAATCGCTGATTAGCCACAAGGTACATTTTTTTTATGTTAACACAGAAAAATCGTTAATAAAATCTTTAATCGCGTTTCCTGAAAAATCGTGTTTTTCAAACTGTTGTCCAAGATTTCTCAAAAACTACTCGACGGATCGACTTTTTTCTTTTTTCATTTTAAAGTAGATTTGAGTCATTGGAGCCCCTACTACAATCAAGATGATATATGCATAATTATTTTTTTTTACAGTATTTTAAAGAGCGAAAAATCGTGAAAAACTGTATGTAAAAATTCAAATGTCCGCCATTTTGGTAAATTTTGACTTTCATGGATAATTCTAGTAGGGGCTCCAACTACACTCATATAGTTTATAAAAAAATTTCGATTATTGATTTTTGATAATTTTTGCAGGTGCTAGAGTGGAAAACAGTAAGGTATCTTTTTTTGAGACGGTCACGTTACAAGGCATGTCAAAAATTATTGTCGCAATATTTTTTATTAAAAAATTATTTTTTTTGTAGTTTATAACACACTAAGTAAGTGACAAAAAGTTTGAGTGTCTAATTTATTTCCCTTTATTAGAAAAAAATTCGAGAAAATTACGTCGTTTTGGGGCCTCCAGATGAGAACCTCCCCTCTTAAGCTAGTCAAAGCAAAATAAACTAATAAAAAAAAAAATTATTTTTAATAACACCGCGAAGAATCTAGTCAAGTCAAAAAACCCTAGTCTTCACGCGACCTACCATAAAAAAAAAAACAACGGCTTAAAAACTGCCGGAATTAAGGACGTTGATCAAGATCCACCGGAGGCGAATCATCGAAGCAGTACGGGTAGCGGAATCAATTTAAGGACAACATCGTTCGAAGCGGTGAAGATCCTGGAGGCGACGGACTAAACAGGCCAGATTTTTATATTTTATTTAATGTTGTGAATTTTTCGGTGTAGATGTGTATATGTATGTTTTGATTTATGTGTGAATATAGTTATTCGTGTTATTTATTCCGTGCGTCTGTATTTGCTGTTTATTTGTCTTTTGATGCAGCTGCATTTCCTTCTCGATATTGTGCGGCGATTTTAGAATAAAAAAGAAATAATAATAAAAATAAATAATAATAATTACGAAACAACTTTATTGAATAAGCGTGGATGTGAGATGTTCTCGGCCGACTAGGCAATCCTACTAAATTTACGTTTATAAAAAAATAAATAAATAAATAAATAAAAAGAAACAAGATTAACTAGAAAAGAAATTTATCGCAGTTTTATTGGGACAGTTCCGACGGAGCTGCGATAATATTAATATGGTAAATGCGGCGGTAACTAGCTAAAATATGAAAGCGTTATATTAATTTTTTGAAGTGATACTTGTAATAAAAACATGAGAAACAAAGTTTAGAACATCTGCTTCCGTGCATCAAGAAAACTTTATTTTACCGGGTTTTTTTTTTTTTTTTTTTTTTTTTTGGGGCAAAACAAACTGTAAATATTGATACGGATTCGGTGTATTTGGCGTCATTATTTTCGATCGCTTCGAACGTAATCTTTGTGTTGTCTCATCAATGATGCTTACTCGGCCAAAACCAGAAGTCCCCGTGCACGTTCGTAAGAACAATCACATCCGGTAGAGATTGCGTTAGTGTGTTTGAGTATTAGTGGTCGAAAGTTAAGACAGTGACATGTGCCTGCAACGAAAGCGCATCCGTGCTATGTGTCGAGTAACACTGAGCGGAGGGAATATTGTTAAAATTCCGCTAAAAATCAGGCCGGGAAGCGAGGGCGGTAATCTACGCAGAAGTGTTGTTCAAAAAACTTCTGGGTAACCTTTGTTTCGCCAGACACATTGTTCTAGTCGTCGTTCGAAAATCGACGTGATTCATTCTAGCCACCGCATCGCCGTATGTATGTATTTTTAGAGTTCCGTGTCACTTTGTTGAAGCGTTTTTTCTTTTTTCGAAATTTCCGGTGAAAGTCTACTCTCTTTACTCGGTCGCATTGAATTTGTGCTCATTTTGTACGAAAATTTGTTCTAGTCCGGGAAATTAGCTAATAAGATATAAAGAAACACAGATAATGCAGTGGAAAAGCGAAGAATTTAGAGCAAATACAGTCCGGGGCGAATAAAGAAAGTGCTTTTGCGAAAATCGTTGATATTCGAAACGCAGCTAAAAAATTATCAGTTAACTTTGGAGTCCGTATAGGAATGCTCGCAACTAGATTTAAACTGGCCATTTATTTTAATCCGTTCGAAAGTTTCTAATTAAAAGTCTGATAGTAACACGGATGTACACCACTTTTTTCATTCAGAGTAAATTATTTCATCTTTGATAATGTTCTTAATCGGAAAATATTACTGTTTTTAGAATTTGTTATAAATGAAACCGGTCTGCTTACCCCTATCGCCGAAAACCCGAATATGAGATGGCACAATATGCTTTGTTCAGGAGTGTTTTATAACGATAAACCTGTTAGATCATTACTAAAATCCTCTAATAGGTGCCCGAAAGTACCGAAAAGTACCCGAATCACCGCGCAAACATTAAAGTTTCGTTTTCATGATTAACGATGATCACGTTAAGCAGTTATCGAAATTGAATTCAAATTCCGGATAATTTTTACAAGTCCGTCCAAAATCAGAATATTACTTCTTGATTCATTAATCTATATTAAGCCGTGCCCTAACTCACGCAATAAGCAAAGTTCCTATAAACACAGCGCGTTTTCCTTCTATGAAATTCTCATGATCGGAAAGAGAGTGAGGCACATTTAGTCCCGTATGTCACGTAATATAGCGGTTTTGTTGCTGGAAACGTTAAAAGAAATTAAAATAGAATTCAATAAAACACAAAGTAGCAAACGCGTTATTCGACAATCGACAAATCAAGTAACGTGTAATATTTATAAAAATGTGGTAAAAAAAACTTCGTTGTATTAACGCGTGCACTTTTTATGAATAATGTAGTAGCCCAACTATTTTGGATTGATCATGCAAAATGTTCGATTCGATGAAACGAATTTGAGATAGACGTCTGAGATGCGTTACAACGAATGATACTACTTATTTCAAACTTGTACGATTGATCTTTACCGTTTTCAAATTTAGAATCGCAAGTTTAATCTAATCTCTGGTTTAATGGTAAAAGACCGCTACAACACAATAATATTATAAAACAATTAGGGATCAGCGCTCAAGTATTATGAAAAAATTCGCTCCAAAGTTGACTAAAATTTACTTTAATATTATTAAAACATACAATATAAGTTAATTTAATGAAGTAACAAAACTTTGGCGGACAAACATTTAAAGTTCAAAACCAGTATTATGTTGTTGTTTTTTTTCACAGTTTTTACTATTATCGACAGTTACATAATCATAAATATAATTTTTATGTATGTAACCATATTTCGCTCTGTTTTCAGTACTTACTCTCCTGTTAATGACTCAATATTCACGTAAGTGTCCCCCTCTCTTAGGTGCGTTATTTGTTATTGTAAATTCTACAAATTCTATAAACATATACATATGATTTCAGTATAAAAATCATTCTTTAAAACGAGTAAATTATTATTTTTCCTCAATTCCGCTTAACCGTACATGACCAGTTGAATTCCGATCCTTTCTTATATACGTGAATATATCACAACTGTTTTCTAGGCTTTTACTCGATTTCAACACCCGATATAAAAAAATTAAAAGAAACCGCCGTCACGTAAATGCCCGATGACCACCGCGGAACATTTACTAAAAATTCTTTTCTTTTTCAGTCATGATCGTGAATTCCTTCATATTATGAAAAAAAGGGAAATACCCTGCATGGGAAATTCATGCTATAGAATACGTATTACAAATTATGAAATTGACAGTACCGATCAAATACAGTGAAGAACCGATTATGCGAAATAATCGGGGATTGACAATTTCGGAAAAACGATTTTTTCGGATAATCGATAATTGTTATAGAAGCATTACATGTGTATTTATAGAAACATTATACGTATTTAACATATAAAAGAAAAACATTGAAAATTAGGAAATTTAATTAACCAGAGTAATGTAATATGTTGTAATGAAATATAAAAACTCGAATGTAATATCATGTAGGCCTACGGTACGTATATGTAGTTACGTACGTACATATTAAAAATCTTAAATACCTTAAATATGTATTGAAAATAATTAAAATACGTTAAAATATCCATTTCGGATAAGCGATTTTCGGATAATCGGTACTTTACTGTAGTATTTAGTACAACTAACATTTACATTTAATTAAATTTATTTTCAAACATACAAAACATCAATGAAAGCGGTACATCAAAGCAAACAAAATGTCAAATTGCTTACACATATATGATCACGTATAACTTTAGATCTCTGAAATAATTTTCTTCAAATTGTCTAACGGGTTTAAAATAAGTGATTTTTTTTTTTTCTTGTATTCGCTCGAAGAAACTGAAATGGTTACATTTATTCACGCACAGTATCAGTGCGTAGCGGTATTTATTCGTTTTGGGATGAATAGTGACAATTTAACTGATGTTTTTTTTTGTGTGTTTTTTTATTCAATGTCCTTTAAAAATTATGCACGGCCGGTATTAAGACTTTCATAGAATACGCATACTTAACGATTTGATGCACAACAATAATAAAGCCCGAGCAAATTTAAATCTGTATCACTTGTTGGCACATCACTTTCTTGTTTCGATTCCACATTTTTTCTTCTTCAAATATTCGGTATTTCTTACATATCACCTTCTAATGTTGTCGTGATTCCTTTAATTTCCGAATATTAACCATCTATGTGTACATTAACTATAACAACAGTATATGCAGCGATGATCCCATTTTTTACCTTTTCAGAGTATCGCACCCACTTTTCAACCAATTATCGGTTGTTAGCTACATGAACTATTATTGTACATCTTCTTGGTTGATTTCTGAGAAAACAGATCCCATCAATCTGCAGCTAAGGCAGAAATTGAAATAAATAACAGCAATAAATTGCATTAAATTAAAATTTTCACAATACCTGATACACGTGAATTCCATGTACTGTAACTACTATCAATTCTTTGACTCCGTCTTCGGTTAAATCGGCGTAATATATTTTATGAATCGGACTAGGAAAAGTCATTTGATTCGATAATATCCATTTTCTAATTTCTCTGTCGTACTTATACATTAATAGTTGCTACAGGAATAATAACAGCGATAATAATTTATATAAGTAGATATATTTTTATTATTTACGTACAATTAATTTATTATTAATTAAAACAAAACTATAAACTCTTCATTTTTTCTACCGAAGTAAAAAATAAAAATAGAAAAACGAACTTAATCGATGGGCCGTCTAAAAACTGAATTTCTAACGGATTTTTTTACTTTCAGAATATAAACTAGATTAACTTTTACTATTATTATATTTTTTATTTTATTGATTAAACAACGAAAAACAACTGCTAACATTTTATAACACAATAATTGAGATATTCCAGAGGGTGGACTGCAAGTATTTTTAAATAATCGAAACAATTACCGAGTATATTGGCAGTGTAATCAGATACAGTTAAAATACGATGGAGTATACTTCAATACTTGGCATATTTATGTAACAAATTTGCCCATTATTTTTATAATATGTTAATAAAAAAACCTCTAAATCATTCCTTATTTCGGGGTTTCTCATTTTATGACAAATCAAAATTTTACGTCGCGTTTTTTTATTTATTTATTTATTTTTTTTTTATATAAAAATTTGAAATAAGATAAATCATAGATGAATAAATAAATTATTAAACCGACCTATTTAGTGAAATAAAAATAATGCGATAAATTTGTAAACTACTTAGTAAAAAATAATTTACATAATACGATGCAGTAAGTTTCTTTGTATAAAAAATTTTTATCCGTTTTAGATACTTTACGCGATAAAAATAATATTTATATTTTATATTTTTTTCGCGTCTCCTGAAATTTTATTTACCGAATAGTGATGATATTCGTTATTATTTTTAATCATTCCCTGTTCCTTATTTTATTATTTCTCTTACGCGGCATTCCTAATTTTTTCTCCATGCTTACATATGCCGTGCTAGTGACGTTTCTTTTTTCAATCTCCTTTCATATCACTGAATTTTTGTCACTTTATTTCTATTTTGAACCTATTTTGAACAAATTTATACATGCTTTCTGTCCTGCAAGCGAAAGCACCTGTATGTAAACGTTTTTCCAAAAAAATGTTGACATATGTCTTATGGCTGGAGGGCATATCCGCAAAACGTATTACGCGTACGCAACGCTAGTCTGATGACGTCATCACCCGGATTACCCGATCAATAGTCCGAGTTCATGTTTTTACTATCAGCGTGTATGATAAATCTACTTGAAATTAATTTAATGAACAACGATTTTTTTTATTTTTTTTATGTTACCACTATCGTTCTACAAGTAGAGATAGCTTCAAAAAGTAAAGCGGAATTAACGTGCAAATCTTGCAAATGCAAACGAGAACAAGACCGAAATGTATTTTTGAAATTTATGCGTGATAGAATGTTTTTGTCTTATACAACTGATGAAGAAATTTAAAACTGTTACGTTTACATTCGCCACGGTAAACATTTTATTTAATTTATGATTAAGAGTTAGACGCCGAGCTAAAAATAATATAAAAAATTATTTCAGTTTTTCATTATAAAGTTACACCAATAAAAATAATAGACCGTATTTAGCTTACCTGACCGTACGTTCCTATCAACATTTCTATATTTCCATCGAAATCCACGTCGCCTGCAAGAGAACACGACACTACATCGCATTCGTCACTATTATCCAAGAAACAGTAGTCGTCTAAATTATTTTCTAAAATATCCCTTTTAAACAACAATTATTCGATAGTTGAATATTTTTAATTTTTGTTTTTAACAATAAAATAATGTTAACATTTTACTAACACGAAAAAAAACAAAAAAAACACGTATAACATGGCGAAAGTATAGTGTACTAAACCGTTTGTTACGATAAAAATTTATCGTTTCTAAGTTTTATTGTAAAAAAGAACATAAATACCAAAAAAAGCTCTCATTGGTCAGTTAGCCATAAAAACAATTGCTGTTTTGACAATATCGGGGATAATAGTTTTCACTGCGATGAGGAAATATCCGAAATGCTTTTTTTTTTTTTTTTTTTTTTTTTTGTGTATCTGTTCGTGCGTAACTTTTGACAGCGTAAACAATTTTAATTATTTTTTGTTTATACGAAAGTGTACCGGACTTGAATAGTCATTAAATAATATAAAAAAAGAGGCCTCCTTAGAGAAGTACTTTTTATTATATTAAACGTAACAAACGTAACTGACTTGAAGTATTATCAGTGTTATTTGTCCGGAACCATAGATCGGAATAAAGAAAACAAATTTTTTTGTATATCCAGACTAGTGATGGGTAAAGTTCCAAATATTTTGGAACGTCACGTTACAGGTTCCTAATGATCAGGAATGTAACAGGAACTTAGTTACAAAGTCACAAAAAGGTTAAAAAAAGAGTAATTTATATAAACAAAATGCAAATAAATTTATTTTAGCATTATGCACTTATACGTAATTTTTATATTTAATTATTTTCCAATTTCTTTATTCGCTTAATTTCCTGAATTCAGTTTAGTATCCCTTTTAGACCCCGGTGCACATGGCCATTTACGTAGCCGGCACCTGTATTACCAAATAACTATTATTTTTAATCAAAAAGTTTTTTTCTGTTTTACTCTTTTTTTTTTCAATTAAACGATTGACGATTGAATTAATATTTTGATCGGGTTATCTGAGACATTAAATAACACAAAACTAATTATTTAATACCGAAAAAAATAATTTTGAATCAGTAGACGATAATTTTATCTTAATGCCCTAAAAGTTTAATTAATCATTTAAAATAAACGCGCTGCCTAAATTTAAATTATTAACATAACTTAAATATTAAATTTTTACAAGTTGCGTAATAAACAAATCTTTACACAATTCTAATAAATGGAATTACATTTAAGGGGTTTTTTTAAAATTAGTGTTATACAATTTTTATTACTTACGGTCAACAGGAAATTTTTTTGATCTAAATTTAACTATACTAAACTAAAAACTAAAATAATACTAAATTAATTTGTTGCAAACAAGTCGTAAATAATATAATTAACGAGGACAAAATATGATAAAACAGTTTTCTGAAAGTGACAAATAGACACCCAAATAAAATGAAGTAGATCTGGAATTTATAACCGTATTAAAAATAATAAACAAACCCGTAGTTGTGATAAAAACCGCTGCTAAAATTTTTGATGACAGTGTTAAATTTCGGAGTTGCTGCTACTCGCTACGGTGCCGATCGTTTGCGATCATCACCACCGTGTCGTATGGCACCGAAAATGTAATGTGCTCTGCTTATTAAAATGTACAGATTTAACGGGAACGTAAATAACGTCAGCTGATAATAACACAAACACATACAACGACAGTTTGGCCAGTATCGATAGAAACATATATGTATACGTTATTCAGCGTTATTGTAACTAAATTTGTAACCGACGTTCCCAGCCAGTTACAGCAGAATAGCGTTGTTTTATTCATCATCTGATCGTACTACATCTATATCACTACGTAATGAGCTGGTTGAGTTGTGACCAATAACGGAACAAGCAGCATGAGAAATACATACGAACTGTATGAGTGATAAAGATAAAAGGTGTCATCTGTACTTCAATTCCTCCCGAAACACCGTCTGATATTATTATTGCGTAGTTAATCGTTTCTTTCGTTCATTCGGTAGTTCAAAGACACTAGTTGTACAGTTACAGTCAGTTGTTTCAGTTACAATAATGGTTCTTCTTGTTTCTGTAACACAAAAATGACAGGAGTAACGAAGTAACGTAAATACGTTACAGACCGGAATGGAACGAACTGTTACAGAGTTGGAACTGGTTTCTAGTTACGTTACTCGTTACCTTACACTTCACTAATCCAGACACAAAAATTAGACAAGAAATTTTAAAGTCTACAGAAATATAAAGAAGCAGATTTTCTTTATCAGACTTTTAAGTTTATTGTCCTCGTATATGTAAACATTTCTTTTTCAGATGTATGGAATTTTTAATAATTTTTTAGAAAATTGAAAAAATGGATTTTGTGTAATAATAAACATACGTAGACATATATAGTTTATTTATTTATTTTTTTATTCATCACGCATTCGAATAAATTTAAATTACCCCGGTCTAAATAAGTAAAAAAAAAAAAAGAAAAGGGACGAGGCTGACTTTGTCTTTGTGATCATTTACATTTCAAGCATTTGACATCACTCGCCTGACAATGTTGAACATGTAACTCTCCTTTTATAAATGAACGCGATGAAATAAAATAAAATAACTACTTTCCGAGCTTACTTATATCTGAAAGGCCTTTTTTGTCAACTGGTAAGTGTATGACAACTGAGTTCGGCTTATTCGGTGTTCACGTTTCATAATTTTATATTTTCCGTTACTATTGTAATTCTATGAGATGACTGTGTGTGCGTGCGTGTTAGCTTAATCATCATCTAAGATTTTTAACCCGATTCCCCAGTTAAGTCAATTATTCGATTTCGGCTTTAAAGTATCATCGTAATGCTGTATGTTGTAACTGAGCTCTTAGTTAAACGTTTCAATTTAATTTTCTTTCTTTAAATCAGAGACGAAACCACTCTTCGGAAATAGACATAAAGTCGGCAATTGTTCTTATTTCGCTTTTCCAGAACAGTTCCAGCGAACTGATACAAAAACTTTGAAGAAGGTAATTTTAAACATATTTTTACTACACTATTTTCGACTAAAAAAAAAAATATATATATATATACATATATATACAAATACATATTTTAAGTTCTAGTAAAAAAGGGGGATAGATTCTTTAAATATTAACGCGTGTATTCTTTTTTAGCGAATTTCAAATTCCACTATATCGCTAGAAAATAAATAAAAGTTTATCATCCTAAGTATATCCGCTAATTTATTTCAATAAAACGAGCTTAAAAGCTCAAAGAAAATAAATTCATATTGTGTACTTAAACACTCACATGTAAATATGTGCGCCATGAATTGAAGTTGTAACCAGCAAATTATAAGACATATTAATTTCATGGTTCTGCTGATGTACCAAACCTACAATAGAGAAATATTTTATTCAAATTATACCGAAAACACTAAAAAAACATATTGTAAAGATCAATATCAAAAGAAAGAAAAATATATAATAATCGTATTATACCGTTCATTATAAATAGACCGGAAATAAATATTTTTTTACAATTTCTATTACCCCGTTTTAAGTTGGACATGAAAAAAATAGAAATGAAATCTGTGAGGTAAGCAACTATCCCCGAAATGATAGTTAACAAAAGTAACTTTCATAGGCCCTCGAAAAAATTGTCTGAAGTTAATTATATAATGTGAACAAGCATCTTTCTAATTTGTTCTAAATTTGCAGATCAACCAACAAATTAAAAAACTTTACACACGGTTAAAAATCTTTGTTTTTTTTTTTTTTTTTTACATTGGGATTTTAATTGTATGCTATAACTACGGTTCCACGTAACTAAAACTAGTCGGCATTTTTAAAGATTATTAACTGTGTTTAAATATTTTATTAACTAAATAATACCGGAGTTCATAATTGAATTAATATAAAACAGCACGTTTTTAGATAAGATGTATCAATATTTATTACCGATGTAATTTTCCTCATCCGAATTACACGTGGAAGATAAGTTGAACAGCTTTATATCGCAAATAACATGTTCAAAATTATATGAAATAAAATAGATCGTCTGCTGAAGGATTGTATCAACAACTTTACAGCAGAAACTACCACATTCATAGCCAATAGCCGATATTCTCCTGAAAACAAAAATTTTAGGAATTCGGAAATTTTATTTCATAATGATGAAGTAAAGTTGAAAGGTACAGATGAAACACAACGGCATACTCTATTACCTAGTATACTGTTGATAATATTGGATATCTAAACAAAGAACAATACCGATGATATCGGCAAATTCAGGAAAAAATTCTTCAACCGGCATTTCATAATGCACATGTTCTTCTTCAGATTCTTTATAAACATGTAATCTTCTATCACCACCTGCTAAAAGCCAAACTGTCTATGAAAAATAATTAACATATATAGTACAATTATAAAACGAACATATATAATTTTCAATAAGTACGTACAAATATTTTCAAGTATTCTCTAAAATAGTATTAATAGAAAACAAAATGTTTTTTACATTTGATTCAAATTTAAATTTTATATTTCATCAAAAAAAAAAAACTAAAATTAAAAACCAGTTAAGCAACGATTGTAAAGTTGTTACTTGCTGTGTTCGTATTTTGTGATAATATTTCATTATCTTGATCGCGCGCGTCATATTATCTACTTTTCTCTAATAAATATTATCGCTCGTGTGCGGTATTTACCTAACGGTAAATATGCCGCTGCAACGGTCTCCGCCGGCCACACCTGCTCCTCCGTCTCGTCAGCCGCATGCAGCAGCCGCTGAGGCCTTATCTCGAAACCAGTTAAGCAACGATATACCGCCGCTTATCAGCAATACGTCTAATCTCGGTGAGTTCGTTCCAATATCATTTTGTAACGCTAACAACAACAATACTGATTTTCGTGCTATAAACACCGCTAACGATATACAATTAATACCAACCACACATAACACTCAGCATGCCTATGCACCTATTATGTCTCCTATTCCTATACATGAGACCTACTCACCTCATCTTGAAGAGACTAATCATACATACGAAAATGATCACAGCTGGCAAGTTGTGCAAACCAGAAAAAGACCTAGGGCTTTCGTGAAAAGTATCTCGACTGACAGTTCTGATCCTAATGTAAGCAAAAAGAGTAGTAACAGATTTGCTGCACTAGCAGTTGAAGACAGTGCAGGACAAGAAGACGCCAACGTGCAGGAAGTAAGGAGAGAACCAAAACCACCACAAATAACAATTTACGGCGTCAACGATTATAATAAAATGATTAAGGATCTTTCAAATATTATTCCTTCTAATAGTATCCACTGTCGATGTCTAGGCGACAAAAGAGTACAAGTTAAAATAGATGAGGTTAATAATTACCGTGCTCTAGTAAAGTATTTAAACAGAGAAGATATTGAGCATCATACTTATCAAATTAAAACAGAAAGGTGTTTTCGAATTGCAATCAGGCATTTACATTACTCTGTCAGTAAAGAGGACATTAAGTCAGCACTTGAAGAACATGGCCATACAATAAGGCATATAACTAACGTCAAGCATAGAGTAAACAAGCAACCACTACCTCTCTTTTTCATTGATTTAGAGCCACAAGCGAATAATGCAGACGTGTATAAATTAGAAACACTTTTATACACTAAAATAAAAGTGGAAGCCCCACATAAAAAAGATACAATGCCACAATGTTTCCGATGTCAAACATATGGCCACACAAAATCCTACTGTAACCGTGCATTCGTCTGTGTAAAGTGCGGTGGAAGCCATAATTCCTTAAATTGTAATAAGAAATCTAATGAACCGCCGAAATGTGCAAATTGCGAGGGAAATCACCCCTCCAACTATAAAGGTTGCGCAGTCTATAAAAAATTACAATCTCTACGGACAGCTACCAAAGTGGGGTTGAACTACAATGGGAAAACTCAAACACCAATGGCTCCTGCTGCAGGTATCCAACAGCAGTTGCCCCTTGGCACTACAACAGACTCAAATCTGCTGAGACCCATTTACTCGCAAATATTAAGTAACCAGCGTCAATGTTCGCAAAGCAATTCTCAGGTCTATAACATAAATAATGATAATATTGCTATTACACTTCAGACATTCCTAGCTGAAATAAAGACATTATTTAAAGATATGATGCAGCAACAAAGTCAATTATTAAATAATCTGTTAAACACTATCATGTCAGCTTTAATTAATAAGAAATGATTTGCTTAAAAATTGTAACGTGGAACGCTAATGGCATACTCAACCACATTCCAGAATTACAAATGTATCTTATACAAAACGATATTGATATACTTCTGATATCTGAAACGCATCTTGTGCACACAAAACATGCTCCATTCGTAGGCTACGAGTCGTACTACACCAATCATCCTGATGGCACGGCCCATGGAGGAACTGGAGTCATTATAAAAAGAAATATAAAACATCACGAATTAGAGAAATACGCACAAAACCATCTACAAGCAACTAGTGTGGCGCTAAATTGTATACTAAATAAACCTTTCGTCGTATCAGCAGTTTATTGTCCACCAAAGCATCACATAACGCAAAGCCAGTTCAGTGCTTATTTAAGCACCCTCGAGCCTACCTGTACAGCTGGTGGCGATTTCAATGTCAAGAACACATATTGGGGATCTAGGCTTACTTTGCCAAGAGGTAAGCAATTAAAACTGGCAATAGATGGTAATAACAGCACGGTTATATCTCCTGGCACTCCAACTTATTGGCCAACTGATTCAATGAAAGTACCAGACTTGCTGGACTTCTTCATAACCAGAGGACTACCAGGAAACTTCATTGATATAAAATCAGACAATGACTTATCTTCCGATCACTCACCAGTGCGACTAACACTAAGCAGTAACATTATCAGGAAACCCTGTAGACCAAAGATCTTTACAAAGCATACAAATTGGGATTTATTTCGTAACCAGCTGGAGGAAAAAATCAATTTAAAAATACCGTTAAAATGCAAGAAGCATATCGAAAGCTCTATTGAATACTTCAATAATCTCGTGCAACAGGCGGCTTGGCTGGCTACACCAAATAAAGATAAAAGTGTATACAAACCATTTGTTTACTATCCTGCAGAAATAAAACGTGAAGTAAATCTCAAGAGACAGCTAAGAAAAAGATGGCAACGATATCGATTTCCTTCTGACAAAGCAACACTGAACTACCAAACAAAAAGAGTTAAAAAGTTATTGCAAAACTTAAAAAATAAATCCTTTAAAGAGCACTTATCTACTCTGTCTCCCTTACCGCATAATGACTATTCTCTATGGAAAGCAGTACGCAATTTGAAGAAACCTAAAGAAACAGCACATCCAATTAGAAAACCAAACGGAAGCTGGGCTCGATCTGACCTTGAGAAAGCTGAAGAATTTGGTAAACACTTAGCCAATACCTTCAAACCGAACTGCGGCAATATGAGTTCCCCTCCTAGGACAGACAACACCGATATTTCTCAACCAATCAGGCTAACATCCCCCGCAGAAATCAAAAAGGTCATAAACTTGATGAATCCTCGCAAATCTCCTGGCTATGATTTAATCTCAGCGAAAGTATTAAAAGAACTGCCAAGAAAAGCATTGGTATTATTAACCTACATTATTAATGCCATAATACGACTTCAATATGTTCCCATTCAGTTAAAATTCTCGCAAATTATAATTGTCAAGAAACCATCCAAACCGCCAACCGAACTGACGTTGTACAGACCAATCTCCTTATTACCGATACTCTCTAAGATATTCGAAAAAATCATGCTCAAGCGACTAATGCCTATAGTTGAAGGGAAAAAAATAATACCAGACCACCAATTTGGTTTTAGAGCTAAACACGGAACCATCGAACAAGTACACCGCATTACTGATAAGATAGTAACATCTCTAGAGCAGAAAAAAGTCTGTGACGCCATATTCTTGGATGTTAGCCAGGCATTCGATAAAGTTTGGCACGATGGACTACTTTACAAAATAAAATGCCAATTTCCTCTTCAGGTATTCAATATCCTCGAATCTTATCTTAGTGAAAGATTCTTTTCGGTCAAATACGGTGATGAAGAATCGCAAATATTTCCGATAGAAGCAGGAGTGCCTCAGGGCAGTGTATTGGGGCCGTTGCTGTACCTCATATACACTGCTGATATTCCTACCCTGACAGACGTCGAAGTTGCTACCTTTGCTGACGATACGGCTATTTTGTGCTCAGAGGAGTGCCCAGTAAAGGCAAATGAGTCTCTACAACGGTCGATCGATAGGCTATCTAACTGGTTTATGGAATGGCGTATCAAGGTAAATGAAAGTAAATCGACGCATGTAACCTTCACAAATCGGAGAGTAAACGAACTTAACGTATCAATGAACGGCAGAATAATACCACTCAAAGATGAAGCCAAATATCTGGGTTTATACCTGGATAAACGGTTAACGTGGAAAAAAAACATATAATAGTAAAGCGTAACGCAATACGCATTAAAGCCAGGCAGATGTTATGGCTCTTAGGGAAGAAGTCGGAACTAGCACTGGAAAACAAGCTACTGCTGTACAACCAAGTTATTAAACCAGTCTGGCAATACGGTTGTCAACTGTGGGGCTGTTCGAAGAAGAGTAACGTAGCAATCATCCAAAGGCTGCAAAACAAACTCCTAAGAATAATGGTAAACGCACCATGGTACATAACCAATGAAGCTCTACATAAGGACCTAAAAATAAATTACGTGAAGGACGAAATCGTACGAGCAGCAAAACAGTACGCTGCAAGACTGGGGTCACACCCCAATGCTATGACAGCCGCATTGTTAAATAATTCTGCTGATACTCGCAGACTGAATAGGACAATAGTAATGGACCTAATATAAACTGTATCTGGTACATATGTTAAGTGAGGCCTTGTCACTGGACAGGGCTCTTCAGCAAGTCATTTTTACTAAAATATTAAATTTACTAAATAGCCCATAGTGCTAGTTGTAAATTAGCAAAAAAAAAAAAAAAAAAAAAAATTAGTTCACAGTTGGAAAAATTAAATAATCGATACTTACGATTAGAAGCAAACAGTTGTTTACAACGAAGCAGCAGTGATTGCTTTTACTAATAAATATTTATTGCAACTGTGAATAGGATAATTTTTACCGAAATTTAAGTTACGAATTTTTAAAATTTTTAAATTATAAAGGAATCAAAAAAATTCATTTGTAAAACTGATTTTTATGAAACCTAAAATTTTTCATATAGCTACAATTATTATAAGACTAAAATGAACGACAAACGGTGATTTTAGACGAAAAAAAAAAATTAAAATATTATGAGCAACTAATCAAATATTTCGTGTTTACAATTTATTTTCATTATCACGTATTAGTAAACTGTTACAACTTTAGAATTTTTAAATGAGTCAAAAAACTGAAAATAATACCAATTCCTTTCAGTCTTGATACGATTATATAATGATAAAATTAAAATAATCATTATACCACCGTAGCGTACTGCTGATCAGTGTAGAATTGTCACCGCATAGGAGCAAATTGATTTTTTATAATAACCAATGGTTATATTTTGCAAACGAATATTTTTTTAACAGTTATTACTTTAAAATTGCCAAATTTAAGGAAAATCGTAAGAATATTTAAAATGAAAATGCAACAGATTTCTAACATCAAATTTAACCGACTTTGGTTAAAGCTGCGAAAGAAAGAATATATTAAACCACGACGTACTATTCAAAATAATCTGAAAAATAATTTAAAGATTTATGTATCAAAGAAGTTAGGTTTTTTATTTTATTTTATTCTTAAACATTACTTTTGTAACTTAATATTTTGTTAATCTAAGCAAATCGTTTTACTACAGTTCGGCACCGTCTTAATTAAAATTTGTAAAACACATCGAAATATCAGTTCTCGATGCAATGCTAAATATTAACTTACCTCATAATTATTATCTACTACGTGCGGCGGCAACTGAATGTGGTACAGACCATACGGAGCAAATTCTAATTCAACATTTTCACAATTCTGAGCTACATTTTCCAAATTAAGTTCGTTATTAAACGCGATGTCATTATCGCAATATATATTTAAATAATATTCATAACCAGCATCGGTACTCTATAATCTCGAAAATTATTTTAAACATTAAATTTCTAATAAAATCTAAACATACGTATCAAACTACGGCATTTTTTAAGTGTTTCTTTTCTATAACACTTAACACGTAATGTACTTATTCGTCGAATATTGTAAAAACTTACCCTAATAATAGTAAGTCCAATCACGAAATCATCCACAGTCAGGGATTTGTTAAAAGCATCGACTGAAACCATTTCTGAACCAGCTATAATAGAAATTAATTAACAAATATCTGTTAAAAGATATTTTACAGATAAAGAATGTAAATTCGAACAAAAGTCCTTTGTACCTGGAATGTAGGCGAAATGTATGTCCTTAAAAACAGGTTCAATTTTTTTATCTACAATACTATATTCTAAAGAAAATATCTTGCGACGCACGGTGGCGACAAGCAGAATATTTTTACCGTTTACTTTATTAATAACTGTTGTTAGATAGATATTGCTTTGAGTAGAAAGTTTTAAGAAATTAGTCGCAATAAATGACTCCATATCTTCTTTCCTATTACGAAATGAATTAAATAAACGTTAAAAATTTTTAAATTTTTACTAAACCGGACAAACCACTAAAAGTTAGCCGGCGCATAACCACAACAACACTGTAATGTTCAAGTTTGATAAAATTTGCGTTAAAAAACAAGTAGCAAAACGGACAAATATCATAAGTATCAAGTACGCATGCGCCAAATTATTGCTTTGGTAACAAGTACGCGTTCGAGAATAAAATCATATAGTGCGCAAATCATTTCTGCGTATGTGCTAAGATTTGAACAAAAATTGTTATTTTTAACATAACATTAAAGAAAAAGAAGGTATTATGTAAATGATATATATTCTAAAAGTAATAAGTTTTAAGAATATTACACTGTTCCCAGAATTATTTGCGAGAAGATAAATTTTTCGCTAAATATTTTATTGTATACTGAAATATATTCAAAATCACAATGTAAAACAAAGGAATTTTGGGAAAACAAAAACTTATTAACTTTAACTTCTTTCATTTAAATTAATTACAGTAATTATTCTAAGGCCTGGTTTACACTATGCGAGTAGGAGAACGAGTTAACGATGGCAGTTAGCTGTTATCGAATAAACACTTTATACGAGTGGCTGTCACGTCAGCTACTGTCATGAAATCAATTCAAAATATTTTGTTTTACTGTCTACTCGTCTCATTCGGCCACGTGGTTTTGTTTACGTTTTTATGTTTACATTCGATTTAATTTAAATTTTACGCTAAGAGAAGTAATTTAAAAAGGTGCGAATGGTGAAGTAGCGATGATAATGTGAAATTTACTACTTCACACAGGGAAAAAGAAGTGTTGCAGAAATCTGTTTCTTTTATTCCGTTATTCGGTTTAATTATTGAAATAAAATTAATAAAAACGATCGCTTTACTTTACAAACTACAATTTTCCGCTGTTCCGATATGTTAGGCATGCATAATACATGTACTATAATGAGATAACAGCTACTTTTATCGTGTAAACATAACAGTAACTCGCCCTATATTTGAGGCGAGTTTGTGAGGTCAGCTACTGTTATTTTTCGGGTCAGTAACTAGCATTGTATAAACCGAAGGCTAGATTTGAATTGCAATTTTAAAACCAAGAATTTGCAACGCGACACGATCGCACGCTTGTATGTACAATACTATATTACAGTATTTTAGATTTAATTGTAGAAGTGAAATAGTGGTCTAATGATAATGGGTGTCAGTAAATGCTTATAGCATCTATAGTATCTAACGACGTACATGAATAATAATTCAAAACTGGTATTGAGGCGAATTTGTTATTTTATAATATTTAAACAAAAAAAAAAAATTATATTAAGAAAATAATGTTTCATATACATATTTAATATAGTTAGTTGTTTTTTATATAACATTTCTTTGCTATTTTTAATTTATATATATATATATATACCGCTGGACAAAAGTCTTTGTCCACCTTTCATTTCATACCTTTCTTTGTTGTAACTACTGAACAATGGGTTAGATTGTTTTCAAATTTTAACCAGACGTTATTTCATCATTCTTTTATATTAGTATAATATAAAAAAAACAATTCTGAATATTTAGATATTTACTTTTGATAATAAGAGGAAAGAAGGAAAAACAATTCAAATTTGGTTACTCTTTTAAAGGATACAAATGAAATTAAAATAAAGAAAAATAAGTTTAAAAATTTAAACAAACTTACATTAATATGTCGTGTTACCACCACAAGCTTTTATTATAAAGAAATTTTGAACTTCAGAAAAATGTCCATTAAAATGTAATAATGTAAATTGATTAAATTAAAAGCGATAATTATATTGTAGTGTTTTAATTAGGATATTAAGTCAATCAATTTACAATTAATTACAAAATCCAACCTAAAATCTAAAAATTATTACTTTTAAAACATGAATTATTTAATATTTTGTAAAAAATATTTCATTTTAATCCTACATAAATATATAAATGTAACATTAATTCTTCTATAAAGTGATACAAAAGTTTGGAACAAGTTCAGCATTATTTAAAAATTTAATATGTATATATTTTTGATGTATTAATACTTGTAATATTTATACAGAGTTTGATTTTTACTCTATATTACTATCTAAGATATTTAACTTGTTGTCAATTAAATGAGTAACACTTTATTATATAATAAACTTTGTTAACGCAGCAACCTATATTAAAATGAAAATAAACGATTAAAGATTAAAGATAAAAGACTGAATAATAATTTGATAATTGTAAATTGTTATTTCCTTGTTCAGCGAACTCGTTGCAATGAGCAGTTGAAAAAAAACACATTTCACATTCCTCGCTGTAATGGACAATGGGCCTTCCCAATACTATAAACTTATACTCAGAATCACGCTACTTTTAATTAAGCCAACGCCGTCCTTTCATGGCTGCCCGTTTATGGAGCGGTAGTGTTCGATTTAAATTTTAAGTTAAATAATATTTATAAATTTGAATACCTAATACATTAAATAAAAATATAAACAAACGTTGGCGAATAAAAAAAAAGGAAGGAGAAAATAATATGAGATTTAGTATTGATAATTTGAAATACTAGCAGAAGGAAAAGACAGAATATTAATTAAACAGGCGTGAACTTGAAAACAAAAGTGGAAAGCGGCAAATAAAATAGACCAAGGTAAAAAAAAAAGGTTGTGGTGAGGAAGAGAGATGGTAAAAAGAATTTAATTTCCGACAACACCTCTCAAAAAATGAACAATGCAATTTATTGAATTTAATATTTATTTAAAAATAATTTACATAGCTATACTGTAAGTTAAATTAAAATTAATTATTTTTAAAAATTTTTGATGTATAATTTATCCCATTTAAAACTAAATTTTTTTCATATTGTTAAGTGTTTCATTTTGATCCGGTATCGCAACAATCTTTTTATTTTAATATTGTCCACACTGTAACTAAAGAGTGTGGTACGCTAAAAATTAGCATTATTTACTTATTGTTTTCGGTTTCTGTAGAATCGAATTTTTTGAAATTATTATGTGAAAATTCAGTTATATGAATTAAATTATTTTTGTATTGATCTTTAAATTTGTATCAGTAAGTTTATCTTTTACCGGTAGTTAAACATTATATTTACATTTTTCGAAAATGATGAAATTTTACGTGTGTGTAAAGTAATTTTATTAAATCGTTTCTGAAGCATTATAAATGTCAACAAGCAGGAAAAGAATGATTTTCGAAGAGATCTGTTTATTTACTTGAAATTATACGTAATAATATGGCTTCGGTAATACTCAACGAAGGTATTAATTTTTAACTACTTTATTTATGTACCAAATTTTATATTATAAAAATTAGTGTTAGACGTCAACATGAAATTTTATGAATGAAATATAAAAATTATGAAATGGTATTAAAAGTCCAATCTGTTTTACGTTTTTAAGTTTATGACATTTGGTAAGACAACTGTTTAAAATTTTCCGTTATACCGAATTCATTTATTAAAATTATCGTTGTATTCCATCGGTAATAGGTTTGTGGTTCAAATAGGAAAATAACAAATATGTAACTTTTATTCTTATATCCTGTTGTCTATTGAGTTCGGATGTTCGAAGTGTATGTACACGTTTATTTTAAATCGTATGGTATTATCAAATCCCTAATAGGTGAAACATATTATTAATTCGAGCGCGTTGCCGGTACGTTTTTACGTTATTGTAAACTTTTGAAAATATGATTTAAAAATAGAAGTTTAATTTTATTATCTTCGACTATTTTCTGTAGTCGTGGAATTTAAAATATTTTATGGAAATTTTTTATTACAGTATAATTTTTGTTTAATGGATAAATTTGTGTTCGTTGGGAAGTGATTTTGGAAGAAAAAGTATATATTTAATGCTAATTATAGTTTCGCTCTTGTATTCTCTGAATGTATAAAGAATATTTAATTGTTTTATATTGATATGTAAAACTGTTTTATCAACAAATTAAGAAACATTTTATTTCAGTGGCTGTGTTAAGTAATCGCGCTAATACTCCCTCAGAATGTGGGATTTGTAAACAGACTATTTTAAACGGTATGACTAAAAGTGATATAAAATATGGAATCAATAGTTGTGAACCATGTTCTAATTTTGTGTCGGAAATGTTACATATTTCAAATGATTCGCCGGAAACGTGTTCATCATTAACCTGTGAATCCCGAAGCAGTAAGTTTACATTTATTTGTTGTAATTAGAGAATTATGCATTTTTAATATGTTCGACGTTTGAAAAAAAAATACGTTTATTTAATTGGCAACCGAATCTTATCTATTTTCAGCATATTTTCTATTAAAAGTTACGTACAATGTGTTTTGTTTCTAATGCATTTTTCAATATCAACGGATTTTTCTCCATACCAATTAATGATAACTTTTTTTCCTATTTCTGTTTAATTCTTTTCTTTGGGAGGGTATGGTATGAATATTTAGATGGCTATTTTTTAGCATTCATGACATAGTTGTGATATAAGGTTGTAAATAAACATTGTCTCAATAATACAAAAGTTAGTAGTCGTTTATTTCGATCTATGATTACATGTGTATTTGTTCGGTAATATTTGTTATAAAATTATTATGCCCCGCAATTAATGTAACTGGTTTATGCAATCATCTATATAATTCGTTTTGTAGTTATAATTTATATGTTTAAACCTTATTCAAAGTTATATTTGTAATGTTATTATTGTTCGTTGGTTAAAAAATGAATGTTGCTTTATTTAATTTGACAACTTAAAAATCTGTCGAGATAAATTAAACATAAAGAAAGAGTGAAATAATTGAAAGTGGTAGAGTAAAACCCAATGAGCGCGTTTATTAATTAATTTATGTTGTAGTTATATTTTGATCGTAAATGAATAAACTACGGTATTTATGTTGTTGTAGTTAATAACTGTGAACTACCGCCGACTGTTTGTAAAACCGAATCAGAAAATCAAAATAGCGGCTCAAGGTGTAAAGCTTGTTGGTTAAATGTTTGTATTAAAACATTCAATTTACCGGTTGATATTAAACGTCAGCTTTCTAGTATACTTCCAGAATGTATGAGGGAAACGTGTCTATTGAGTAAGTATAATATCTTAATTTTGGTATTATTTATCTTACATTTGTTAAAACAAATATACCGATAACGTGTCTTACAGCGAATTGTGGTATCGAGGTAAATAGAGATTTCGTTCGTAATTCAATTTGTAATAATTTCAATAGGAAACAAAAATTTTCTGCACAAGCAGATTCGAAATGAAAACTTTTGTTTTATATAATTTATGATTAAAAGTTTTGTAAAAAAGAGGCTACGCTTACCATCACTTTAATTCACTTGTATCATTTTTATTTCAATTTAATTCATAATCATTATTATAAATTATTACAGTGTAAAGGCACGTAAGTATAAAATGTTATATGTATAGTTTGTAATATAAAAAAAATAATTCCTGGAAGTATAAAAATTAAAAGAAACAGAAAATCAAAAGTGAAATTGTTATAGGAATGACTTCGGTATAGCTACTTTATACGAATCACTAATTTTTCTGCTCATATAACTCTTTCATCGGGTTATTTTTCTGTGGGACTGGTGGGTCACACAGGGCTTGCGGGTAATGTTTTAGTTGATACTGCTGCTAAGTCGGCTCTATTGTGCCCAATGCCTTGTTTTCCTCCTCTTCCCTCTGATGTAACAAAGTCTCTGGAAATTTATTTAAAATTGGCTCTCTCAATAAGCTTGCTTTCTTAGAGGAGTAAAACATTGTCCTTTGGTTCCCTTCTTTCGACTTCGTTAGAATCTATTTTGTCGCTATTACAAGGCTACGCATCGGGCATATTTCTTTGACACACGACCACCTTTAACTTAACTTCGAACCTCTTGTTGTATGCCTGTTTGTTTACAATTTACCATTACTTGCAAAGTTTATATAAAAAACAATTTGGAATTTTTATTTAATATTTATGAAAATAATATGATGAAAACTAGGTTGAAAGGGTTTATAGTTTAACTGACATCATACAATAAGGAGGGGAAAAAAAACAAAAAAAAAAAGACAAAATCAGCGCGATTGTGCTTTATTGCATATTTAGGAAAATTAAATTGCGATCCTACTTTAGCATTGTTTACCATGAAATTCCCTTCTTTTTAATTTTTCTTTTTTTCTTTCGAGTTTTTCCACTATATCAGCTACAACAATTTATATTTTGTACGAAGTACATTGCTTTCATGTGATAATCCTCCATCATGAACATGAAGGGTAATGTATTTCGCAATATGTAGGTGTTTGAAAACTATAAAATTTAATAGGTGAATATATTTCTTTAGCTTTTTGTTTAATTTTAGAATATGCTGTACAGAAAGTCCCGTAATATCTTTATAAATGTAACGAAATTCGTTTCGTTATTTGTACAAATTATTGTAAATTCGAATAATAAAGATACCCACGGAAGAGGGATTTTGAGACAATGAGAGCTGATATCAACGTGTTTTAGAATAAAACAAAAATTGTCGATACGGTCCTATTTAGAAACTTTAGAATAATTTGGGGAAAAGAGAAAATCATTTACTTATTTTCGTTTTCAAAACCATGTATTTTAATTTTTTGTTCCATATATTGTGTATGGTTTTTAAGACTTGTACGTGGTTCGGGTTTTATTTTAGGTGATTCTGCTGAATCTGTCGTTGAAAGCGTTAATGATATTTCCGCCGATTTAAGCAATGATTCGGATAATGCGATGGTAAATACTTCGAAAGTGGAAAATATGGAAACCGTTAATACATCCATAAACGATGATAGTATGAAAATGAATGACGCACCAGATGCTGTGACAGAGCAGTACCTTGCAACCGACGATAATGATGTGGTGGGGCGTAAAAGTAAACGTCGAAATTTTTCAAATTCGATAAGAAGTAGTAGTGGGACGAATAGAATTAACGGTAATTCCCGGTCGATAATTGGTAGAAGTGCAAAAAAATCAAAAAAGTCTTTGAACGGAATTAACAAATCGCTGTCGAAGATAAAAATGGCCGATCTCACGCGATTAAAAGTTTCAAAGCCGTCTTTTACGAATAAAAACCTGTTTCACCTTAAAAAACAGTTAGCCCTAGCTGATAACAGAAAACGGAGTAATAAAGAAAAAATGTTCCACCCTCCTCGATTTCATAAAATGGAACGGTCGCCTGCGAATTTATTAAATGGAGATAGAATATCGAGACTGCGGAATAAACGATTGCCGAAAAAAATCGATAACAACTCGTCATGCACAATAAAGGAAGCTGACTGTGCCGGTCCCGTAACGATGCCGGAAATCGAATTAAATAAAAATGAAATGAATCATAAAACTACCGAGGAGTCAAATGTGAAAAAAGAAATTCTAGTTGAGTCTGATAATGCTATAGTTTCTGATGTTGTAGGTATGTGCGAAAAAACCTGTGAAGCAGAGTCTGAAATGGACAATAATAATAGTTCCTGTATAATAAACGAAACGAAGAATGAACAGTTGCCGAACGATACGACGAATATAAATAGAAATAATGCGGATTTTAACGAAGGTAAATTATTTTGTGTCCATTTTCAACATATTTTATTCGGCTATCAAATAGTGATCAATACTGTGATTTTTGTGACATTTAAATCGACCATATATTTATATTTAATAGACGTGACATAAATGGTCATATACAAACGTACATACGTATATATATATATATATATATTTAAATTTACCGGAACACGTAACTATTAAGAATTTAAAAAAACACTAAACTGGTTCAGTGAAAAAGGGCTCTTTGAATACTGTTGTTGATAGTTTTTCAGAGTAACTTTTTTTTTTAGAATTGTATAAGATTAATGCAGCGTTTCTGCAAACTGTTATGCTCAGTGGATGCTAGAGGAACTGGGAGTATCAGAAATGGGGTATTTTTTCCAAAAATATTAGTCATCATGTAATGTTAGTGTGAATATGAATTAAAAAGGCCAGAGAAAAATAAGTAATCCGAAATCAGTGTTTATCTAGTTAAACATCTGATGTTGAAAACTGTTTCAAATGCTGCACTATTACAAGATTGGCTTTGTTTTTTGTTTTTTTTTCTTCTTTTTTAAATGAATGGTTTACGCAGCTTCCAATGCGGATCATTGGATTAATATGACATGGCAATACACGGTATAATAACGTACAAAATTGAAATAAAAAACTTTTTACACGTTTTTTAGGTTTTTTTAAATTTTAATGTGTTTTGGTCTACACGAGATACTGTGCTCCTTTTGGCAACCGTTTAGATGAATTTGTATTTTTTTAAAATGTTTGTACGTGTACGTCTTACGCTCACACGAACCAATTTTAATGATTCTTTGTTCATTCAAAATTATACTGGTCAGTGGTGGTCCCGTATAAGTATCACCGGTGCACATCATTGAGCATCGACTAAGTAATCATCAAATTTTTCTTTAGAGAAATTTTTATTGACAGAACAAACGTGATTAATCTGAAATATAATCATTGTTATTTACGAAAGAAACGTAAATTAATGTAAATTGGAATTTTTTTTTTAATATAGCCAATTAAAAAATTACATTATTATCAATGTTGATAAACCTGGAAATGTGGATTCGAATAGAGAACCTAATTTGAAATTACGAGCTCCTCATTGACGGAAATATTGTGTTTACTTACGTTACTGGGTGGTACGACTTTTGACCACGTGTGAAGTAGTTTGAATGGTTCTTTTGTATATTATAATTGTACCGGCAGTGGTGGTCCAATACTGGTATGGATAAGTATCGATGAGGTATTCAGTAGTCATGAAATTAGGTTAGAAATAGGACACCCTTTAGAGATATACTTTTTTTGCTTAATATAATCAGACAAAAATTGGTCAAAAAATTTTCATTAGAATGTAGGAAAAATATGAGCAACTAAAATTTTAAATTTAAGGAGGCGATGAACGTGAATGTCAAAGTATTATTACTAACGTTAATTTTCCATGGAAATGTGGATTCATACAAACATTAATTCGAACCCCCAAAGTGCGATTTACAAGTTCATCACTGATGGAATTTGAACATTAATTCTGAACCAATACGCAGCTCTATATCGTACAAAAAATAGCAGCATTTTAGGTTTGTCTATTCGTAGTAACACTAAAAATTGTGAACAAAATTCGTTTTTAAGGGAAAAAATATCGACTTCAACTATAAAAGTTTAATAAAAATGCACTAAAAAGGTTAAAAAAAAACAATTCTTCGATCAAAATAAATATACTCCAGAGTAACAAACATAAGAGGAAGTATTATGAGAACTTTACAACGCTGACATCTGTTCGTTTTGCTTTTTTCTTATATTTCTTATATTTCATATTGATACGCATAACGCCGTTATATTACAGTTGATTCCAGATCAATCGAAAAATGGATATGATAATTTCAATTAGCATTTTATAGGAAATGAAATAATATAAAATTGTACTTTTAACTTTTAAACATTTGGTAATTTAGTATGAAATTTTAATATTATGGTGAAATAAACATTTCGAAAGTTTGTTTAGACTTAGGTTTAGGTGCAGACGTACCCTAAGGATCGTTTAGATCTTAGTATTTCCTGTGGAAGGAGGAGTTATCGCGAGTATATTTGACTTAAAAAAAAAAAAAAAAAAAATTATATTTAAATAAACTTAAATTGTTTAAGATTTACTGATCGTCTTACACGATCATTTAACGGTGTATAAAAGCTACTACTGACTTTGCAATTTCTTCTGTAATCAGTCACTCCATTCCTGTGTTTTTGTTGCTTCCAGAGAAAAATATCTTTCTATGACTTGTTTTGAAAGTATTTGAATTGGATCACCGTACTTCAGTCATCTCAAGTATTCAAATTTTCAAACGTCATTTTTTGTTCTACATTTGTCAGTTTGCTGGCCTTTCTAATATCCAAAGTGACCTTTAAGGTTTTATTTTTGAATATCATTAGCTTTTTGTAGTCGATGTCGAATTTAAATTGCAAAACTAATTAAAACCCGCGTTAAGTATTCTTTATATTTCCAATACTTGAAAACAAGTGATTATATTATTATCACTCATTGAATAGTTTTAAACTACTGCTGTTTTGCGCCGACTCCAAAATGTTAATGTTGTTTAAGAATAATAATATTCTTAAGTGTATTACTCGAATACGTTATTATTTATCGAATACTTTTTTCTTTTTATTAAATTTTTAGGATAAATCATGAAATTGGTATTTAAAAAAAAAAAAGAAATATAAAATTACAGAAATATTTTTTTTATTGACAGTAAATAGAAAAAAGTTATTACGGAAATAATAAAAGTTAAGATTTTTAAGTTTAAAATATATATAATTAAGGGTTGACCAGTTCTAATGGTTGGCAATTTATATTAATTTAATTATCGAACTACAATTGATATTGTCAATATATAAAAAAGTATTTTTTAATAGCAGTATTATTATTATTATTATTATTATTATTATTATTATTATTATTATTATTATTATTATTATTATTATTATTATTATTATTATTATTATAAATACAACTTTAACATTAAATATTTGTAGGAAGTTCCATTCAGAAGTTGCGACTCTGTTTATAATAAATACGATTAATACGAAAGTTTTTGTTTCAATAAAATTGCATTTAAGATAAAATCTAATACAATATTTACTAACATTTTTACCATTATTTTGTTAATAAATTTAAACGCCTACCAAATAAGATTATTCTGTTACAATTATTTATACCGAAATTCTACGGCTAGTTAAGTTTTAATAATTAGGTTTTCCGTAATTTAATATAAAACAATATTTTTAATTTACATATTAAATTGCGTTTAAATTTTATAATAATTTATAAACCTTAATTGCCGAAAAAATGGTGTAATATAAAGATAAGTCGTAAGTATGTTAAAATGTTTATTCGTTTATGCGTGTAAATATTAGAATTTTGTCTAGCCGCATAAAAAAAAAAAAGTAAAATTCGCAATTATAATTGAACGACGTAATCTGACACTAAATTTTTTTGACATCAATCGATTCATTAATAGTTACTTCACTGAAAAAAAAAACTGTATTTTTATTCAGCCGTTATAAATTGCCGTGCGCGACGAAAAATCACTAAAGTGAACATGAGGGACTTCGATTTCAACGACTTTCAGTTGACTTGCACAAAAGCCATTTGTTAGAGTCGTTTCTGGGTTTTACAACAGGTTCCAATAAAATTCGCCCACTTCAACTTGTAGAACTGGACGAACGGTAAAAGATAAACCGTTTAATATAAATGAGTCGAGTCTGAATCCTGAAATAAGCTAGTGGCAATTCAGAATTGAAAAGAATCGGTTTATGTCAGCATTACTCTTTTCAGCTCGCGTTGTCTGTTTCTGTTAATTATTTAACTGGTGCTTCCGCTAGATATTTTTTATTTATTTTTTTACCTCTCTATTTACTGTTATACAGTATGATCAAGAAGTACCGGGGATTCTCAATTTGGCGCTCGACTAATCCGGATTTTATTTTCTCTTAAGTTGGCAGCTCCTGTACATCTGTGTCAAATTTGAGTGGGATCGGATTATTAATGTTTGTCACCTGTTTGCAACAGACAAGTTCTTGCGTTTCGTTGCATTTTAACATGAACAATTTTATTGAGCAGAGTTTGCTTGAAATTTTGTGTTTTCAACGAAATTTCTTGTACAAAATCCTTGAAAATGTTGCAGTAAGCATTTGTGGAGTCTGCTCTATCAAAAACTAGAGAATACGAATGTTTAAATAGTTCCAAAGTGGTTGTGAAGTGGTTGAAGACTTGCCTCGTTCTGGACACCTTTTCACATCGAATACCGACGAAAACGTCAAAATTGTCATGTAAGCCTTAGATGGATGGCTAGTGATCTCAGCATCTCATACGGAATCGTGCAGCACATTGTTGTGGGTATTTTAGGCATGCAACGCGTTGCCGCACGGCTTGAGGCCAAAGGAGTTGAATTGCCTGCAAAAAGACCATCGATAGAAAGTTGCTGAAGAGATGATTTCCGAGGCCCAAAGTGATCGAAACTTCATGAAACGGATAATTACGGAAGATGAGACATCCGAATGGCTCGTTAAGGGCGAGCCGAAACTGAAAAAATCACGCCAAAGTCGCCCGAAAGTCAAGGTTACGTTAGCAATTTTCTTCGATTACTGAGGTGTTGTCCATTACGAGTTCCTGCCACCGGGTGAAACGGTCAACAAGGAGTACTAGCTTGCTGTTTTGAAGCGTTTGAGAGATGGTGTGCGCCGCAAACGGCCGGATTTGTGGGCCGACAACAGTTGGATTTTCACCGCGGTAATGTGTTATCAGCACAAAGCACAGATTGTGATGGATTTTTTGACCAAACACACAGATTCGCCAGATATGGCTCCCCGTGTGACTCTTTTCTCTTCCATCGGCTTAAACGGAAAAAGATTAGAGTCTAGAAGCCATAAAACAGAATGCGACGAAGGTGGTGCTGAAAGACATTTCTGTTTCGGTCCATCAAAAATGTGTGGACGATTGGGTCAAGCTTTGGCGTATGTGTGTTGCTTCAGGTGGAAGTTATTTTGGAGGAGATAAAATAAATTTGCCCGAAAAGTAACACAAACTTGTTTTATTTACAAATTCTCGGTACTTATTGATCATACTGTATGTGAAATTTTGAAGAAACGAAAAAATCTCTGATAGCAATAATGAATAAAGGTAGTTACATTTTTTTTTTTTTTTTTTTTATTATTTTTAGAAAACACTATTATTGCGAGTGCATGTCTTAGCACTTAGAAAAAATTAGCGGAACTCTGATATTTTTTTTAAAATTGTTTCGAGCGGATACTTTTGTTTTGAATTAAATTACATTTTCAATTTTTCATATACGTTTATTTGATTTTAGTTAAACTGGAAACAGAAGAGAACTCCGATGAAAATAATATTGCTCAACAAATCTCTTCAGATCCTTTATCGGGAAGGAAGCAAGAAGATGATGATAGTGATCGTGTAGAACCGGCGAAAGTAAAAACTGAACTAAATCCTGATTCGACGAATAAAACCGATTCGTTTCGTGGCTTTAATAATAACGACGAACAACCGACGAAGAACGAAGTCGTTAAAACTTCAGATTCGCAAAATACGTTAAAATCTAAAACAACTAACCGGAAAATTATCAAACGTGAAACCGATAATGTTGACGACGATGTCAGCAGCGACGTTAGGAAGAAAAGTAATAACGACGACCATCTGTTGGATTCCGACAATCTACCGAATCGCAGTGAGAAATATAAGCAGAATGACGACCAAGGGAATTCCGATGAAGAGAAGTGTAAAATAAACGATAGGCATCAAGAAAATAATCGCGATACGAAGTATAAGAGAAATCACGATGTGCTTCAAGAAAATCACGATGATGAAAATTCTAAAACAACCACCGAACGACATCAACGAAGTCGCCAAGAGAGATACAAGAAAATTAGTGATCGGCTTGAATACAAACGTGATGAAAAGTATAAGAAAAATAACGAACAGCGTAAACGGGGTCGCGTTGGAAAGTATAAGGCAAAGAACGATCAGCAGGAACAAACTGATTCGTTAGCGGTGACCGATTTGAACACTAACCTAAAAACGAAACGCAGATATCGGACAAAACGTTCGCTTAACGCTGTTGTTAATCGAAGGAAATTGCTTCCTCGGCGTGGTGCTAATAAACGAACTATTAATGAGAATGATCATAATGATGATGAAGATGATGATGATGATGCGAAAGTGAACGTGTTTAATGGGAATAACGAAGACAGTAATGATAGAGGAATTCCCGCCACTCGAAAACGCCGTAGGAGAAAAACCAACCTTCAGTCGTCAGGTGCGTGCTATACTTTGATATTTTATCGGGAAACTAAACTGACGACATGTAGCCCGTATTCTTCGTTAAAGTTTGACCATTGCTAAAGCTAATTTCATGCTTTAATGATAGCATTCTTTAAATGATTCGATCGCGGTGCTTATATTTCTCACGGCAGCTTTTTTCTGTCTACCATCCTTTCATCATCCGGAAGTGACTTGTTTTTTATTTAGCTGATCGTTGTTGTAGGATTCTGTACATGAATTCTGTACATCAACTTGTATTTCTGTGTAAATGAGAGAATTTAGGTACATTCTGTTTTTTAGAGTATACATATTTCTTATCATAATACGTGTTTGGGATTATTACCGTAGCAACGGTAAATAAACCTAATGTGGCAGCGGTACTTCTAGATAAATTCTTGCGTTAATTCTAACTCAGCGTTTCTTAGAACTTTTTTCTGATCAGTGCATTTAGCAGTTCTTCTTTAACTGGCGAGCAAAATTAGAGTCTATGATTCATCTTTTTCTATATTTCTGAGGCGATATTTTTGGAATACGTAGTTTTCTGTTGTGCAACACCTCAGCTGTACCATCCACACATTCGTCAGATATTTCACCTATGAAGTTCGTTGATAAACATTTTCAGACAGAAGGGATATGGAATATATTTTTATTACCAGCTTCTGATTCTCAAATGAAATTTTCGTATCTTTGTAAGTTTGTACGTGCGTATACCAATGTACGTTCTAAATGGGTAATCAACGGCTGATTTAGACAAATAAGATAATGTCCTCAGATAAAATTAATTTTTCGATTGCAGAATAATGAAAAAAAAATTGATATGGTAGGTGCAGGCCATTATTTATGAATTTAAGATTGATTTTCAGTTTTTTTCGATTTCTGTATTACGAGGTTGATAGGTTAATTTCTGGAATGACGTATATTTTTTATATACGAGAGTTATTTAAAAATTTCTTTTAGAATTCTTACGACCTTGTCATTGCGGTTCGTTTAATTTCATTTTAATAAAAACCTATAATGTGTAAACGGAAAGTATCAATGGATCCGAAAAATAGAGTTGAAACTTTTTTATGCTTCTTTGATTACGTATTTTTTTTTTTTTTTTTTTTTCGGTTTTTGCTGATTTCATTTGATTTTGTATTTAGTACTGCCGTGTGCTGATCGACATTTTTTAATTATTTTTCGATGATATGTGGGTGTGTAAGCGGTCCCGAAACCTGCAAAAAGAAATTAATTACACGCGTTTCTTTCGAAAAACTGTAAAAACGATGTTTCTAATAGTTTTTGCCGCCGCAAAATCTTTTTTTTTTTTAATATACTATAGTTTTATTTCGTTTTTATTAATGCGTGTAGCTTAAAAGAAATCAGCATACTTCTCCCCTCCCTGGTTTTGTGTAAAAGAAAAGTAAGATTAAGAGCCTAATATTTTTGTCTTTAAAAACTTGTATTTTGAATCATGTTTGGGTGACGACCCTGTTTTTATAGTAAAATTGTATCGTTATTTTGCGTAATTTTTACACTATTTAAAGTAAAGCTACATCAAAATATCAGTGTCAGATGTAAAAAATTTTGAGATTAAACTGATGGCCTAGTTTTTGTAATAATCTTTTTAATAGAACTTTTAAACTGTCGAATATTAAATCCTGTTGATTTTTTCTTTCTTTTGAAGTTGTTTAAAGTTTTCCAGAAACCCATCTGATGAAATTATTACGTCATTTAGACCCGTTATCAAATATGTAATCTGAAAATCGATTATCCAACACTTCAATACAACGCTGCCCATTTCAGCGAATAATAGTCGACATAAGTAAAAATATTCCCTTTATTGTTTCGCTTAATAACGAGAAAATTTTTTAAAATACGTTTCACACATTTCAATGGTTTTTATTAAAAACTTTTAAGATCTCTATATTTAGTTGTGTTTTATGTTATTCAACTTTCTCTTTTTTTTACTCAAACTTTCATTATTATTTAGTTTTTACTTGCTTCAATTTATACTATTATTAGTTATTTGTTTAGTTTAATTTATTAATACTTAAAAGTGAAGAGATTCATTAAAATTGTTAGAAATTGTGAATTTTTATATACTTGATAAAAAAAATATATATATATATATATATACTTTCAATATTTGTACCGGTTTAGCGGAAAAAAAAACAACAAAATATTGCTGTATACAAAAACTTAACGAATTAAAGGCGAATTGTATGTATTACACAAACATATATTTAGTAATAAATGAAAACATTAAACAATTATTTATTTTTATTTATATATATATATATATATATATATATATATTTATGTGACGGTCGCCGAGAAAAGGTACATAGTGTGTCAAAAATGCGGTTTTGTCTTAACAACGGTTTCGGACACTTTTTCAGCATGCTCTTTAACGTGAAATCGGTCAAACTGGTGAAAATAAATTTTTGTCCTGTTGTAAATCGTAATTGTATGTTTAAAATTACCCCTTAGAAGTGTATTATACTGCGAAACTTTAAACGAGTTTTTCTTGAAAATTCGTTTTCTGACACTATGTACCTTTTCTCAGCGACCGTCGCATATACATATATGTATATATATATATATATATATATATATAGTAAGTGCTATACTTTTGATAAGGTTTTATGGATTGTGAAGTTAAGGTTCACAACGTACAAAGTCCAACGGCACTAATGAGAGCAGAGGGACCAGTTCCTTTCTTTCAGCCGCCTTTACCTTTTTTACCTTCCCAGATTTCTCTGGTACTTAATTATTTCAAGCTGGGTAAACCTGGAAGCGACTTCGATTCGGAACGAGACAAATCTCGAACTCGTGACCTCAAAGTAAAAAATTATAATGAAAGCTGTAATTTTCGATTATTTCCGTTATAGGTGAAAGCATTGGTTACAATCGAAAACGAAGGAAGGCCGCCATTAATTTCATGGAACGTATGAAATTATATGCTGTTCAAGGACTTTATGATTACAAAGACGGAGAAAATTCGATTGAAAAATATCCAAACGAAAAAATATTTAGTGAGAAATCCGGTACGTTACTTTTATTAAAATTTTAAAAGTTTCTGAATTGAATGTTTAAAAGTACTTCCAACTTGTTTTATGTATAATAAAACCTCACAAACTCATTCTTCAATAACTCGCCATTCGTCGGACAAAATTGACGATTTCAGAACGCATTTCCGATGCAAAACGTTGCTAGATGACCATACAGATTTGCATGTTATAATAGTGTACATTGGTTGAGTAAGAAATAAGACATGGAGACCGTTAGTAAAACAGAATAGTGTCGACCATTCAGAAGCGAACACTTAGCTACCCGATTAAAAAGACATGTATACATTATACCGTTTACAATCATTTTCCGTTTCATTGTTGTACGGAAGATGGACAGTGTTTATCTGTTCAAAACGTTAACGCACAATATGTCTGACTTAGGTTTTATCGAAAATATTAACACGGTTGGGTAGGCTTTTTTTTTATACATTTATATTTCTTGAACTCATAATTGACAACTATATTACAAAAATTTATTTCGTGAAAGAATCTTTTCTGAACTAAATTTAAAGAGAATATTTTTGTTTACATTTTCATTTTTCTACGACAAACGGCGATTTTGTTATGCGTCCAACCTAATGTTACCGTCATTTTGTGTGTAATTTTGACTTATTAGCCTAGGTCTGAATTGAGAAATTTTACTATAATAATGAAATTTTAAAAAACCACATTATATAAAATAATTTTCTAAAAAATTTGTTTTGGAAGTTATAATCCGATAAATGTAGACTACGTTGTTTAGGTCATTCTGTTAGTGTTTGCAAAGAGCAAAAAGAAGCAAGACGAAACTAGTAAGTTAGCATCCAGTAAGCCAACTACTACCGTGGTGGGGTTGGTTAGGCGATGGTGTTTTGTTCGGGTAAAATCGGGTTCGATTCGCGCTCCCTGCCGCACATTGGCACTTTCTAAATTTTAATTCGCGCTGGGTTAGTTTCCGTAGTTGACGTGCTCCAGAAAAATAAATGAAAAAAAACAAAACAAAACTAGTGCCAGTAGTGACTCTACGCTTTATTTTATTATTACGCATTTGACCTCAAAAGCTCTCTTTATATACTAAATTCATACCTTCACAGGTTAAGTTTCATGTTAATGTAAAAAAATAGTATTTAAGATTTAAAAGTTTCCGAGTAAAATCTTCGAAGATTACCAAGTGTGAATATAGTGTCGAGTGAAAACATTGATACAGAAATAGCTCAATTTTGTTATTTAAACAACGAAAAATATCCTTCGATTGAAGGAATTTTTTTCTCAAATGGACTATTACGACGATGAAAGTATTCTCGTCACTGACAGTCATTTAGATTTTTACAAATTTGTGGTACTTTCGCATTGTGATATATCTAGGTTATATTTATCGACCCCATTTAAAGTTCACTTTTTTAACTTTCATTAATTAGCAACATAATGACATTACGGTCATCCATGAAATGATATCTGATGACATACTAATATTTATGGAGGTGTATGAGCTTAGTAAAAAAGAAAAAATAGTTGAACTAGAAATATTTCAAGGTTTTTGTAGCTCTTTACTTTAACCAAGCAGGAATTTAGTTAATCAATTAAACTTCATGCGCGGATAATACAAAAGATATTTGAAAATCTGTAAAGTCAAAGTCAAGTTTTAAGCGCATAAAACCGCCGTTTGCCATGAATTCAATTTTTTTTTTTTTTTTTATAAGAAAAGATTGAAACACGTTATGACGCAGATGTTGAAAATTGCAATTTTCTAGTTTTATTTGTTATTTGTAGCGAAGTAATTTTTGTTATGACTAATGAATCACTATTTTACAATCATATTGCATCGATCATAAATGATAACACAAGTAACTGAACGTACAAGGATAAAAATAAATAAAAATACGAAATAGTTTGTTTCGGATACATGTAACACAAGACAAGTTAGACGTGGGAAAACTGGAAAGCCACAGATTATGAAGTAGACACCGGGTATGTTGAAATAACGAGTGGAAATCAGAGTATTATGGCTCACGAAATTTCTTAATCAATCATGTGATCAAGTCCTTTGAAAATGACTAATAATTAGGAGGAAAAAACACTTTTTAAATTTCGTGTTTGTCATAGTTTTACAGAATTATTATATTTTCGCAATACGTCCGTTCATATTAATGGTGTAAGATTCTTACACTGAATTTGAACATAGCTCGTGTTCAGTAGCTTAAGAGCGAACGGTGTAAGTAGATTGATCTCATTGCTTTTAATTATTGTCACAGAAAATCTTTAAAATTATATTAAAAACGGTGTACATATCTTGCTGTATCGGTGGAATTCGTTCTTTTTTAAAAATTATTTTGCATTATTAAAATTTTGTAAAACGTGAGTTTTTTACCAAATTCTACAACACTCTCGTTCGTTCCAGATTCCGTCGCGAAAAAAAATTACAATTGCGCTATATGTGATGAAGAAGCATTGCAACTAATACAGAGGTACGGTGTTCGAACGTGTAGAACGTGCTACTCATTCATCATGAGATTAAGGGTGATACCCTTAATGCCAGCTGCTAATAAAGTGGAAGGTTATTTTAAATGTAGTCTACATAATGGTAATGAAATTTACATGTAATATATAATTTTATATGTATATGTATGTATATCATTTTTTTTCCTTCAAATTATGTTCTATATTAATAATAGAAATAAAAAAAAAATAATGAATAAATAAAAACAATCTTTATCGGTAGTTTATTGCTTATATGCTTTAAATATTTGCAATAGTTAACGTAAGAAGCTATTATTTTCCGATAATACTGTTTTCGTTATTCTGTTCAAAATTTGCGGTCAAAATCAACACTTTGTTTTCCTGCAGCGTGCATATTTATTGCGTATTTCATTTACTAATTACGAACTGCAATTACTGTTTATTTGAATGAGGACTTGTCCGAGGTTGTAGGTTCTTACAAACTCAAGTTGTCTAGATTTTGAATATGAATATTGTAATAAATATTTTATTTTTGATGTATAGAGAGTATTTTTTATGTAGTTTAATGTTTTTGATTTGACGAATATTTTTGAGCAGTACGAATTGAAGCGAATTATTTATATATTAACAATTATGTTCCACCGAATATTTTCGTTTCAAGTACAGTTACTTTAAAAGCTGACGTATACTAATAAAGAAAAGAAAAGCGCATATACACTTTAAATGTTAAGATAATTTTGTTTCATACCAGTTTAACCGTAAAACTTTGAATTTCATATAGTTTAAATGTGTTCGCTTTTTGTCTTGCAGGAGTGTTAGGAAAGTGTGGATTAGAAATACCGTTGTACTTTATGAATAAGGGAATTGCGTATCCAACGAGGAAAAGATGTAAAGCTTGTTGGGTTTCAAAAATAATATGTACCTGTAAAATATCGTTTGAAAAGAAACAAGAATTAGCCATGTTAATTCCGAAGGGAATGCGGGAGTCGACGTTAAAAAGGGTGTCATTAGAAGAACTGGAAAAACCCTTAAATGACATCGGTTAGTACACAAAATAATCACATTATTTTAAAATAATTGTATTTGCGCGCGTGAATGTGTCTGCCTCCAAGTATGTGTTAGGAGACGAAGCCAGGCTATGGACTTTTTTCTAATTTTTGGTCTTACAACTTGTGGATTTTAAAATTTTTTGGAGATTTCATATTTTTCCCCATTTTCGCGGCAAAAATACACCGATTTAAAAAAAAAAACATTTTAGTTACTATAGCGTTTTACTTTTTTTTAAATTGTTTCCCTACAGTTCGATCTATGCATTTTTTTAAAATTTTGTTCGAATTTAAAAATTTTGGTAGTTCCATAGCTTTCGTTTTTCACAACATAATAATATTTCTTAAATTAACCAATTTATACTCTATTATTTAAGCGCCCCTACACATTCCTATCGTTCCTCTGGCCTAGATGCAGTACTCGGCACGTAAATCAACAGCTTTTGTTACATTGTAATGACTAAAATTCGTGTATTAAAAAAATAATAATTTCTCAGTTACTATAGAGAGCTGTTGACCTTTTTGCCTATTTTTATCTTGCAATATTGGCAAGAAATATGTTCCGAAAAGAGTGTACTTTTCTATAGATTATGTAGTGATAAGGACCGATAAGCGAAAAAAAATAATTTCCTTTTTAATCGATTTGTAAAAGCTACTCAAAATTAGTTTAAAAAAAAAAAAAAGGAATATTAAATTACCGAGTTTTTTATAACTCGAATGACAAGTTGATTACAAAAATGCATAAAAATAAATTGTATAATAATCATATTCGTTAGGTAAACATTAGACTGTCACTTTTTTAAAGCCGCTCTTACAGAAATTTAGGCGTCGGTTAAAAATTCTACTATTGCATCGATATATAACCTAAATTAAGAATTTTAAAAAATTGTTTGTTTATTGTCATTTGTTGTTACAAATATAAAAAGCACTAAATCTTAATATAGATTTTACTAAACCAAGCACCGGTATATTCATATTTAGAGTTCTACATTTCATGAACGTTAAAATCGGTCGCTATTTTTTCGTTCGCAAATGTTAAGGGTCTACCGTATACATACAAAGGTATCGAAATCTAAATAAATCTGACTAATTTAATTAACTTAAAAGTACTATATATGAATGAGTTATTTTAGTGATACAAAAATAAATTGTAGGAAGATTTTTAAATTTTTAAAAAATCAGCAAAATATCTTTTAGTTAGCTCTTTTTGATGTAATTAGGAATGCGTTAAAGAATCTTGAAAATTATAAAAAATTACGATTTTATGGTAATTTATTCTTCGCTACTAAGGAAAATGGACATAAATTACTAATGTTATAAAGGAAAATTATAATTGGAACACGATATTTTTGAATATTGCGCAGTTATTAATGAATGTACTTCTGATAAATATACAAATGGTAAATAAAACTAAACATTTAAAAAGAAAAAAGAAGTATTTTTTTTTAACAAAAAATAATTATTAGAAAAAATCGAAAAAAATCAAACAATATTTAACTTTAACAAGCAAGTTGTATGATCGGTATTGAAGAATTTTCTCATTATATAGGCTCCCCAGGGAGAAGCATGCATTTTATATACAATGCGAATTTTAAAAATCTTATAAAAATTTAATGAAATTATGTCTCAAAATAATATTTCCCCTACTTTTTTTTGTATATTGGAAAATGAAAGAATTGAGAAATTAAATATTTTTATAGCGACAGCTAAGTTTTTTTATTTATCACAGAAATTGTAATTTTTTAATGTACGGAAATTTCGTTTCAGTTTCCGAAATCGAAAGTATAAATAACGGCGTTTTAAATAATCGCAAGAAACCGGTTGTCATATTAAAACACAGTAAGTAAAATTTTGATTTCTTTATAGTATGGTGTGCACAATACTTTGCCTCGGACTAGGTCATTTGTAGTGTAAAAAAATAAAAATAAAGAGTGAAAGAAGATGAGAAAAAATAGGAAATGTAAGAAAAAATAAAAATCTACCGCCGATGTATCAAGATGGCTAGTTCGAAGGTCTCCTACGGGGTATCATTATCTTTAGATCTGTCTGTGAAAATTAGGTAAAATTCCGGCTAGTATTCATTTAAAGATGTTATTAACGTCCTGACATGGAGTTGATCTAGTGATATGTAAGAAATTTTCAAGATTGTTAGAAATATTTACAAAGTTTAGAGGATATGGGTAAATGAAGTAAAAAGATAGTATAGGAGTAAGCATAGCCGATTAGTATTTGTTTATGCGGAGAGCGCTTACGCAAAATGGAGAAATTTTTCGAGGGCTAAACCCGTATTTATTTTTGATGCTTAAAATTTTTGAGATTAAATTATTCCGCGAGGAGTAATAACAGTATTTTAGCGCGAATTTTCGGTTAAAAATGAAAATTTAATGGAATGTGGAACATTTTTTGTCTCAACTTCTACGGCAGAAATTGGAGAAAGCATCAGCTTATATATAACGGGGTTGTAATGAAACAACGTCCTCATGGAAAAGTATAGCGGTTCTCATACAACACTTCCAGTTGGAAAATTCGGTTTTTCCTGTTTTCTAGAATTGTGTGCCGTAGAAGTAAAGTTATACGCGGTGAGATTAATAATATTGAATGACGCGTTCTAAAGATAATAAAGTAACATTGGAATCGAAATAAATCAAGTGCGGATTTTTTATGTAGGATTTCAGGAGGCTACGAGGAGTATAAACATAGGATTAAGTAAACATTTTTTAATTGTAAGTAAAATGGCAAAGAATTAAAACAAATGAAAGGTACTAGTGTTAATGTAAAAACGATAACACTTTAGTACAATTAAGCAAGTATAACGGACTAGGATTGACAGTATACATATATTATTATTTAGATGCAGCTTGTTCTCCTTGTATTATTTAGTTCGAATTGGAAGCGTGGTAAAATTCCTCACGTTTGTGAGAATTTTTTATATATATATACGTTGCTTGAATCAACACACACGGTTTACTACGAAACAAATTTATTAAAAAGAAACGAAAAACTAAACCCCCCCAAAAAAATTTCTTAATCGCAAACACGTACAAACTAAAAATTTACCGATGACTTAGCGTTTTCGCGTCTTGGTTAATTCGATGTCGCTCGGCCGCGTATCAGCGCAAAACTGAACTAAGGTAAAGCTATCCTACCTCTATTTACACCAATTCCGAGAGAATAATCCAGAAAAAAAAAACTCCAGAAGAACTATTCGAGAACCGTCATCCTATAAAAAAATGTTTTTTTTTTTTTTTCGGTAACTAAATTTCCAATAATTCTTTTTTATGTGTTGTGTCATCGTCTTCAATTCGCTTCGTGCCATCTGTTGTTGAATTATTCATTTTTTTCCGTTTTATGTTGTGTGCACATGCACGCACACACACACACACACACACACACACACACACACACACACACATATATATATATATAGGAATGGTCTATTTTTATAAGCAGAACGTCTGCGACGGAATGCGGGAGAGATGATTAATGTGAAAATAAGAAAGACGGCCAGCCCTTTAAAAATACACACAGAATGTGTAAAAATAACTTGCAGCGATTTTTATGCCAAGGCAAAACCGGGGTTGTTAACCATGGCTGGCTGGATTGTCACCAACTAGTAAAAATTTCAAGTTGCGGTGTGTCCAATAATTCTCGAGTAATACACGTTCGATAAACATCAGTATGATTCAGGCTATATTGGCTTTTGTTCCCAAAATCGCAGCAAAAATAGACATTAAGAGCACAAACATTGCACACACAGTCAACGAGAAAACCGTAATGGTGTCGTGTTTGCTTATTACGATAGTCCATCATCTTACCCGTGAGTAGCCGAATTACCGTACTGCCACTTGTCAAGAATAGAAATCCATATCATGTCTAGTTACAAAATGCAATACGTTTTATGTGACCCGTCCATCAACGTAGAAAAGTTGGTCAGGCAAAATCAGTACATAAAGTTATGCTGTCTTGTTTCTTCGACCGTTGTAGCTTGCTTTATTATCATGCAGCCTCTAAAGTTCAAACTATTGGTTTTAATTATTTCTTAACTGTACTGAGGGAACCCGAGGGAAGAGTGCATCAAAGACATACAGAATTGAAATGACTTCTCGTGAGTATTGCATCGCGACAATGCCCCTTTCCACACGTTTCGTTCGGCGGCACATCCACTTACTTGAAAAAGAACAGCATCGAATTGATCATGCATCCTCCGTATTCTCCTAAGTTGGTATGTGATTTTTGGTTATATCCAGCCTTAAAAAGATATCTCACGAATCGTTCAGTATGAAACCATAATAGAAATCTGGAATTTTTGCGTAACATACTTCAAATCATTCACTGGAGAGTACCCGGTGAAAACATTTGAAAAATGGGAAAGAAGATGACGAATTGGACGTAATAATGTTCACTAAAATTAGCGGTATTCTAAATAGAATTATTGTATTTTGATGAAAGATACGCTTAAATACTCGAAATTTTATCTTCTACACAGTTTTGTCGTCGTCAACTCTGTGCACAATGTTTTTATTACCAAAATTTTGGACTTGCGCCGGTGAAATGACGAGTTATATATATCGAGTAGTGATGTATGCTGAAGCGTATTAGTTTCGAATTTTTTTTTATTGATTACGTATAATTACCCACTATGATTACCTATCCATCCTCCCGATACATAGTGTTGCTTTGGCATAAAAAATCAGTCCAAGTTGTTTTTGAACGCCCTTTTATCAAGGGTAATATTTTATTGTTTCGTAGAATTTTTCGAACGTAGGAAATATTATTTCGAATAAAAATAATGTAATATGTTTTGTCTCTTTTCAGGTTCTCCTTGGGCGTTGGAGTTGATTAATAAGATAAAAGCAAAAAAGTCTGCTATATGTAGTTAAAAAGTAAATTATATTACTGTTAAATTTTGTAATGTTATAGTGTGTTCGCATGTACATTGTAGCATTTTATTTTTACGTTTTTCGTGTTAATTTTACGGAATGTACAAATATTACTTTCCTACGCGGTTTTTTTTTATCGTGATGTTTTAAAAATTTAGTTTTATAGTAAATAATAGCGTAGGAAAATGTTTCCCTGAAAAATTCCTAATTTTACCTCCTTTAACTAGAAATTATGTTTTTCATAAGGTTAGAAAAAAATTTTATTTTTTAATGTATATTGAATACGTTTAAAATATTACACATATCCGTATCGCGCACTGAACGCGCCTATAAATTACAACACGTTTCCGCCTTATTAACACTAGAGAAAATTGCGTTTATTTCGCCGTGCATTTTAATATTAAAATTTACTTAAATATCCCCACCGTGCGTGCAAAAAAAAAAAAAAAAAAAAAAAAAAACAATATCATCTCATATTTAAGTTTATAAAATTGTACGCAATTAATTTTAACTAGAAGTATAATTAAACTTTATACTAATACCGGAGAATAAAATTTTTTATTGTAAATAGCTACAGTTAGATTGCTTTTTCTAGTTTTAGAGGGGAGGGGGGGGGTCAGTTTGTAACAAAGTGTAAGAAGAAGAAAAAACTTTATTATAATTTTTCATTTCAATAAAAGCTTTCTCGTAAGACACTGCATTTTTGCCTTACACGTTTATTACGCCCGCTACCCGTATTTGCTAATTGGTCAACAATGGAAAGCGTCTTTAAGCATCACCCCTCGTTTTAATCATACCGTTTTCTTACTCACTATGTCTTCATAATCGTTACCGTTATTTCACGAATATTTTCTAACGTGTACTTCAAAGCTTGACATTTAGACTAATGCGATAGCCTAAAAGTATATTTTACACCAATTAAAAAAGAGAGGCATGTTTCTGGAGACGGCGTTACATATAGTGCCTTGTTCTATCAACAAAATGATGGAAAAAAAAAGCATGATCTATTTTTTTCAACTTATAGAATTGCTATATTACTCATCTGGAAAAAGTGAAGGTAATTGGATTTTACGTCAAAAATAGTGAGGTTGTCCCTCATTAATTTTTAGTGTGTACTTCGTAATGTTTTTTGACTTCTTGCGAATTGAGTTCCGTTGTTGAAAGAAGAACCCCAGTCGGATAGAACGTTCTCCACCTTATTTTTTTTTCCTTTTTAATATTCTGCATATTGGCGGTCATTTTGTCACCACCCCGTATTTGTTTCTATCGAAACTTTAGCGATTAGGTGTTTTTGATGAAGAAGATGTATTTTTGAACTTTCTTAATTATGTTTTTTGCTTTTTGTCTCATTTTTTAATTATACCGATTTTAAAATTTTACTCTCAGTTTTTTCGGTATTTGGATGCAACTGCTTTTTCACCGATTTTTAATTATCCGTTGGCGAATTTACCGGTTATGCTACTTTTTATTCCTGTTTCGATATTTGGTTTTTATTTACCTCCCCGAGCATTGTAGAATATCTTGAATTCTTCATGTACAGTGCGAAAAAAATGTTATATATGTATATGTATATGTATTGTACAATTATGTGTAGGTGAGAATTATATTATATAATCAAGTTATTATAAAGATTTACTAAAAACTAGACAAAGATGTATAATTTCCTTTGCATATTTCTATACGTGTATTGATCTGTATAACGCAATATAATGTATAATTTTTACGTTTATAAAGTCGGCCTAGTCCGAATTTATTTTATATTTCTACAATTATTGTTACATTATTTTTTCAATATGATATATATATATATATATATATATATAAGAATAAATATGTATATTCAACAGTCTATTTTATTGCAATTTTCCCATGCACATAACGAACATTTTCTAATTTTAAAGTTATAAGTGATTTCAAAGGACTTTTCATGTTCCATTAACTGTGCTAGACGTTTAAAAATAATTTATTAACGAACCTCGATTTAACGTACAGTACAAAGAATGGATTTGCATATAGTTTTTTGCTTTTATCAAAAGCACAGCGGAATCTTGATTTAACATTCAATGATTAATTGTTTATTCTGCATATATTATTGAAATTTTTAGCCTCGAATATAAAGTGCTATATAGTTTGTACAGTTTATTCTAGCATCCATCTTTTCTTCAATTATGAATCATAGCGGTTGAATTTTTTACACGCGCATTGTTGTCAAGATAGATGTAAAGGTTTTATTTTTCTTTTATAACATAAATATTTGTGTTGTAGTACTGGCGTAAGGTTTAATCTATATATATCTAATGGATATTACGGTGGAACATAATTCTCAAAATAAATTACGTTTTTATTGGTAAAAAAATAGCGTAGAAGAGTGAAAAAAAAAACAATAAGCAGTACCGAACTATATAAATTGCATCGTTTTTTGCGTACAAAGTGAAAATGAAGACCATTCGAATTTGCTAAATCTTTAAACATTTTATTTTCGATCAAAACCAAATTAAAAAAAAAAAAAACAAACGAGTTTTTTTATTTACTCGTGGTGCGTTTCGGTTCTTTGTGTTTGTCGTTTATCAACGCTTCTTGATTTCTTCTTCTTCAGTACTTCTAAAAACTACGATCAATCAAATTTTCTTCATACATATATTCCAATGTGTCGTGTTTTTACTATGTAAGATTTGTACAAGCCGCGCTTTGATTTAATGATGTTGCGTAGGAAGGTTCAGTCTGAGCAAGTTCTTGGTTATTGTCGCGACCTTTTATCGTTAGTTTTGACGTATTTCATCGCATTTGTTTAGAATTTTTTAAATTAAATACATCTTTAATATGAGATTGTGAAATTTTATAAGGCTTTCAGGAACGGAAGAATATATTTTATATGTTAGTTGTGAAAAGTAAATAAAGCGTCTAGGAAAAAATTGATCGCGTGTTAAGTTTTATTTTTACATAGTGTTATAAATTCTCAAACATGTATTCGTGGCGCCAATGTCACGAATTTTTTGTGATTTCAAGATGACACTTCTACTTGACTACGCGAATGCAAAGATTGGTAGAAGGGTGAATCCCTCTTCGCCGGGGCGGTATGTCCAAGATGATATGTTTTTTCTCTTCCCGTCTCGAAGAAAGAAAGGTGAGAAGAGAAATCCCTTTCTTCCTCTAATACACTTGGTTCGCCAAAGTGAGAATGTGATAAAGGCGCAAAATACTTTTTTACAAATACTACGTTGTCTTTTCCTCACTATTCTACGCACTAGATTTCTTTTAACAAAAGTGAAAATAATAATGATTATATTAAATCACCGCAGAACGCCATTTTCTTCAGAATAAACCGCATTCAAACTGAAGGAAAGGAAAAAAAATAAAGAAAATATAGTAGTTGCTAGCAAAAAAAAAAAAAAAAAAACGCCGACTAGAAAACGGTATCTGAAAAATCAAAATACAATGTTAGTAAATTACTAAACGGTATTTCATTACGAATTCGGCGTAAAACACCATTCCATTAAAGCTAAAATCCGAAGAAGAAATTGGTATTGTTAAAGGACATTTTACAACTCGTATAATTTTTTCGCTATTCAATCTTGTTTAATTACAGAACACGCGTGCGAATGTCTTTTGGCCTCTAATACCCCAATATGATTCGTCTATGGCGTAGAGATATACTCGTTACATCTCCCATACCGATCAACTTGGAATTCGATATGACATATCAGGGGAATCCTGAGTTCCCAGCAACATCCTGTCAAATATCGAGCTTACCTTAAAGGAGATAGGAAATAATTTTAAACAGTCAAAAATACATCGAAGAGTAACACTTTATTGACGAAATAAATCGAAATGTCTCATTATTTCGTGTCTACGAGTAGCATCTCAAAAATAAGTTTCCTTACACAATCATTCGAACAAAAATAAACGTTTCTGGTCACAGTGAAACATTTCCAACCGGTTGCAGAACTCAAATGACACGTGAACACAGCAATATCAATGGAGCACATCTGCGGAGTTCTATGACGTCGGCTTAAAAAAAATAGTTTCACGTTACAATAAATGCTTTTATACGGTGAATATGTTGAGAAATGCGATTGCTATGCTTTCTGGCTGACTTTATTGCGGTCTTAAGTTCTCGACTAATTCCCGCCAATTCCACGTTCTGGAATGATCTTTTCGCGTCAATTTTTAAAAGTCTTGTAATAGTATCACGAGTGTTCGTTAAACTTCCAACGTACTTTTTTTTCTATTGGTCACAGTGTTTAGACATCTGAAGTGTATGCAGTTGTTGTGTGCACCTCGTAGAATTTATCTTCACAATACTGCTTTAACAAAAGTTTCATATTGTTCCACTATTAATGTGCGGTATACTTTTAAATTGGCTGTCGAGTTTTTTTTGCAAATCGAGCCAGTCGTTTTTGGGAAATTTATACAGTAACATTTTCGATTCGTTGACAGTGGTTGGTTTTATGGCAGCGTTTATTTCAAATATTATTGATTTGCCCTGTATTTTGTGAAATTTGACATTTTTTCGGTGTAAATATGGGCGATATTATTTGTAATATGTTGTCTGTATTATAATACCCTTGCTTCTTCCATCGCTCTTAAATGAGAGCCGAAGTTTTGGATGTTTCGGTCCAGTTTTCCGTAAGTTCTTTATTCGAATCGTTTCCTATTGCAACCCCCCAACTGACTCTGTGACTGTTCGAGTCACCCGTGATAATTTTTTGGTTTTTTATATTCCATTAAAGTCTTGAAATTTTTTGATTTGTATATATTGTGTAACTATTTATACTAGCAGGATCTCAATTAGTTTCAGTCTTGATACTTTAATAATGTTCTTCATGAGGATAGCAAAGCTGTATTTCGTATAGGGGTCTATTAACTAACTGTTGGTTTCCTATTTCTATTCTAGTTTCTCAACTAACTTCACTAAGACGGGGTTTTTCGGGGGACAAGCATGACGACAATTTTTTTATTTATTTATTTTTTTTTGATATCGGATAAAATTTGTTCGATCATGCTATATTTATTGGCATTAGTTTTAAAACGAATTTGTCATAGTTTGCGGCTCTGGTAAAGGCCTCTTTAATGCGAAAGTAGTGCTTCGGGCCAACTAGGTTTGATACGATTGACGGATTTCAGGTGAAATCCATTTTCAGAGGCAGCAGTCGCGTAGATGTTACCATTCAGAGTTGGGCAATTTTTATTCGAATAACCGGGTAATGAACAACGAATACGCGACTAATTATTAATTTACTACAATGATTTATTATCATTTATTCAAAAATACTAATTCTAAGGACTGCTATAACATAGTCTTCTAGTAGGAAGATACCGGACAAATGTCACGCAGAGACTCGGGTTCAAGACTACCGCTGGAAAATTTATTTTGCTGGCTTTTTCTATTTTTTCATATTACATATTTCGTTTTCCAGTTAATATTATTTAATGCGATTTCGTGCATTTTTATTACTAAATTAATGAAATAAATTGAAACGATCAAAACAAAAAATATGATTTATACTTCGATCCATATTCAAACTGCGCTCACCTTCAATATTGTTTATATAATAACGAGTAAAACTACAAAACTTTAAACGGGGAGTTAATAAATTATAAAATATACGACTGTTAATGGAACCAAAATGTAATTTCATTAACACGAAATAGCGAAATTTTGATCCTTAATAGATATCCATAAATCCGGGGGGAAAATCTCGAAATTTTTTACCAGTTCTGAGAACCCGATTTTCAAGTTGGAAAGCTGGCTGTTCAGAAGTGGAGAAATTTCACTTATAAGCCGTTTCGGAACTTTTAATTTACAAAAAAAGGGGGTACATAATTTTTCGCGCTTTTCTGAATTTTTCATTAAAGAACCGAAATATGGCTTCTTCTCTTTATCATCGAATAATAATGAGCAGCTTCCCCCACATTAATAATCGAACGATCAAGGAAATTAATATTTTTTACGAACTTCTGGGATTTGCAAGGATCCTCCGAAGGAGGGCTAAAAATGTGAAAATGTAGCATCGATTATATTTTTCGTGTAGAATACTCTTCTTTTAGGGTACATGTTTAAGATGTGTGTATTGTTTTTCAGCTTCTTTTGTTTTGCTTCGTTTTTCCTCAAAGGAGAGGGTATTTAAATTGTTTATCGATAATTTATTTCATGAAAAGTTGTTAATTTCCGTTTCTGAATTTTACATTTAACACGAGTTATTTGGCGGGGAGTTGTAAATTTTTAAGTGATTTTTTTTTTAGGTCGGTTTAAATTCCGTATGACGTTTGTAACCCGGGGTAATAATAATCAGTTGTCTTGAAGTTGTATACATTGTCTTAATAAAGAGATATTTAATTGAAATTTTTATGTGAAATTTGAAGTTTACGAGTCAGACCGTTTTTAAATTATTAAATTTGATTCAGTTTTTCGGTCATTTCTAAACCATCTTATTAGGATTTCGTATACATATATATTACACGTGTTCGGAATTGTAAAAGTGAACGTAATCACATTAGATAACATTGAAAAATAAAATACATGACGGGTATATAAAAATAAAAAGGCCTCAGCAAAATAAACTTTCCTCTATACCGGTCTCGAACGTCTTTGCGCGACATCTGGCAAGCATCAAACACCATTTTAAACCGCAGTCATCTACTAGTTATTGACACACAACCATCAAATTATTCTAATAATTAGATAGCCGGAATAAATTTCGTTTTCCTGTTTATTATTCGAATAAGGTTTAATATTGATATTCGTCGGATATTGTATATAGCTGCGTACAAGTGTCTCTGAGCGAATACGTTTACGTTATTGCGCTTCAGTAAATTCCCGTGAACACCATATTTATTTCGTTGTTCCTTATAGTGTTTTTGACTATTATTGTTTTCTGACGCGTCAGCAAAGAGAAATATAATACTAATCTGGGAAGTTATCGCAGCTAACTGTGAGCAGGACTTCTTAGACTTTCTTTTATCGAAATTCGGTAACGGTTATTTGGACAAATTGCGAATTATTCTCTCCCGTTACATTCTCGTGTCTCTTTCTGTCACAGTTACGGTTTCTGCTAAAGTAGCAATCCCGTAATCTGCCGCAGTCATAGTCGTATTCACAGTCTCTTCTGTTAGTTTTCTTCTCTTCCCGCTCAAAAGAATCGCAAATTTCTCCGTATACGCCGGTTACCTTTATTATTATCACACACTGGCCGATACTAGTGTGTACAGTAAACCTTTAATGCTCCATTACAATTTTTTCGCGAATATTAAGCATCTCCATTTATAAACGGAGACGGTGAAAAAAGTAATTTTCTTTCTAATCGATTTATCAGAACTACTCAAAATTAGTTTTCAAAAAAGAAAAAGAATATTAAATCACCGAATTGTCCCACAAATTGACCAGTTGTTTAAAAGTATGAGCAAAAAAAAAAAGTGCAATCATATTTATTACTTTTGCCAAAAAAGTAATTTTCTTTCTGATCGATTTATCAGAATTACTCAAAATTAGTTTTCAAAAAAGGAAAAGAATATTAAATCACCGAGTTATCCCACAAATTAACCAGTTGTCTAAAAATATGAGCAAAAAAAAAAGTGTAATCATTATATTACTTTTGCCAAAAAAAATAAAAAAAAAATAGACTAATTGACTGCTCCCACAGAAATCGTAGACGTTCGTTAAACACTTTATTATATTAATAAAACGCGCGAATTAAGAATTTTAAATATCGTCATTTTCTGCTGGTCTAAAAATAAAAAGCGCTGAATGTGCCGGATGCATTCCACCTAGCAGAAGACAAGATGGAAAAAAATCGTTGAAGTCATATGATGTTACCACACACGTCCTTGCGAAGGACAATGAATTTGATTGAAATGCTAATACAGATTTTACTGAATTAGACGTGTATTCAGAATTTTACACTGCGCGAACGTTAAGGGTCTACCGTAATCTTGTAGCGTTAAAGTGTTCTGTGTTTAGATTTTCAGCGATGCTGTCACGGCCTCTTAATTATTGCGAACGAAAAAGTTAATTATTTTTATTATATATATATACTAGCGGACCTGGCAGACGTTGTCTCCTGCCTGAATGTTGGCTTGTCTGATATTAATGGATTGAGGAAACGTTTTTTCAATATTCTAATTTTCTACGGTTGTTCAAAGCAAAATCCAAAAAATAAGTGCAATTTCTCATCATCCTGCGCCGTTCAATTCTCGTGAAACTTAAAAATTTTTTAAATAAATTTAATGAAATCGTAAAATGAGGGCCTACACAGCTGGAATGAACAGCTAGATAATAGTAACAGATGTGGTAGGTAGACAATTTAGACTGGGGCAGCAGTCCATTTTTTCGATTCTTTATCTTTTTACATATAACCTTTTTATAGTTTTTTTTGTTTTTTTTTAACTTACGAATAATCTAAACGATTAAACAAAAGAAAACAAAACAAAATGTATACATATCTTTTTTAAATATAATATCAAATATTATTTTGTTGTTTTCTATATTTGCTTACACGTTCTGTTGTTATTTTAGGCCTGAAACGTAACGGGCATTTAGCAGTCAATGTGATAGGCGTCTTTAACATTTTTAATTTTTTATTTCTTGCTACGGGCATTCCTCACTTATTTACAAATGGAAAACAAAAAAACATATTACATATATATATATGTATATATATATGCTAGGTGTACCCCACGGCTTTGCCCGTGTCGTTTAATTCTGTACTTGGAAATTCATTAAAAAGTTTTTGTTTTATCTGGAATTGTATTTACGTAAAGATTCTTTCTCTCTCTTTTGGGTGAAAGATGTTTATCACCGTCTAACAAAAAATAGTCTTCATGTTTCACGTTTAGCTGAAGATTGTCGATTTTTCTATAACCTGTCCGTCGTAATCTAACAAAAAGTTTTGCTCAACTAAACAACACACACAGCCATCGTTTTGAAGAAATCAAGTTATATTCACACGGTGATCTCCCATAATTACACGTTTAAGAGAACATCTTCACTCATATCTTTCAACCACTCTGTCTCGAGCGTTTTATTATAATTAATTTATTATCATAAAATCAAAATAACAGTGTTGAGTAAAGATTTTAATATTTCTGGTAGCAAATTATTAAAAAAAAAGTTAAACAGTTAATTTAAAAAATTTATACGGCGGTTTTGGCCTAAAAGTTTGAATATTTGACGTATCAGTTAAATACTCTATTTTATTTTTATATGTTCCCCATTAAGTAGTCCAATAATATATTGCTTAAATCTCTTCCAGTTTTTACAAACATTTTGTACAATACATTTTCTTCTACTCCTAATAATTCATTATTATATAATAAATAAGATAGAGACGAAAACAAACATGCACCATCCCTATCTATGTATTTTACATAATGGGGAACTATTGCATCATCAACACATAATAATTCTACATTCATAATTACATATTCCACGAACTTTTTTGTAAGCAGCAGCGAAAAAATCTATTTTATCATTCATCACTAATAACGCCATGTGCCAGCGATAAACATGGTTGCACTTTGATTGACATCGCACGATACACAAAAGTCGCCACGAAAAGTAGTTGGTGCTCAAAAAATAATAAAATTGTCAAATTTGTTTTTTTTTAATTGATTGATTAAATTATTTAATATGACAAATATTTATGTAAATAATTTTAAAAAAAAAGTAATAGCCAACAATTAAATTTGTTTTTTTTTTAATTGATTGATTAAATTATTTAATATAACAAATATTTATGTAAATAATTAAAAAAAAAAAGTATCCTATCTGTTAAGTTGGACCAAATTGCATGTACTTTCAAAATTTTATAAAAATAGGTTAAGTAAATTCCGAGTTTATCCTGCACAAACATAAAGACACGGGATTTTTATATATATAGATATAAATAAAAAAAATTATTAAAAATATTCGCGCAGTGTATTACTGAAATTTATCTACACCAGTCTTTCTGTATCGGCTGAAAAACACAGTACTAAGTACGAACAAAATAAATAAATAAAAAAACTGGATAAATTATAAGTAAATTGTATGTATCACTGTTGTCGACGCCGGATCCGATGGCGGCGGGATACTGTTGAATTTGTTGCTGTTCCAAAGTGGATGCTTCCCGGCAGCGGAAAAGATACTTCTATTTGTACGTAGGTTGGTTGAAAAATTGTAGCCATTCTTCGCATCGCGCGGAAAAATAAGCGATCATAAACTAAATTTTGTATACGCTTGTAGCGTGTGAAATGGTTTACATGAATTCTGAAAATTTCCACTCGATAGTTTCAAATAAACGCTCGTAATCCGCGTAAAGTATCGAAATCCGCCTATGGAGTAAGAGTGGGACGAGAAATTTGCGGTGACTCGCTCAGCAATACTGTTGTGGTTTAAACAACTTGAACTGATGGGGAAAGAGAGAGAGAGAAAAAAAAGAAAAAAAACCAGTACCGTTTAAAAGTTTTCTGCATGTTCACACATGTGCTGCGTTAACGAAGAGATTTTCACGTGGGATTTTTGATGCCGGTGTTGTTTTGTTTTTTTTTTTCGACCTGGCATTAAACGCCATTTTTGAAAGAAGGGCCCAAAAGACGCATGACATCCTTTTACGGCATGAACAACGACCGAATTATTACGAAAATATAAAGGTGTTGACACACCCTCGGTGCACAGTCTCGATGTCGCACCACCATGTGATTTTTGGCTCTTTCCAGTACTCATTACGTGGCATACAGTTTGAGACGGATTGGGGAGCAGTACGCGCTTGTAAGGACTTCCTTAAACGCGTTCCTCGGGCTAAGTTTGAGAAAACTTTTAAGGCGAAATCGGTAGAAAGGCGGAACACATATGTATGAAATATAAAAGGAGATTTTAATACAGATAAAAATGTAAACAACAACTAAAATGCATATTAAAATTTTACAACAAAATTGTGATTTTTTTAAACATGAAACTTCGTAAGCGGAATTCAATACGACTTGGTGCGGATGATCTGTATACGAGTATCCATTCGAAGCTGTCGGACTGAAATTTTTAGAATTATTGTAAAACATTTCACGCTACTCTACAAGCGCGTGTAATTTAGTTCTCGCTGACTAATTTTTCCGCGCGATGCGAGGGCCGCGGCGACCAAAATTTTTGAACCAGCCCATGTATTTTTGGTATTTACAAAATAACTGAGACGAATATTTGTATCATAAAGGCGAACAATACTTGAAATTTTCACGGATATTTTTACAACCGCGATTTTTGTTGGGTGTAGCCTTTACTGCGGGCTCCGACGATTAAACTTCGTTTATGCGAGAAGAATAAAAGATCGACCCCTTGAATTTATTCCTGATTTTTCTCATCTTTATCCTCCTACTTCCGAGATCAAGATTTGCTAATGGTGATGCGTATTCCTTTTAGCATCAATGCATAACGGTGTCCATTCACCCTTAATCGGCAACAGGATTCTAGGCGTGCGCACATTTTCGCTCGGTTCACGTGTTCCATATTTTTTTTTTTTTTTTTTGTATTTCGAACTCTAAATGACTTTTAAAATCTAATATTCCGCGTGCTTTGTTCTTCAAAAATTTATGTTTAATACTAAATCAGTTGCTCAAGGAACCTTTTGAGATTATTACAAACTGGGGCAGTCTAAATAGAGAGGCGGTACTAATACAGAGTAAGCGAGTTACTCGAACAGCTTTAGTCGAAACAGATTAATAATTTACATTTAGATTGTTCGCGAATTCAATTGTTGCACTGTTTTTACTTTTTTTTTCCCATTTTAAATGGAAGAAGGATTTTTGCATGTGGTCAATCGGGCAATTTTTCGAAAATTAATTTCTTCTCTACATCATTTTTTTTCGTAAAATTGATTTTTTCTTTTTTCAGAAACCAGTGAATATTGTACACTGACAATTCATATTTTATTTTTTTGGATAATTGCGCGTATGAAAACAATAAACGAACTTAAATTTGACACGAAAACGTATAATTGGAACTGTACGCTATAGTAACGCCAGGGTCGTTAATGTGACTTATTTTAACCATTTCGTAAGAATTAATTTTGACCTTATTTTGACATTTCTATAAAGTTATATTGTCTAGTTGTCGGTTCTCGAAAGCGAAAAAGAAAAGTCGTTTATATTTTGAACGGAGAGGAGCAAGTTAAATTTCCTTGTAGCAACACTTTTTTAAGGCACACTCTCAGTTTTAAATAACGGGAAAATGAGATTCAACAGAATTAACATTAAACTAATTTTGAGGCACACTTCGTCATGTAAGCAAGAAGCTGTTTTGTCATATTGCACACTATCACGTAGAAGTACGACCCCAAAGGGGATCTTTTAAAAGTGTACGACAAATGTTTTTAAAAAAATTAGAATAGAATTTTAAAAAGGATAAATAATAATAAAACTTTTACGTTTATTTTTAAATATATAATAAAATTACATAAATTACGTTACATAAGCTTTACATTAATTACTAAGCGTTAGAGAAACCTCTCTTTACCACTTCCGGGGGAATATAATCTTCTTCGACATCTTTCGCAGACCCTTTTCGGTTCGCTTCTCCTTCCGCGCGTTTCTTCATATACTCCGATTTCCGTTTCACGATCATTTCAATTTTATCTTCGTTGTCAAAATAGTATAATAATTGTTCTCGTTTAAATAATTCGTCTTTTTTGGTTTCAATTTCCTGTAGCATGTTATGTTTCTTCAAATTGTATAAGTGTCTCGCCAGTTCATCATTACGATGTAGTTCCCAGTCTTGGTATACCTAACAAAACGAACACGACAATAATAAGAAAACTTTAAACATACGTAATAAATAAATATGTGATGCGTGCATAGTCTTATTTATTTCGTACATTTCGTACTGCTTTATAATAAGAATTTAAAAAATTGTTACACATAGAACAGGTTTGCAGAATGAAAACGAAATTGTCCGTGTTTCATTCATTATCATATTCAACTTTACCGTGTTAAGGTACATAGCGATAAAACAATATCAGTGATTAAAATTTCATTGAATATCTTAACTCGGTTGATCGGAATATGTGCTTCTTGTCCTTTTTGATAAAATACATTGCGATACTTTTGGAGTTGATGGTTGATCGTTTAATGGGCTAAAATTTTTCGTTTACATAATCACGATGCCATTTTCGTTAGGTTGTCGTAAAAAGAAATTTGACAATTTCTAGAAAGTAAATAATAAGCGGCTGTGGTACGCAACATGTGTAGTCTTCTGGTGAGTTAGCTTTTTCTTCTTGGTCAAGCTTCCTCTTTTTCTAGATTTTTATGTTTACGGGGATATTGGCAGGTTATCAGAGACTTGAACTCTGTAGGTAGGCGTTCCCTAAATCGATTCTTCAAACACTCGTGGCACTCTAACATTTTATACTTGAGGTTGTTCTCTTTAAATTTATCATTTATCCTAAAGATTTGCAAGGTTCGGTCGATGCTTTCTAGAATTTTTCGATATGCCACATATTATATTCATATAATAAGACAGCGGCGCAGAATTATCATAAAATGTTACTGCAGCATATTTCTAATATAATGTACAGATATTTTTAAAATTGCGTTTTCTTAGACCGGCCTCTATTAGAAAAAACGTCCCAATTTTATGTAACGAAAAATGTCCCAACTTTATGTGACGTTTGTTACATTTTAATTTTTACCGACTTCCAAAAAAAAAAAAAAAAAAAAGGAGGCTATACATTTGTTTTTTTTTTTTTTATATTCGCGCATAACTCATATTTGTAAAGACCCATTTTACTGATTCTTTGTCCATTAGAAAGAGTATCATTCAACTTACGTACCACCATGTGAGTAATGATGAAAATCGGTATACATAGAGTATCCGTCAAAAAACGTGAAAAAATGTGGTCCCTTTGGATAATTTTTTTTTTTCTAACTATTTTTTATTAGTATAATAGAGACGGTTGATGATTTAAAATGTTATCAAACGTTTTAGACTTTTCTACATCTGTCATTTTCGAACTAAAAGGCGAATCACGGATAAATGTAGTAAATTCTTCGCTATTGCACAATTCATCGTCCCGTTTTCGTTTCCGCAATTCACGTTTGCCTTCGGGTGGCAGTTTTCGTTTTTGGAAACATAATGAATACACACTTCTTATTACTGTGTAATAAATAAGAAGTCCCACCATAGGGAGAAGCATGCAAGACTATATTGCTAATTTAATAATACCATCGAAACGCAAAAAAAGTATTATTTATGCATTGTAGTATGTTAGGGGATTCAACAGTCCAGAAGTTCATTCAACAAGATGAAGAAAACCTTGACAGCCCACGATCTTAGCTTGGAATTAAGGGTTCGAATTTTAAAGTGTTATATACGGGGTCCATTTTATTATACGGTTGTTGTGAGACGTGGTCTTTGAAGAAAAAGTACTCTGAATCAATTACAAGGAATTATAGTGCTACTGAAGAATTTTGAGGGTACCCTGGACACCTAAGAAGACTAACCAATGAAAAGAAAAAAACGCGAATTGTGATTAATTTAATAAAAATTCGAAAATTGAAATATTTTGGACACTTGATCCGTAGGACAAGACATATACCTTGCTACAAACCATTTTGATGGGAAAAATTTAAGGTAAAAGAAGAGTTGGACGGAGGAAACGTACCTGGTTCTGTGATATCAAAACGTGGACAGGATTAAATACAGAGTAGTTGGTACACTCTGCGTACGACAGAGAGCGATATCAGAATATCATTAAGACTTCGCTAGATGGCCACTCATGACTGACAGTCGGGATAGCGAGAAGAAGTATGTTAAGTTGTTTCAGTAGTTCTTCCCAGCACAGTCCGGTTTGGGGATTCGATTAAAACGATATTGGACTCTAAAGTTCAAAATACATAGATATTTTGATACTGTTGGGTTCTTCCCTATTAGAGACTCTGTGGTGTACCCACCGGGACTACAACTACCTATAAACCATCCTGCAGCCCTGACTATCATAAGTTAAAAATATGAAATCAATCAGTCGAGTGGTTTGGCCGCGATGTGATCTCGAACAAAAAATATGTTAGAATTTTATATATTTAAATAAAAAAAAAAAAAATTTTTCTTTTGTATGGCGCTAATCATCTAGTAATAATGTTTGTTACATCGTACTTTTTTTTATTTTCTTCTCTGGAACATCGGAAATAAATAACATATATTAAAAATGAAGATACGATAATTTAACGACGAGGATAAAGATAATTCTCATATAAGTAATTTGTGTGTTATTATATCAACGTAAAAAGACAACTGAAAAATAAATACGCGGAAATGCGCTTGCTGCTCGGTAAATTTCGGCGTCAAAAATTTATGGACCTGCGATACAAAAAACCGTAGTAATGAACAAAGGGAATTTATTAAAAACGGTTAATAAAACACTTAGTGTAATACAGTTACCGCGACGGTCGGCGTTAAATGTTTCACTGTCTATGTCATCTGATAGAATCAGTGTCTACGAATAAAAATATACAAATTGATCAACATTTCAAATTATGTAATATTTCCGATGAAAATTCAAAAATTGCGTTTTTAGCCGTTGTTGCGTTTGCCTGATTTGTTATTTAATCAATATAGTATTAAAAAAAAAAAAAACAAACAAAAAACAAATATGAGTTAATAAAAGAATTATCGGTGTATTTTAAATTGAAAACACGCGTGCGCTTGCTATTACGCGCAATTTGTTCCACATAAAGAAGAAATCTAACTAATCATATACTCGTTAGGTAGTTAACTTATATGAGAGAATAGAAGAATTTAATTTTATAACAGAAAAACTTGGTACGATAGTATTGAACCCTAATCAAGCAGTTCGAAATGTTATAAAAGCGAACACGACGTATGATGTAGTAAGAAATTTCCGCTTAAAATTACAAATCTATTGTCAAAAAAATAAATAAATAATGAAAATTTTCGAAATTATACGAATTCTAAAATGATTAAAGGTGAAATTTTCAATTCATTATTAACATTTAAGAACGAATAATTGATGTAAAATAAATAATGTTTTGAAAAAAGGGGGACGCGAACCAAAGAGAGTTGAAGTTTAATTGTGCGTATTAAATCGTATTAGAAAAGGAAGTAAATGAAGAAAATCAGTACGTGATGTTTGTAAGAAAGCGACAAAAAAAAAAAAAAAAAAAAAAAAAAAAAGTATATGTATATATTAAAAAAAAAGCAACAACATGTATCGGGAAAACAGGAGATAAAATTCCGTAAACATTGGTGTGTGAATATTATCGTTTCTTCAATGAACTCGGTAGTAGTTAATAGTAGAAATTAAACAGAAATATTTGTCATTAGGAATTAATAAATATTCCATAAATTTCCTGTTCGGTATAGGTGCGCGATCAGTTCATTCATTAATTAATCCTCGAATTAATCTGAATACATATGAAATATTAGATTTGCCGTAATGTTTGCGTGAAAGCGAATGCATAAAGCAACATATATAAATGAAAACTGGAAAAACTCCTCAAATATCAATTTTTATCATTCGTACAAAGGGAAAAAAGTTGACGAAGATATTGACGTATACGGAGACAAGTAAATAAAAAACTCCATTCGTGTTAATTTCAAAACTCGATATCAAAATTCAAATTCGTAGTGATTTTAAAATAACAATTAATTCGTAATTAGAAGTGATCCGATGAGAAGGAATGAGAAAATCTTCTATAAATTTAGAAATAGTAAGAATTTTTCAAAAGTGGATTTGCCGATGTGTATATATTCAGATGGAATCAGAGGGTGAAACAAAAAAATTAACGGATATGAACACAACACAAAAAGGTATTTTTCCATACTACAGAGATTTTCACACGGCATAGCATTTCTTCTGTGATATTTGCAGCGAATAACTGACTTTAAATGTGCAGATTGTTATAGCGCTACAAATCGAAGCTTTGTTGCCATTCAGTTGAAACTTATTAAACATAATCCGGACGATTTCTTTGGGGATGAACAGAGATACCGATTCGCGGAACATGTTCATTAAGAATGATTTTTGTAGAAAAAAAACGAAGTTAGAATGACAAACGTTATTGCCTTCTTACCGGTAAAAACTGCAGCATGGTAGTCGATTTCCAGTGGTATCAGTGATCGTATTTTGTATCACTGCATTCGAATAACGATTTTTAAAATATTATCGCGCCGAATATTTATTGTATTATTATTATTGTTATTATTATACCGTGAGTCTAGAAAATGATTCTTCATTAAATTGTTCTGGATAACTTTAAGCATTCGCTAGAAAAGTATCAGCAGAAAGGAAAACAAGTGGTATAAACGGTGAGAAACCAGTTAATTAACAATTAAGGCGTATTATAATTTATTCCGAATTATGTACTCGTAAATAATAAGTTGCTAGCAAAAAATTAACGATTTTCAATAGTCAATAATACCACTCGAAAAAGTTAAACTGCATATGGCTTTAAAACGCTCCCATTTTCAAAAGTTTGCAAATGTAATTTGTAATAAAAGCAATGTTAAAATATCGGAGAAATGCTTTAGCGATGCTTTCCTACTCACTGAAATAGACCGATTACTACGATTCGATTAGAAAGACTGAGTGTTAAATAATAATTTTGTACTAGATATATTTGTAGCTAATGTGCGCTGCCTGTCCTGCTTATATATATATAAAAAAAAATGATGACTTTTCTATCTTTTTTTAGCGTTTCAGTTCACATTTATAGACACTTCTAATAATAGGTAAAAAGAAAATCTGTCTTTTATTAACAAACAGTAAAGTATACTGATTTCTAATTTAATTATTCAGGAAACACTGCAGAGTAAATATGAGATAGAAATTTAAATGCGGTAATGTATTTATTCGGGCAAAAATACTTACTTCTTTTTGTTTCTGAACTAAAGTTACTTCATTTTCTCGCGCAATTCGTTTTAATTCTTCTTCGACAACGTCAATTAAAACCTCCTCTTTATTATTAACGTTCTTTATTTGATTTAGTTTATCTTTTACGCTAGTCAGTAATGCATCATTTGTTGTGAGTTTTTCGCTGACAATTCCTTCTATAGTCGGAATAGAATCTTTATAAACAAGCTGATCGTGATTAACGCGCAATAAGCTGGTTAAATATTCGTCCAATTTTTCCCATTTATTATATAAGGCGAGTCCTAGTGCGCAATAAGTTCTCCCTTGAGCGTTATCGAAAGTTTTACCGATCAAATACAACGTTTTACCGCAAATATGATTACTATCTCTTAAGTCAAAGTGATCGTCGAAATACGGCCTTCTAAGAAATTGAACTCGAACTTTAACTTCTTCGTCATCATCGTCCGGCGGACTTTCTTCAACTTGCTGCATTTCCCAAGGACTCGGATTCAGTATATATTTATGAACTGAAAACAGTGAAAACCAGTTTACAATGGGATCGGAAAAATCTTCTTGAAACATTTGAAGCGAAGCGATTTTGGCGGCATTTTTATAATCTTTATTTTTTAGGAAATAATTCATTAAATATAAGGAACAATAATGATCCGGAAATATCCCGTAATTAACCCGATCATCTAAAATACGAATTAGGTCACCTATTTTATCAGAATTAAGAAATAAACGAATAACCGCATGATGAGTAGTTGGTAATGTTTTATCAGTTTCGGATGTAGTTCGTAATCTGTACACAAGTTCTTCAGCTTCAACAATGTATGTGTCATCTTTTAATCCATTTAGAAATATATCTACATCTATTGGGCATATTTTGCGTGTCTTCGAATACTCCGAATCTAAATCGTAGTATAGCGATTCCAAATTTACTTTGCTAATTATCGGTACTTTCAGTCGGTCATTCCACACTTCATTTAAATTGAAAGATTCCGAAAAAAAATGTTTAACTCTAATCAGATTTGTTACATTTCTATTAAATCGTTTACAAAAACATAACGCATTCGAAAACATTATCGACATCGGAAAATAAAAAAAAAAAACTGATTACAGTTTCACGACTACATATACGAAATGCGGCATACTATACTATGAGAAAAGTTATTCGTTGCCTGAAGTTTGTTCCTGTTTTTCCGCTTTATAAATAATGAAGCGCCTAATCAGTAATCTTCGGTATTCAAAAATTATTTTCGACATCTAGCGCAGTAAATTCGTGAATGATTTGAAAAAAACTTATTACCGAAATATAATAACTAAATTAAAAAAAAAAAAAAAAAAAAAGACAAATAATTGTATACGAGGTACGAAGTAAAATAAATTTTCGATTTTAAAAATGTCAGTATCCGCTTCCAGCAAAAAAAAAAAAGAGAAATAAAAACCAAAAATGCGGTAATGTTGCACAATAAAACAATTATAAAAATATTTAATTTTTTAATATAATATAATCGCGCTATATTTTCACAGTATGCAACGATTGAAAGTTTGACAGTACCCACAATACAACAAAATTTTCACTTTGTAAAAACAAGATTTTAGGCGGAAAGTGGTGGATAAAATCTATCTGATTATTCTTTTCGGTTTTTACTTTCGTTTAAAATTTTCTCAGTGTCTTCTTTTCGAAAGTTTCTTTTAGTGTTTTTCATACGCAAATAAAAAATGGTGAGAAAAAAATTCCCGGGAAAACCGATAAAGGCTCATAATAAAAAATTCGTTTCTTCTTTCGCTTACACGGAAACTATTATTACAGATATTGAAGAAATGTGTCTGGGGATAAATTTATTTAATAGAATATTCGGAGCGGATGATCAGGTAAAGTTAAAAATAAAAAAAATTAAAAAAAAAACTAATTTACGTATGTTTAATATTTCTGTTTTACTTGATTGACTAATTTTTCGGACTTTTTTTTTTTTCTTTTGTTTTTTGAAAAAGAATACAGATATTAGTCGATAGATTTTTTGATAGTCGCATTATTATTATTAAATTTGATGTTTCTTAAATTGTTGCATTTGCGTTACGTATGTAGTTTGTTGAAATATCATCATGTAATGCGTTGTATATATTTCGACAGGACATATTTTTTCACGGTTTCACACCGCATGATTACGATACCGCTTGTGTAAACAAACAAATGTATGTGGACCGTTTAAAAAGTAGGGGTCAATCTGAAGATTTTGTTTCCGATTCGCGTATTAACGGTAACGAACAAATTGTTGATGGTGAACATTTTGGCGTTACCGAAAATAGTGACAAAAGTAATATCGAAATACCGAAAGTTAAAAGAATGAAACATTCTGGATGCATAAAAAAGAAGAAAAGAAAATCGCAGGAGAATAAAAAATTATTACGTAGACTTAAAAAGTCCTATTCGAAAACTACTAATATATTGATGAATAGAAATAGTTACTTTAAGCGTAGGTTAATTAATAATGAAATAACTCGTAAGCAGCAATACAATTTCGTTTTACCGTCTCACAGCTTGCACTCTTCAAGAGTAATTAAACCAAATAGACGATTTATCGATAGTGATAAGAATAATAAGTATAAGACTAATGCTCAATCGAATGTAAAAATGAAATCATATGCTCAGCTAATTAAGCAAGAAGGAAAATGCGACGAAGACGATTTATCGATTCAAAATGTTAACGGAAATTCTAATTCGGCGAAAAAAAGGAAATCGGAAAAAAATCGCAGCAGAGTTCGCGATTTTAAGAAAGAATCTCGTGTAATTCTTCGGGAAGCTAGGCTTAACATAAAAAGTGATCCGATTAAAGAAGGTCCATTTTCTACGACGTATAATTTGTCATCGGTTAAAGAAGGTAATTTTTTTGAATTACATTTTATATTTCACATAAATACTTTTTGTTTTTCGCTAAATAGGAATTTTTTCATAAAAATAATCTAATTATGTTTTTTCCTTTGAATTATATTTTCAATTTTTATACTATAGTTTATCAATGAACATAGCAAAAAATATTTTTGTTTTGTTTTAGCGAATAATGGAAAAAATAATAAATAAGCAGAAAAAGAAATCGTTTGACGTTTTTTAATAATTTATTTTAGGGACTTAGACATAGTTTCATATGCGGCATATGTGAGTTGGTTTTCTTTAAAAGCTAGAATTCAGTAATGTCGAACTTACACCTCTAGTAATAAGCGAAATCTTAAACTAAAATTAAAAGCTGTAGTTGAGCTTGGCTGAGGAAGATTCTTAGGAATCACACTTTACGGTAATAATTATAGAGAAAATGTGTAAAAAAAATATTCAGGTGCGCAGTAACGTAGATGCTGTGTATTGTAAACGTTAAAAATAAATGGATTAGCGGTCGTATTAGGATGGACGCGTTTAAAAAATATGAAATCGTTTTGAAATCTAAAGTTTACATGTTAACTGAAATCGTTATTAAATTATAGTATCGGAATATTTTTATAGAAGAAATTGTTTATTATGGAATTCGAAATCAGAAGAAATGACTGTTGCGGAAAATTGACTTTGCGCTTTTGTTAGTCCAGCCTAAATGTTTCTTAAATTTAACTTTTTTTTTTTTTTTTTTTTCTAAATATAACTTACGATTTCGTCTTTTATTGTTATTATTATTATTATTATTATTATTATTATTGTGTTCTTTTTATATCACGTTTTTATTATATATAAATTTTATAACTTGAATCTTATTTATTATACGATCATGTTAGCTGGAAACTTTATACAATTCTTCATCAGCTGATAACTCACACTCTTATCTTTAGCGTTAATTATTGACAGATAAAGGGAAAATAAACGAAATTGTAAAAACGTTATGGTGTATTTATGTGGGGGAAAAATTCAAAAAGAAGAAAATTAAAAACTGAAACATGTATAAAAAACTAAATTTCTATAACCTACATTGAGAATTAAATAATAACAAAAAAAGGCACCTATAATTATTAGTATATAATTTTTATATAAACGGTAAATTTGTACATGATGTTTACACTGCAATAAATATACTTCATAAGACGCTTCCAACGTAAGATAAATAAAGACAAAAAATTACCTATTTCTAATAAGAATACGGCGATTAAATGATTAGTAGTGCTCTTAAAACCTTTATACGAATGTATAAGATGGATTTACAGAACATGATTTCAACTCACCTGGTTTAATGAATGCATGTACGTTCCGTATCTACATACATGGTGATGAATCTTTTACTCGGCCGTGAAATTATAAATTTCTATATGTATATATAGCGTTTTCTTTGGTGATATTGCACTGACGGAACCTGTGAAATTAACATCTTTGAGATTTTCCGATATAAAGTAAGAAAAGTTTGATTTTTAATTTTTAGGAGAAGATAAAGTAAATTGAAGTAAAAATGATGGTACTTTATCGTAAATTATTTCTTTTACTGTATTTGGTGATAACGTATTTTATTTGATAATTGTTTTCCTTGTTTGTTTTGTTTTCTATCATTTTGAGTTTTTCAGCGTTTTATCAAATTTTATTTTTAATTTTTTTTTTTTTTTTTTTCATAATCATGATCTTACGAATTATAAAGTAACGTAGGACCACTATCTTTATCAGAAGTACAATATATAAATTTAAAATTACTGACTTACATTAGTTTACATCTTTCATTTAGTACACCATCTTGATTATGATGTAAAAATGCAAGATATTCACTTTTTCGAATAAACATTGCGTCGGACCTCGAAAAGAAGTATAGAAGCGTTTGCGATTCAAAATAAAAATAATGTCGTACTTCAACTTTGCTGGAAGTTAACTTTTGTCAGAACTAGAAGATCTTGAATAAAAATTGATGATAGGTCTGAAATGGAGTACATGAAGTGACAGCAGAATGGCGACACAGTTATTATAATCATATTTTGGATCGGACAAGATGTCATTTTGTAGTTTAAAATATAATGCCTCCGAAATACTTGGATATAAATTGATAACATTGAAATAATTCTGTTACAATCTTATGCAGTTAAATTGAAGTATTCTATCATTTTTATCATAAAAACGTCAACGTATCTGACTTAATTCTTTTGTCCTCTATATTTTGAAAGTTTAAAATGAAAAATGACTCCACATTTTCAAGTTTGATCGGTTTAAAATAAACATAATTTCTATTCTTTCGTCGTAGAAAGGTATTAATTTTGAAATGTTTTTAATATTTTCGAGCAAGTAGACGATCATCTGGATAGTATTTAAATGGACAATTTGAACTGTATTCGTTTTAAATGTAATGCGAATAACAGTTTAGAACATCGGAAACGGAGAAATTACGTATATTTTTAAATTTGCCCTATCATTAATAATTTCCTCAGAAATTAAGATATTAATTGAACTATCTGAAACAGAAATTAACTTATTGTAATCTAGCCGGTCATAAATAAATAAAATGATTGTAAAATAGGAAAACCTGTACATGTTATACGGCACGATAAAGGATCTGGTTACATAACTTGCGGAATATGCGGATGTGTACGTTTTTATAAGTATATACTTCAGACAAGGAAATTCGGTGTGTACAGCTGTGAACCTTGTCGTCGATTTATACTTAGGATGATAACGATATCCAAAGAAAAAAGAAATATGGTTTTAAAGTGTAAAGGATTATCAGGTTGGTGGCTATTTTTATATTACTTATAAATTTAATGTTAAAATTTTATATTTCTGTTTTAATTACGAATAATATATGTGAATATTTATAATCATTTTAAATAGTAAAAAAAAAAAAAAAACTATAAATGAAATGAAGATACAACATTTTGAGAATTTTTTGGGAAGAAATGCAGATCGTGATAATTGATTGTAATAATGATTACAATTTTTTTAAAATTCTAATTCGAGTTTGCGAATGAATTTTGTTACCGCTGAAACTTTCGGATAAAAAGATCTTAAATAAAGTAATTATTTTAATGTTTTCTAATAAAAAAGTAGTACGACTTCGTAAAGTCAACTTCGCTGTAGTTGCTTTGTAGTGTTTTTTCAAACTACGCCACTATGATGAATATGATGCATTTTTGCGAAGTAAAAAGAAAAACAATTATGATAAAAATGGTATTTTTCAATAATAAACAACGGATGCGTGTAGTCAAAAACGCGCCATGACTAACGAAAATCTTGGTCTGACTAAAACGGCAATTGGAGAAAATTTGAACAGCAGCGAAGCAAGGTTTGGTTGAGTGACGGCTAATGCAGATCCATTTTCAAATAGTTTGGAAAACGTGTCAACCGAAAAATTTATATGCGGTAATAAAAAAAGCGATTTGGCGAAACGTACAGGATGTTAAATTGACGAATCACGTAAATGATTAGAGTCACGGTTAGAAGAATAGATTAAAATCCACCGCTATTTTCTTGGGAAACTTATAAATCGTATCATGTAATGTTTAATCGTTTAGCATTTCACTTAAGCAGTAGGCGCATAAATGCATATGCAGGTGGATTCCTCTACGGCTTCTTATACTGCTTGTACATACCTAATAACTGAATAACTAGAATTTGAGATTATGCGAAGGGAATTCTGACTTCTTGCCAACATTTTACTCAGACGGAACATCGCGAATTGATTGAAAATGAAACAATAATTTCAAGTAACTGACGGAAATGTAAAATAAATTATAACAAAATTAACTTTATAACAAACACAAATATCACAAAATGATGAAGGAACTTTTTCAGTCAGAGCTCAGCGATAACTTAACAGTATAAAATAACAAAATTTTATACCGTTAAGCTGAAGCTGGGTTCTCGCTGAAAATGTTCCTTCATCATTTTGTGATATTTGCGTCTGTTATAAGGCTCATTTTGTTGTAATTTATTTTATAGTAAGTTAACAAGCAGTATGGATTTTTACACTAATTTTAACGGAAATGCATTGAAAAGTAATTAACCGACTAAACCGAAAGATTGCGCCACCTATTCTGCATGTATATAATCCATTTCAATTCTAGGTAAAATTTTTAAAATAAAAGGGGTAGAGTAGTTCATAATAGCAATTTTTTTATACTGAGTTCAATAATTATCAGAGGAGATTTGTGATTTGTTAAAATTACGTTGTATTTCGGTATAATTAGCGAAAAAAACACGCGTGAAAAGATTTTATTAATAAAACATAAAAGTTAACATTAAAATTGCAACTTTGAGTTTGATAAACGACCTTCTCATTTTTAAAACTGTTCATTCCGTTATTTAATAAATTTAAACGGATTTTTTTTTTTTCTTCTCTCATTTGCGATGAATAGACAAGCTTCATTTGATATTTAATTATAATTGGTCACTTATGCCCCATGTTATGATTTGCGACACGTTTCCCCCTGATTTATTTTAATATACGAATTGATTTTTTTTTTAGAGTTATATTAATTCAATGTGGTTTATTTCTGTATGGTAACTTAGCGCCAATTCTACTATTTTTATTTCTAGAATTAGTTTTCTTAAAATAGATTAAGCGATACTTCGTTTTATCATGACTTTGCGTAGATATCTTTGAAATTTAACTATCTTTGATAGTTCGACTGGATATTTTTCTTAAATCATGGTAACGAGTGTTACTGGAACCGATCCTTTGATTGTAGTCTTGATCACTGCCAGCTATGTTACCGAACCAAAATAAGACTCAAAAAGTTAGATTTTGTCAAATTTCCGTTCTGAAATGAACTGCTAAAAATCCTCTAATCTAAAGAATATCTACGGTTGAATATAATCCAAGTTAGTGAATTCGAGATTCATGTTTTCTTTTCTGAATATTTCGAAGTGGTTTTTTGTTGCGAACATTTTGCCAGATAAAATTATTTCTGATTTTTAATCCAAATTTAACATTTGTAATTAATAGATGATTTGATAGCTTCAGTCATTTTAATTTGTGTTTTCGTTTAAAGAATTTACGAGGGGCGTTTCAAAAGTCTCCGCCACGCTTTCAGATCTCAACTTGTGGTAACACTAGCGAGATAAACAATACAACGTTATTATATTCGAGACGGTTGTGCGAATAAACGGTAAAAATGTCAAGCTCCTAATTAGCACGCTGTCAGTGTTCGTTTAACCATGGAGCTACCACTACGATGCGCGTACAACTTTTGTGATCAACGTGCAATTATTCGTTAACTCGTTTCGAAAAAATTTTCGGGTAAAAATATACACGACGAGTTAAAAAATACGTATGGTGATAATGCAATGTCGAACTGATCCGTTCGTGAATGGATTCAGCACTTAAAACCAAGATAATCGACACCATGGTGTGGAGACGGGTAAATTCACCGCGGCCGAAAAAATGCAAGCTAGAGAGGTCTGCGAAAAAGCTTATGGCCACGGTCTTTTGGGACTGCTACGGACCTCTTTTGATATCGAATTTATACCCCGACGTACCACCATAAACTTCGATAGTTACTGCCAAACGTTGAATAATTTGAAAAAGGCCATAAAAAACGAGCGACCGGGACTTTTGACGAAAAACCCAATCTTGATCTCTCACGCGACGCTTCAGCACATCGAAAAATGGAAATGGTTGGTCTTCGAACCCCCAACATACTCTCCGGGCCTTGCGCCGTCTGATTTTCATTTTTTTCTCTTGTTAGAACGGTTTTTGGGTACACAACGATTCAACAATGATGACGAACTCAAGAACAACGTGACAACCTGGTTAGAAAAGTTGGACGCGCACTGTAGTGGTAGCGCTCCATGGTTAAACGAACACTGACGGCGTGCCAATTAGGACCTTGAAATTTTTACCAGTTACTCTCATAATTGTCTCGAATATAATGTTGTATTGTTTATCTCGCCAGTGTTCCACAAGCTGAGATCTAAAAGCGTGGCGGAGACTTTTGAAACGCCCCTCGTATTTTTGTGTTCGAATAATGCTTAATGTTTGTTTTCAAATTATCAGAAGGTTTTACAGTTCTACTAATTGTAAGTAGATTGTATGTGTGTACAAATAAGGCATGTAGGAGATTTACTTTAAGCAGATATGTTTTTTCATTTAAAGAGTTTTTATTTGACGGTTATTAAATTTAATTGCGTTAAAAAAGTTAATGAAAAATATTGAAATAAAACTGATCACTGATTAGTGTAATCATTTTTCGTACCAAATATGCTCGGAAAAAACTGAATTTTCCAGAGAAAGCCAAATGATTTCTTGTTTAATTAAGTTAGTATTATTTACGTCTTTAGAAGTCCCGACAATTTTTTTATATTTCGGGTTTTCATTAAATTTACCTGTAAAATTTTTGTAAGATAATTTTAAATTGTGATGTAACGTTGTAAAGATCTCCCGATATGAATAGCACTAATTTCGTCAGAGTTTATAATGCGACCAACAGTGTTTTTAATCCAGCTATAATGGATTATTCGTCATTTTTAGTTATCTGTATGATGGGGTTTTTTTCATTGAATAGAGTAATTTATTAAAACCGTTAAAGTAAGATTGAATAATAAGTATTTTATTATTAAATTATCCATACATAGCACGCATTCTTGGTATTTCAAAACCGCATAAAATATCGACGGTACCGGTTTTTTTAAAGATTTTTTTTAAATAGCACAGTTACTGAACATCTTTGCATATATTTGTGTATTAAATTTTCAAATAAATTGCCAATATTCTCTAAAATTGCGCACATTATCAAGGAATGTTTAGAATGGTGATTTATGCATGGAAAGAACAGGTTTTACAGTTTGGTTAGTACAAATAAATTAACAATAATAAACTTTTTCTCGCTTTTGAAGTATGAATTTTTTCATTAAGTTTTGAGAATTGGAAACAATTTCGCTTTAGATTTTATTAATTTTATTGGGCATTCGTTATCTTATTCTTTTAAAATTTAATTATAAGTATAGCTAAGCTGTTATTTAGGTTCGGGAAATTGTTTTAAATTACACTTCATAAGAGTGAAAATAGATTTTGATGGGCAAGGCTTAAAAACTTTATTATTTCACCGATAGTATATAGTTTTATATTTCACCTTATAGCGCTATTTTTTGGCGACATGTTTTTAGACAAGGTCTATTTATGGAAGTTGATTATTACCATGAATATGTAATTTGCTGTTATAAAACATGTTAGTTTATAATTTTATTTATTAAAATATATTTTTGCGTTTGGCGTTTTGTATTTATTTATTTATTTTTTTTTTCGACTTTAGCCTCCATGGACTACGCTAAACAACTAAGTCTTCATTTTACATCTTGTCTTTTTTTCTTCCTTAACATCTTTCCAATATTTTTTAAAACCCTTCATCCAAGCATTTTTATGGCTTATCGAAAGCGATCTATTCCGATTTACTTGACTTATTTTAAAGTCTGAAATCGCAACTGTTTTATGAAACCCTTTTTTGTTAAATATTTGTGTTTCGGTAATACCCGTTGATTTCATATCCTTTTCACACTCATCGAACCATGCAGGTCTTATTTTCTTCGTTTTCATAAATTCACAAATTCTTTTAATTAACACCTGTCTTCCTGCATTCTGATAATATGCCGGTAAAATAATAATCTTCTTTTCCTTATTGATATAGACAATGATTCGATTTTGTTAATTAGTTTATGCATTTACCATTGTGTATAAATATTTAAACACTTTAGAAAAACCGTTTTTGACACAATTAGTTTACGTTTTATTTATAAGTTGTACATGGTTCTAGTTATAATTGGCAGAAAGGGAGGGGAAAAAAAGAGTATTTTGTTTTTAACAAATAAAATTAAAATTAAAATAAGGCATTGCCTTTTTGTTCTAATGATGGATAAAGTATTGCTATTCGAAATGTTAACCAAGAGGAGACGACGAGGTTTTTACTGAAAGTAAATAAACGGAAAATATAAAAATGCCACGAAGTTATTTCTAATGACTTTAGATATAGTAATTATAAAATTATTCAGTTAATAATGTATTAAAAAAACAACTGGTTTCTAGATGTATGAAATGATAGTTTTTTAATCATAAATTATTTCTCGTACATATAATACATATATAATTGAATGACATCTTAATCTTAGCCGTTTTCACGTACCTGATTGACTGCCATTAAAAATTTTATTTCCATTTGATTTTGCGTGCAAATTTTTGAAAAAAAAAAAAAGAAAAGCTGATTTTTAAATGGTCAGTTGAAATGTCAACTAACGAAGTAATGCGCGTTATTATGCGATTAAAAAATATTGCAATTAATTGATATTTCAGATATTGGAAAGTGTGTTATTCCTCCGATTAATCGTCGCAGATTTAAACAAGACTTTAGAGGTTTGTCGTCAACTCGTTGTTCTGCATGCTGGCTAGTGCTGTCTTTGGAGAGGTACACGATGTCTGCTTCTATACGTAGTAGATTGATTTGTTTACTACCTGCAAATATGAGACCGGCAATCTTGTCTGCTGTGAATAAAAGTGATAAATTTGTTAATCCTAAGGATTTAATAGGTATACATATGTCAACTTTTTCTTATTTACCTAAATTATTACCATAGAGTTAGTTCAATGGCATTAATCTTATTACCTACAACAAATAAGTAATTCTAAACGTATAAATTAAAAATAAATTTACGATAAGTACGGTGAACGCACAGTATAATCTGGTTACACGCTACTGTGACTTGTTCACTAATTGGACGAATACCTTCATTAGCTTCTAATTGTTTGTTGTATATATAACACATAGTCGTTGTACTTTTTTGATGTCCCGTTGTAATACATCTTCGGAAGTAGTTTCAATTTATAATATAAAATTGTCATCATTTGATAGAGCGAAATGCAATGGTTGGAATCAGAAGAAAAGTAATTAACTTTCTTTCGCTGGACTAGCTCTAGTCGGTTAAAAAGGATTAACGAGATTCACTCAGATCAAAACAAAATGAAAAACCATTTGTTGTTGCCATCTTTTTTCCTTTTATATTTGTTTAATGTTGTTTCTCAGCCGTCGTTATGCTTTTATTCACATCAAATTCGTTCGATGCATTTATTATTTTGTCCGCCATGTAGTTTAATTAAAACATAGCGCGCGCAAATTGTTTAAAAAACTTATTCGGTATGAAACACGTCTTCAAATTTAACACAAATATTTACAACAATTTCCTTGACGTAATTTTACTTAAAATAGCATTTAGATGCATTCACGAAATTTTAAATAAACTACAGCAAACGTGCAAAGTGTTTCAAAAATTATTCGTTAGATAATGCATCATTATAAATTTGTAACATTGTTAGCAACACAGAACTCTAATCTAACTTAGACTACGAAAAGTATGATTTTGTTCTAGAAATTCTAATTTTAATTTAGCGCATAATTATTTAAAACGTTTTAAAACTGTATTCCCAAATGTAAAAGGCGATGTATTATTTAAAAAAAAGAATTTAGATATGTTTATTAAATTTTTATTTAAAATAAAGCGATCGAAAAATTATTTAAAACGTTTTAAAACTATATTCCAAAATGTAAAACGCGATGTTTTTTTAAAAAAAAAAAAAAAATTAGATATATTTTTCAAATTTGTATGTACAAGAAAGGGATTTCAGAAAGTATTTAAAACGTTTTAAAACTATATTCCCAAATATTGTACATTTATTGAACTTAATTCAGTTTGGGTATTAATTTTATCGTAGTAAAAAACTGAATTTAATTCAGCTAATAAGTTAACACAACATTTATTGATTCTGAGGCGGTACGAAGTTCGCCGGATCAGCTAGTATATTATAAATAATCGTAGGAAAAAACATAACTGAACCTTAATGTCTGCATTATGACAGTTTTATTCTTTTTATCCCTGTTTAGATTTATGGGTAATCAATCACTCTGTAAAAATTTCTTATTCTTGATAAAAGCCTATTCATTCATGTTGCAGTATCCGTTCTTGCTAGTATCTTCTAATGGAAACTTAATAATTTGCTTATGATTTGTGTTAGATAATTACTATGTTTAGAAATAAGAACTTTCTAATTATATTGTCTTTACTTTCTTAATTTTCTTCAAACAGCTTCATTTTTTACTCTTTCCATTCGTCAAATTTTTTATAAATTTTAAAAGGTTTTTGTATTCTTTTTGTTTATCATGTTCTTGGATCGCAAAAAAAAAAAAAAAACGTTGTACTCTTGTAAATGCTTTAATAATGTATTTGTTTGATTTTCTATCAATATTTTTAAATAAATGTAAGTCGTTGTTTACTTTCTGTTATATGTCATATTTACGTCTATTTATCTCTTTCTCTCAGCTTCTATCATTTATTATGATACCGGCTAAGTATTTGTGTTTTTTTACTTTTTTTAAAACTTAGTTATTTCACTTTATTGACATTATTATCTTCTATTTTGCTTTATCTCAGAACTATAGTCTTTTTTTTTTTTTATTTTGATATTATGTAGTAAAGTTAAGTTTTCTATTTTGAGTTTTAGTTGATTTCCTCCCTTATATTCTTTTGTTTCCTTGTCGTTTGCGCTGTTGACTTTATCCGCTGTTGTCGTAGAATTTTAACTAAAATCACTATGTCGTCTTCAAATTCGAATTCATTTATATTATAATTCCGCTAATGTTCATTTCTTTTAAGTGTTTGAACACGTTCCGTAAACTGATTTTTTAATTTTTTAAATTTCACAAAATGTACATACATATTGCGCAATTTTATTTTTTAATGGAGTTTTAAAAAGTATAACTTAAAAAAAACAGCGTACGTACAGTTGTTGAAATACTCGATAATCTTTTGAATATCCGGCGATGTAGGTAATCAGCATTGCAAGGAACTTATAACTCAACCGTACGAAATTAATTATAATACATCGATGTTTTCATATGATTTCATGTCGTTATAAATTCCTTTTTATATATATTTGTATAAAAAAGAATTCACATTTAAAATATTTTACATTTCACTCATGTTTTTCTTTTTTTCATTGATTAAGGGGCGGTAAAATGTATCATGTATGCGTGTACCAAAGAAATTTTTCTAGCAAATTATCGTTCTTGAATTATAACAAACAGAAAGTTTTGGGAATCGAACATTTATAAACATTTTTATTATGTTTGAGAGTTTATTGAATTTATTCTATGCTTTATCTTCTGATTAAACAGTAAAATGAGTTTTAATTAACGGTTTAAATTTCTCTAGGAGGTTCTGAATGCGGCACTGCTGTTCAAGCAACTAGTATTCTGAACAATAGTCAGAATTTTTTATCCGATACGAAACCAGTATTTATTAACTGCGAAGGTGAAGAGAAATCGCGTAAGCCTAAAATAAACGTTTCGATAGGTGAACAAAAATCAAAGCCGAAGGTAGTTGTTTTACGGCGAGGTAAGTTCAAGAGTGTTTGGTTTTTTATTTTACAATAAGACTTAAAACGTTTTTTCTTTTTTCTTTTTACTTTTTGACATGAATATGTCTTACACTAGGGGTCATTCTGAAAATTTGTCCGTCCCACGAAGCGTCACACATAAAGTCTCACGAAATGTTACCGTGACATTATCGTATATATATAATTGTACACTCCCCCTTCCCACGCGCACATATATATTAATTACAACGTAATTCTTAGGCTACTTCCCATTAGAAAAAAGTACCAAAAAAAGGCCCAATTTTATGTTACGTTTGTTATATTTTATAGGATTTTTGTGATTGTTATTTAAAAAATGTCACAATTTTATGTAACGAAATATGTAACGAAAAACTGTTTTAATTTTATATAATGAAAGTTAAATGTTAGGATAGGATTTTTGTGATTATGTCATTTTTTTTGTGTTGATGCTAGTAAGAATTACGTTGTAAATTTTGATCATTTTATACAAAGTATAGTGGAGGAAGAGATAGAAATGCAAGCAAGAGGGATCAAGGGGCGCAGCCCCTTGCGAAGCCAAAATGGTCGAGTTATAAATATATACATATATGTATATATATGTACATATAAATAATACTTTATTTACGTTTGTATGGTACTATAATATAGTCTTTGCATGCTTCTCCGGATGGTGGGACTTCTTATTCATTAACCTACACAGTAATAAGAAATGTATTCATTATGTTTCCAAAAACGAAAACTGCCACTGAAGGCAAACGTGAATTGCGGAAACGAAAACGGGACGATAAACTTTGCAACAGCGAAGAATTTGCCACATTTATTTGTGATTCGCCTTTTAGTTCGAAAACGACAGATGTAGGAAAGTTTGAAGCGTTTCTTCAATTACGTACGTCTAGTACACAAAAACTGAAAACTGACGCCGAACGCAAACGCGAATTACGTCAACGACTTACCAATGACAGTTTGAAGCTAGAGTCTAACAAACTGCGAAAGCGCGTCACTCGTTTGGAAAAAAAGGAGAAAGTAGAGGAACGTAAACGCAAAGTTGCTAGTGAAACTGACAAAAGAAGCGAGGATTCGACTTCTCAGCCACCCTTATCTGTGATCGTCTCTGGTTTGAGCGCGATATGAAGAACGCTCCATCGAAAGCGATTGATTTCCTGCGCAAAAAGTACCCGCACGTCAATGTGTACAGCGTGATTTTATATGATACATGTCACAAATCACTTCTTGCTGACGAGATTTCGCGCTTGGCCACAATTAACGTATTTTATTATCCTCAGTGTCCGACATAATTGCCTCCGCTTGATGCCGTCTCTGAGTGGCTTATCTCGCCACGTCTGCCGTTTATGCAAATCCGAGCCTCCGGTTTGTGCATGGTTCGAAAGGCATCGTCGGATAAGTGCTAAACATTCCTGTGGACGTAAACTTAATGGTTTCGGAGCTACCACGTCAGGTCGACGATGATTGCGTGTTCAATGTGCACAGGAAGCGCTATCTCCTTCACAAATCGACCTACCTCACCGGGTATGTGAAAAAATGGGTAGTGACAGCCTGGCTTTGTTTCCTCGTGTCGAAATTTTATACTGCAACAACGGCTTTCGCATCGACAAGTCGCTGTATTGCGAGTATGACAACTCATCAGCTCTGGTGACCGTTTCCAAAGATGAGACCAATGCGTCCAATGAACCCATGATCGAGCCCATCTCCGAAGATCCAGCGCTCGCCAACAATCTTCTGCTCGCAAAACAGCACACATTGATGTGGAGAGAGGACAAGTACCTGAAACTTGCTCCACGGGCGAAGGTGATCCTGCCATTTCTATGAGCGGATGTTTTGCGGACAACGCTCGTGAACGCAGATCCAGTGAAGCGTTGTTTATATTTTAATAAACTCATCGACACGATCGTGTACTTGCTCAAGTCAAACTCGTGCTCTCCATTCGGTCGATACCGCGTCGTAGATTACTTTAAATGTATCGAATTTCAGCATCGCGACAATGCGTATGCGCATCTCCTTCTCTGGCTTGCGTATAATACGAAAGAATGCATCGATGAAAAGATGCCAGCGATAATGCGCCTCATCGAATCGCTCATCAGCGTCGATTCGAACCGATTTGAACGACGAGGAAAATAGACGATGTCGTTTTGGAGCTGGATTGTGTTGCTCCAGAAGGGGACCGTCGTCACGACCGCCGCAAGCTAAACTATGACGATATGTACCGTTCGCTTGAGTTTGAAAAGTTTGTCTCCTTAACCGACTTCTTTCGGCATCACAGCGTTAAAACATATGGTTATAATCTTGTGAGCTGGTATCACTCCTCCGGAAGTGTTTCTCAAACGGACAATAGATTAGCGTTGGATAAACAATTTTAACCCATAGGTTGTAAAAGTTTTGTGCTCAAATTGCGACATTCAGTTCATTTTGGAAGAGTTCTTGTGCGCCCGGGTATGTGAACAAAGCGAACCACAGAATCAGCAATTTACAGCGCGAATTGATCAAATTGCGCGAGAAGTATCCCGATAAAGACTACAGTGCCTTGTTGACTGAAGTTAGGTTGACGATGTTGAACTCGGTAGGGAATTCATCGCAAGAGGCCGCCTAGTACCTTATCGAACTTGACGAGCATGAAGCGCACATTATGGATGGGCGTAACGAGCTTGAATCAAACTTGGATATCGCCAAAGTAATGGAAGAGTGCCGCCGTCTGTTCGCCAAAGACGGAGACAATTCTGGAAACAACGAATGAAAAGACAGAAGAGTTCGTCCGGAGTAAGGTGGTAGACGAGGATTTTGTACGAAACGTGCGCGACGGCCTAGACGACGACATCAGAATGCGTGTCATGAAAAATTACGACGCATACCTCCGATGTCAATGTAAATACCGTATTCGTCTCTAAAGAATCACTTTCTGTACAATAAAAATCATAAATACGTCGGCTTTCACACTCGTTTATTTTTGTAAATTCTGGCCCGGGAAAAAAGCCAGTCCACTGACGGCTCAAAGAAAAAAAGTATATATTCCTATATCGAGTGAAAAAATAAAAGAAAGGTAAAGTTACCCGCAAGATATAAAGCTAGACTAATGACGGTTCAACGAAACAACTTAGACAATTTGTATGTCGAGTGAAAGAATATGAAGGAAAGCCGGAGCTACCCATAAGATATATTCATGTATTAATGTATCTATGTAAAGCGTAGATACTTGTTTGCTTTTTATAAAATTTTTGATTTTTTTTTCTTTTTTTTTCCCGCTTTTATTATGACATTATTTTATCTTAAATATAGAAACAAAAAGTTCGTAACGATATTAGAGGAAGTTGAATTAGATAATAAAACAGTAGGGGTTATTCAAAAGACTTAAAAAATACCACATGTCGGAGATAAAGTTCAGAATTGAAATTTCAGATGCATTCAAATAAGAACACATGTTAAACGAGGGGGTGGATTTTCACATTTTTTATTTTTCAACTGCGTCTTTGGAAAACGGATATTCGTGAATGGGGCGAAGATATTAATAATGAAAATTTATAAAATGGAGTAACTATAGGATTTAAAAATAAAGGAATAAGAGTCAATTGTCTGAAGTTTGCAGATAATCTAGTGAGAGACAGTAAAAAGACAAATAAACCATTTAAGGATATGCAGGCGACAAAGGCAGGTCTACCGAATTACTTGAAAAAAATGCAGTTTGAGATGGTTTGTGGTCGCTGTGTTTGAAAAAACCAATAATAAAAGTCGAAACCGACAAAATGGAAATTACGCACCGGTTAACAAATGGAATTTATAAGAAAAAGTCACTATTCTTTAATACTAAACTTTAGATACTATTGTATACGGTAATTTTGCCGGAAGCGTTCTATGTGGCGGAATGCTTTATGTTCAATAAAAAAGGATTGATCAAAGCATTAGATATCGAGGAGAACAAATGGCGATCAAAATATTAGGTTCAATTTACGAAAACAAAAATTATGGGAAAAGACGTAATGACGTTAATCTTGAAAAATAACAAATAAAATCAGGATGAGAAGTATTGATTTTTACAGCCATACAGTAAGATTATAAAGACAACTAGATTAAAGGAACTGGTTGTAAAGAAACTGAACGAGATATGACAGAAATGGGAGTTATTGATGTAGATTCTAAAAAATTGCACTGTAAAGAAGAAACTGATAAAAAGAAGAAATTCTCAGAAGAATTGAAAGTACGCAAAAGTCTAATATAGTCGAAAGAATGAAAAGAAAAGCATTGAAAGAATATTGGACAAAAATTAAAGACAAAGGAGGAGAAGACGACTAAAATTACGTGGTCCACAGATGCTCGAAACGAAAAGAAGATGTAGAAAATAATCAAATTGAACGTGTGTTGTTGATTTTTGGTAAGTTGTGAAATATAATACTGTGCAGGAATATATTCGCGTAGTAAAATATTATCCTGTTTTTTATTTATTGGATTCAACGAGATTAGTTTATTAACTTGTATAACGTTAGAATAATTACAACGAGGTAAAATTATTTTTTGGGATTTGATCTTTATAATTTATAGTTCTAGGAAGGGCACTATTTTTGTGTTACGCAGTCGCATCATAAATTCTGCTACAATATTTGTAATCATGTGTAGAGAGTAATTTAGCGTTTTAAAATGTGGCAAAACTGCGAAGACGTAATTTAGACGTTGGCTACACAATCTTTGGTAATTCTAGTATAATTACTGCTCGGGAATCGCGCAGTCATGGAGAGAATTATACGTAAAATTTGTGTTGTAGTTGTTTTATATCGTGCTGATAAACTGACTCCGAAAATTTTTATGTTGCTTAGCAAAATCAGAATTAACCGACATTTCATCTATTCTACTATTACGTTGAAGAAACGGGTGATGATTGACTACTAAACCACCGTCCGTGTACTATATGAATCTTCAAACTTGCGATTCCCGCGTGTGCAATTGTTTATCGAACTCTTTTGTGCAATTAGCTTTTAGCGAGAGAAATGAAGGTCTCTGAACGGTCTATTTGTTGAGTACTTTGTGAAGATTTATAATTAGCTGTATTTCAGAGGTTTACGAGTTAGTTATTAACTCATAAGTTGTGTGAGAAATTCGTAAAGAGCGCTCCAAAAAAGTTGTTGGAAAAAGTGTGTTCAAAAAGGCTTTTTTTTTATTATTATTAATGAAAAACTTTTCATAACTGAAGAGAAACCGTCACTGAGATTCATTTCCGTAAAACAGACACGAAGGTAGCTGCCGTAGTATATGAAAACACAGTTTTAGAATTACACTTTTTTCGGTTTTTCAGCAAAACTCAATATCTGCTCAGAAAGCCAAGCGTGTGCAATAATGGTTAGTGAAAAATATTCCTTTGTTCATCGCGGCATGTATTTGGTCGTTTAACAGCCGAGATTTTAATCCGCCGGATTACAAGTTGTGGGGTTGTTTCAGAGGTATACCACCTGTGGTTGTCGATACTTTCATCGAGTAATTATAAAAATGTTACATGAAAGCCGCATCTGAAATACTTTTTGATATCTTGTATGCAGCAAATTGAGAGTGGTTGAAAATGTATCGAAAATTAATAGCAGTTATTTTGAATAAATTTGATGCCAGTTTTTTGTTTACATTTTAACGATGAAATTATAAAATAATACAACTTTCTATTCTTGATTTATTTGAGAAAGAAAGGGTTATAGAATTTGTGACGAGACTGCATATTTTTGGGCTGATGTTTTGGTCGTGTGTGAGTAATGTAGAATAATTATCGATGTGAAAAATATTTTTGTAATAATTAAACTTTTTGAAAAGTCTGAATTTCAAATATATTTGAATACTAATTCGGCGCGTATGTTTCTTAATATAGGTTCATCAATATATAGAAAACTAATGAAAAATCAGCAAACAGAAACTGATACAGTTCAAAAAAATACTAATTCAGAGAATTTTGTTCGCATTTCACAAGGTCCTCGTATAAAACATGTATGTCGTAGTGCTTCTACAGTGCTAGGAATGAGTTGTGGTCCGGATATTAATACGAATAATGGTTTGTACATTTAATACTTTTTTTTTTTATCTTAAAACGTTTCCATATTAACCTACTTATGATTTGGTGTTTTTTTGGAACTATAGTTGCTGAAACTTTACTTTGTGTAAGAAACTTATTTTTTTATTATGATTGATTATAATTCAACTTTTAATATTATTGGATGTTTTAAATGTAGGTATATTATTACTCAACATTTTGTTAATCAGTTGTAAAAAAACCTAATACTTGCTTTGTACTTGACAGTCTTTTGTTAAACATATTATCATAAACGGAAAGGATCCGCTCCTACATAATTAAATAGCTTAAGAAAATCTCGATTTTTTTTTTTTCACTGCGAAATAAAATCGGTACAAGTTTCAACATTTTGTAGTTAATTTAATGTAGTTGTAATTATGAATTAGTATTACGCATATTGATGTGTGCGTGCGAGTCTAGTTGCGATGAAATGTTGCTATGCTCGAAGTTATTGAATTTTCAGACAAAACTTGAATTTATACATTAGCTTCAAGTCCGAAATTTTTTAATGAAAATTGAACATAATAACTTGACGAACGAGTAGACGTGAAGAGGAAAATAATTATTTTTTAATAACAAATTCGTATAAAATTAACTGAAATTCTTGAAAATTAGAGGAAATTAGTACATAAATGATCAGTTTAGGAGAATAGTGTAAAAAATATATTGGTTCTGAAAATTAGACAAGCTGATAAATGATGTATAACCAAGAAAGTAGATGGGAGAATCTTTATTTTTTTTATTTTTTTTAGGGTTAAATTCAGCAACATAAAATGGCTGATATTTATAATTACATTAATAATAAGATAAATTTCACTTGTAAGTTAACAAACCGGTTATCATTGGCTCCGTTGGCCGGGTTTATTGCAGCGAAAATAAGATATATCGTTTAGTCATATTATATTATATTAGTGTTACGGAAACTAAACGTTAACTTACACCCTGTCAAGAAAGTATCGGGAATTGTTAAATAAAACGAACAATTTTTAATTTTCATCCAAATTTATTTTGTCACCTTCAAAATAACATCCATTCGAAGCGATGCACATATGCCAACGCTTTTTCCACTCGGCAAAGCACTTCTGATAGGCGGTTTCCGGGATGGCCTTTAGCTCTCGCGTCGCATTCGTCTTGATGTCATCAATCGATTCGAAGCGCATTCCCCGTAGCGGAAATTTGAGTTTTGAGAATAGGAAGAAGTCGCAGGGTGCTAAATCTGGTGAATACGGCGGTTGTTCGATGATATTTACCGAGTGTTTGGCCAAAAACTCATTCACAATTATGGCTTTGTGAAACGGCGCATTATCGTGATGGAGAATCCAAGAATTGTCGACCCACAAATCGTTACGTTTACGACGGATAGCCTCTCTCAAACGTCTCAAAACACTTAAGTAAAACTCTTTGGTGACTGTCTGTCCGGCTGGCACATATTCATAGTGTACCACGCCTCGAATATCGAAGAAAACAATCAACATGATCTTCACTTTCGATCGGCTTTGGCGAGGTTTTTTCGGCTTTGGCGCGCCAATTGGCCGCCATTCGGACGATTGCTGGTTCGTAAGCGTGTCGTACTCGTACACCCATGTCTCGTCACCAGTAATTATCTTTTCCAAGAAGGTAGGATCCAAATTGGCTCGATCCAGCATGTCTGCAGCTACCTGTTCTCGGTACTTTTTTTGAAAGAAATTCAGGTCTTTCGGAACAAGCCGAGCCGCAACGCGTTGCATACCCAATTTTTCGTGCACAATCGTACGTACGCTCTCGTGTGACATGCCCAATCCATGAGCCATCTCTCTCAAGCTCACATGACAATTTTCAGCAACGATTTCCTTGATTTTATCGACGTTATCATCGGTCACACTCGTTGAAGGCCGTCCAGAGCGAGGCATGTCTTCGACCGTCTCCCGACCATCCTTGAACGCTCTGTACCACTCGTAAACCCGCGTTTTTGATAAAGCAGATTCACCAAAAGCCTTCTGTAACATTTTCAGTGTATCGGCACAAGAAATTTCGTTCGAAACACAGAATTTAACACAAGTACGTTGTTCAATATTTTCACTCATTGTAAAACTTCGACAAAACACTTCAAGGTCGACTGATTTTAACAGCTGCTGTAAACACACTGGTTGACAGATCGCGCTAAAAATAGGCATCACAATACAAAACAGTTGTACCAACCTGGAAAAAAAAAATTATCTGCCTAGCTATTACCCGGGAGATTTAAATTGACAATTCCCGATACTTTCTTGACAGGGTGTATAATAAAAGTTTAAACTGACCGTTAAACTTGGCGCAAGATGCTTTTCCGAAGGTCTGGTTGTTTTACATAGCAAGTATTTAAAAGGTCTCAATAGTTGACCGATATAGCCGAATTACTTTTATATTATTTAAATAATATTTCTTAGTTTTCTTATTTAATTGATAAGCACATAGGGGGGTTTCTTAAGGTGTGGAAATATTACCGTATAAATTTCAGGATTTTGTTTCTTCAAAAAACTTCAGATACGTCAATTTGGAATTTTAATATAATAAGAAGTACATATATTAAAAAAAATATACCAAAAAAGTAGATGCGTTTTTTTTTTTGTTTTTTTGTCTTTTTATCCAATCCCCTTCATATCGAAACTTTTTACTTTCCAGTATTTATACAAACGATTATCTATTCGAATACAGGCAGTTTCGATTTCTTTTTTAAACAGTCTTATTATTAAAAATAGTAAGTTAATAATAACAAATATAATAAACAATTATAACAAACTAATAAGATAAATTTTCTTACTTAGTAACGTTTTCGGGCATAACCATCATCAGCTAAACCAATATGTGAACAGATACAAATTCTAAATCACACTGAGGTCAACAAGGGAATACAGTGGTTTATATATAGGTTTAAAATAACAAATATACAGTCAATGGTCATAACTATTAAAAGGGTGTAAAGTACATAGACTATAATAAATAATATTTAAGAAATTTAATGATCAAGTTTAAATAAATATAAAAATATATAACATAGATATTATAATAACCAAAACAACTGATAAACTAATATACAACATATATGGGAAACAAACAACTACTGACACTATAATAAACAAAATGTCAAACCACCCTAATCAAAATAAACATTCATAGCTATAAATAGATTAATAAACACTCCTATGAATTCAAATAAAAAACAAAATGAAATAAAAATATTAAAAACAATCGCAATAAATAATGGTTACAATGAACAAATAATTGAAAAATTAACACATAAAATAAAATCAAAATTGAAATATAAACAGAAAAATGATATTAACAACAAGAAAGGATGGATAACATTTACTTTTATAAATAACAATATATACAAATTAAGTAATATTTTTAAAAAACAAGGATTAAAAGTAGCTTTTAAAACCAATAATAAACTAAAAAATAAAAAGTAATTACTATAAATACAGGAAATAATAATATATATGAAAATAGTGGCATATATAAAATTAACTGTGTTGACTGTGAAAAAACATACATCGGCCAAACAGGTAGAAAAATTAAATGTAGATACGATGAACACATAAAATCATTTAAAAACAATGAAATAGAAAAATCCACTTACGTCGAGCATTTGATAAAGAATAAACATAAACCAAATTCTATAGAAAAAAACAGTCACAGTCTTAGCTAAATATGATAAAGGTAATGTGCTATGAACATAGCTGAAAATTACTATATAAATAAACACAAAAGTAATATTCTAAACGATCAAATCCCAAATAACAATAACCCCCTATTTAATATAAAATTTTAAAAATTATGTTATATATTTATATTATTATTTAAATTTGATCATTAAATTTCTTAAATATTATTTATTATAGTCTATGTACTTTACACCCTTTTAATAGTTATGACCATTGACTGTATATTTGTTATTTTAAACATATATAAACCATTGTATTCCCCTTTGTTGACCTCAGTGTGATTTTGAATTTGTATCTGTTCACATATTGGTTTAGCTGATGATGGGTTATGCCCGAAAACCTTATACTAAATAAGAAAATTTATCTTATTAGTTTGTTATAATTGTTTATTATATTTGTTATTATTAACTTACCATTTTTTTATATATTTAACAAACAGTATGAAAAAAGATTCTTCACTAGTCTTATTATTATTTTTTATTAATTCAATTGTTTATTTTAAAATTTTAGAAATTAATGAAAAGCTGAAAGATAATATAAAATATCCCGCGGATAGACCGCAATCAAACAATAGGTGAGTAAGGAATTACAAATTTGTCTTTACTCGTGGGAAATAGTTGTCACTTTTTATATACTTTAATTTTCATTATTCAAAATGTGATTTTTTTGTTTCTATCTAGACTTGATAATAATACGGAAAAATTTTTACCACAATTATGCAGTAATAACCGAATTCGGCAAGCTTCTGAAAATCAGTCAACGTTAACTTCTGCATCATTAGATGATAACGAAAATTTTTCTCGATCGTACGGGGTGAGTTCTGTTTTTTTTTTTTTTTTTTTGTAATATAAGACTCTTTATAAGCATTTATAAATTCTTGTGAAATAAATATAGCTTGTTTTTTTTCAGTTTGAACAATTTAATATCAAAGCAAGTTTAAATAAATACGGAAAATTGTGTATTGAGTATTTCATTTCTACAGATACACCTGTAAAATACAAACCCGTTTCTTAGAACCATGCGGACGTCTCTTAGATCTACAGATAATTATTGTTTTCTATAACTTTTAGAAGAATAAGTTTTAATTGACTACGTCATTTTTTAATCTATGGTTTTGCGTAGTAATTTCTACATGTTATATTCCTTCCGTTACGTAAAATGGTTCGCAAAACGTTAAATAAAAACGTTACACTTGATCAATATAAAATTTTCTCGTACATACACGCATACACGGTCTGACAATTAAGTAATGAGAGTAATTGCAAAAAACACGTATATTTCAAAATTAAGGTAAATCAATATGATCCCCTTCAAAATATTTTTACCGTTTGTAACTATATACTGATTCCAGCGTTTTTTCCAGTTTTCGTATCACTTCTGGAACGCTTCAATTGGCACTTCTCTGAGTGCCCTTCTTGTTACGGACTATTGGATGTCAGCTAGCGACACTCAAAATTAATTCGTTTTACGACTTGTTTGATGGGTGGGAACAGGAAAGGGTCGCACGATAACATATTCGAGTAGTACGGGGGTTGGGGAATCATTGGAATGCCCTCCGTGACCAAAAACCGGGTCACTGAAGGCACGATGGCATGTTTTCGTCATGAGGGATCCATGTTTTCGCAGTCCTCTGACAACCCTTTTCCGCAACCATTCGAAGTGGAAATGTTAATTCATGGTCCATCGAAGTGCATCACAAATAATTCCATGTACACTACCCCTTTGCTCCCCTAAGAAGCAAATCATCATTGTTTTGACTTTTGACTCGCTCATTTTTGCTTTTTTGGTTTTGCTGAGTCAGGAGACAGCCACTGTTGGCTTTGTCGCATTGTTCTCGGATCATGCTGAAAAAAACAAGTTTCATCGCCGGTAATTACGCGATCTAGAAGAATTAGATATCATTTTCAACCTGTTCAAGACAGTTTTGTGCAACGGACCTTTTCACTCAAAAAGATTTTTCCGAATCGTCTTTGCACAACGATTTTTCACGGGCAAATCTTTAATTAAATTCTTTCCAACTGTTTCATGGTTAGTGCTGAGTTCTCCGAACAGTTAGTGGCCGATCTTGACGCACAAGAGTGCGTTAACGCTGCACATTGGTGTTAGTTCCGGAACTTCAATCGGCGGCTCATCTTCGATATTTTCTCGATCGTTTTTAAACTTTTTATGCCACCGGAAAGTACCTGAGCACGATTCACGGCTTCATCACTAAATAACCGCTTTATCAAACGTTTCCTTCGCAGATTGGCTGAGTTTTGAAAATAATTTTATTGCGCAGTGCTAAATTATGCCGTTACATAATCGTGGAAAGTAACACGTGAACAGACACTTGAACAACATAATACAACTGGAGAACTAATGATCGTACGAAGTTGGCAAAATTATCTGCTGATAGAGGAGGGATAGAAGGTTAACCTCTCAGAGTTTCAGGTTACGCGCGGGAAAAAATCTTTCTATTCCTCAATCTTTCGATTGGTGGTCAATCTTCTTGGAAGTACTATACTTAGAATCGCGATGTTTTTAAATCTCTAGCTTGTGCTTTCCGTTTCATTAAGTGGTAATTATCCGCTTTGGTGTCTTCCAATATTTGCCTGATGAATTTCTGACCCATTCTTGGTCTTTTTCCGTTTATTAATCCTTCTATTTTATCGTTGTTAGGTATCTATTATTTCTTCTAACTCATCCTAACCCAATTACATCTTTCTCTTATGGTCCTCATTAAGCATCTTTCTTCATTAATGCGTTCGAGCACTTCCGTATTTCTAATTTTATCTAGCCATTTAATTTTTTGCATTTTCCTCCAACACTATAATTCGAAAACCTCCAGTTGTTTTTGCCTTCCCCCTTATTTATTGTCCACGTCTCTGCTCCGTATAAGAGAGCACGCTACATACGTATGTCTTTATTAATTTTTTCCGCAGTTCTACACTTATGGCTTTGGACGTTAACAATGAGTTCTTTCTGATGAACGCGGCTTTCGCCTGCGCTATTTTGGACCTTATTTCCTGGTCACATCTTCCATCCTCTGGTATTATTGAGCCTAGGTATCTGTGGTTTTTATATATTGTATTATTTCATTATCTAATTTTTTTTCTAATTCCTTATTATTCTGCCTTTTTACTACATCTCGTAACAACCGTTTTCTTTTTATTTATTGTTATATTATACCCTTGAAGTATCAAATTTAGCTTAGTCAACGCATCGGAAAGGGCCGCTTCATTATCCGCTACTACCGCTATGTCGTCGGTAAATCTAAATGATTTTATCTTCATTCCGCCAATATTAATTCCACCGTTACTAATTTCCTTCCATTATCTGAACTCTTGCTCTATATATGTATTGAATAACAGCGGTGATAAACTGCATCCCTGCCTTACTCCTTTCCGGATTCTTGCTTCTTCGTTTGAGTTTTTTCCTTTGATAATTAGTTTTTGTATTTTGTATAGTTATTTTATTATTCTTCTATCCTTGATGTCTATGCCTACTCCTTTTAAAGTTTTATCCAAAATTTCCCAATCAAAATTATCGAATGCTTTTTCTAAATCTGTCATTGCAATATATACTGATTTATCTACTTCTAACTTCCTTTCAATCACCATGCGGAGGCCTAGTATTGCTTCTCTTGTTTCCTATAAACCTCCAAACAATAAAAGAAGCTTCTCAAACGACGTCACCTCTCTTATGAGACATAGAGGGAAAGTAATCTTGCTAGGAGATCTAAATGCTAAAAATAAAATTTGGAACTGCTTCAGTAATAATTATGCTGGCAGTACACTTCATAAACTTTCAACACAAAATAATTTTCGTATTTTAGCTCCCCGCGAGCCTACTTATTTTCCATCGATCTCAGGCAACAGACATAGTGTAATAGATCTCGTAGTGGCCAAGAATGTATAAAACATTACTTCCCCCTTTTCCGTTAGTCAGTTATCTTCTGACCACAACCCAATATTTTGTTCTCTTTCAGTTAATGATGCCATACTTACTAAGCTTACTTACTGCAACTATAAACAAGCCAAATGGGATTTCTTTAAGCAACACATATCAGCAAACCTGGAGTCAAATAGTACAACGCTAAACAATACTTCAGAAATAGATGACCGATTAGCTAAATTTACCAACATAATTAATACCGCTATCGAATTGGCAGTCCCTAAGCATAATTGTGCTTACCTTCCGCTACATTCTGTTCCTTCGTACATAACTCGAATAATAAAAATAAAAAATTATATCAGAAGACAATATATTTTACATCGTTTCTCTGCACGAAGTCAATCGTTAAAAAAATTCTTAAATTTCTTTACCAAAGCCGTTCGCTTACTTCTTGTTAAAAATAAAAACGAGGTCTTCAATTGTAAGCTAACCAACCTTTCCACCAAAGACAAAAGCCTTTGGAAAGCATATAAAAGCTTTAACAGTCAAGCATCGCCACTCCCTCCGCTTCTTGACTCGAGTACTAACTCGTACGTGTACTCTGACTTTGCAAAAGCGGAATTGCTAGCTACTCACTACCTCCAAATTCACTCCCGTAATTCAGTTGAGTTACCTAAACAAAAAAATTCCCAAGTTCACTCTACTCTTCGCACCTACCTCAAGTCATGTTCTGTACCGCATGCATTTAACGTTGTCACCCCAGCCGAGATACATCGCATCCTTAAATCTCTTAGGTTAAAACAATCCACTGGTTACGACAATATTCTTAATGTAGCCTTAAAAAACCTCCCACGGTCAGCCCTAACTGAAATAACTACTTTAATAAATGCTATGTTTAAATTTGGCTATTATCCGCAACATTGGAAATCTTCCAAAATCATCGCGCTTCTTAAGCCTGGGAAAGATTCTTCGCGCATTGATAACATTCGTCCTATCAGCCTTCTTAGCAATTTAAGCAAAGTGACAGAAAAAATTATATTAAAACGCCTTATGCTTCACTCTGATAGCTCAAATATCATTCCATCAGAGCAGTTCGGGTTCAAGCCTGAACATTCAACGGTACAGCAAATTGCTAGAATTGGGGAATTCATAACCCACAATTTTAACTGTAATAAACACACAGGCATGATATTACTAGACTTGGCCAAAGCATTCGACACTACTTGGCATGATGGCATAATCTTTAAAATGATCAAGACCAATTTCCCGGCCTATCTTACTAAACTAGTTAAAAGCTATTTAAGCAACAGAACATTCTCTGTTCACATCTCTAATACCTCCTCGTCATTTAAAACATGCTTAGCTGGTGTCCCACAGGGCAGTGTGTTGAGGCCAAATTTATTTAACATATTCCTTTATGATTTCCCTGTATCGCCCCGCATTAACACGGCGCTCTTTGCCGATGTTGCTGCGCTGTATTGCAGCTCATACAGACCGAAAGCAATAGCCAACAAGCTCCAACATGAGGTTGACCGCGTCCTTCGCTTTTTTAAAAAATGGCGTATCTCTATTAATCCGGCAAAATCTGAGGCAATTCTATTTTCTCGTATGTACACATTGACCCCTAAGAAACTGCATATACTAGGTACCGATATTCCTTGGTCCGATCAAGCTCGATACCTCGGCGTGATATTAGATAAAAGGTTAAACTTTAATAAACATCTCGATCATGCAGTCGCCAAAACTAATCGTGCTATCTGCGCTATTTATCCAATGTTCCATCGCAGATCGTTTCTAAACATTCACAACAAATTAATTCTATATAAGGCACACTTATTAGACCAACCTTAATCTACGCATCGCCTGTGTGGTCCTCAGTTTCTAACGCCCGCTTTAAACAATTACAGCTCATACAAAATATATGTCTCAGGTGCGTACTAAACGCATCCCGCTATACCAGAATTCGAATGATGCATAATGTCCTCAAACTACCATATCTTCGTAATTATGTACTTTCTTCGGCAAAAATTTTTTTTGAAAATTGCTCGACCCACAGTAATCCACTTATTAAACACATCGGGAATTACGATTCCAGGCAACTCCAATTTATGTATTCAAAATATAAGCACAGGCGTCTAAAGCATAATCTTCTATAATCTTTTACCAGTATATATTATACTATTTCTTTATTTTTTCACTCAAGTTCTGTTCCTCGCTTGTTGTATCTAAATCCTTATTCCTTAAGCAGACTTTATTCCCAACTACTCATCATATCTGCGCGTAGGTTTTTTTAAATTTTTTCCTACAATGACGCTGTTGCTAAATTTTTAATTGTAATAACCTATAATCGTTTTTTATATGTTGCATCGTGCGGTAAGACAATTCGTCGATACGCTAGTTCAACTTGCACTGCTAACGTTATGTTGTATCGTAATTTGCATAAATATATTCTTTCTTTCTTTCTTTCTTTTGTTTCTCTTTCCGATCTAAAACCATATTGCTCATCATTAAGTTCGTTATTTATTTTGTGTTTTACTCTACCGAGTATTATTTTTGTTAATATTTTTGAGCAATGCGATACTAGACTTATCAATCGGTGTTCCTCACACTTAAATGTGCCATTTTTTTTTAGTATCATCATTACTTTATTTTTCTTAAAATCTTCCGGAATTTCTCCTTTTTCGTACGTATCCGCGATTAATTTGTAAATGTATGTTTTTGCCTCCTTCCCTAATGCTTTTAAATGCTCGCCGCAGATGTCGCATCCTACTGCTTTATGATCTTTTAACTCTTTTAGAGTCTTATCGAACTCATCTATTATTATGCACGGACCTATTTTATCTTCTGTCGTTATGTCATTGACAGTAATGTTTTGTTGCAGATATTCTTTAGCGCTGATCATCTCATTGTACAACTTCTCTACATATCTCTTCCATCTCCTAGTTATTTCTTCATCTTCCATCAGTTTCTTCCCATCTTCATTTTCAATAACATATGTTTTGCTTTTGTAGTCTTTAAAATATGTTTTGATCTGACTAAGCTTTTTCTATGTTACCTTTTTTAAAATTCTTTTCTATTTCCATGCACTTTGTTTCAAGTTTTTTCGTTTTAACTTTTTTTATAGCCCTGATTATCTTGTTCCTGTATTTTTTATACATGTCTCGTCCCTTTTCTGTATTTGCACTTTTATATTTCCTTCTTTCCTCCATCAGCTCTAATATCTCTCTATTAATCCATGGTTTTTTGGGTACTTTAATTTCTTTAATTTCCGTCTTTTTTGCAGCAATCGTTATTATGTCTTTCGTGTTGTTCCATTTTTTATTCACGTTGTTCTCTCTTCTTATTATTTCTGTGTTAAACTTGGCTAGTTCGTGATACTTCTCTTTTATTTCTTTGTTCGTGAATATTTGTACTTTCCACTTTCTGCTTTTGTTTTCTGTGAAGTTCGTATTTTTATACTGTAATCTGGATGTCATCATTACTAAGTTATGATCACTGTTTATATCCGCTCCCGGGTATGTTTTGCATTTCTTTATTTGATTTCGGTATCTACTTTTTACCATGATGTAATCTCTTTGATACCTTTGTCCCATTATTTAATTTTAAACCTTGTATATATATTAATAATTCTTATATATATATATATATATATATTTTTATATATTTATATATATATATATATATATATATATATATATATGTATGTGTGAATGTATAGATACATTTTTTGCATATTAGTTTTCGTGTTTGCGAGAGTGAACAATAAAAAAGAAAAGAAACAACTAAGTAATAAATATTCGTTCGTTAATTAGGCTAGAACGCTGCAAGAATTTAGCAAGGAATCTGCAAACGAATCGGAAAGTGAAAATGAACGTAATAAATTAATATCATTAGATTTTTGGGAAACTTACGATCCTGACGAAGTTTGTCAGACTGGCTTTCCATTAATTGCAACGGAACCGTTTAGTATTATAACAGTATGCTTTCTCTGCGGCAGTGCTGGTTTGGAAAAGGTGCGTTTTTTATAATTTATTTATTTTTTGTATATATTTTAGATTGGCACTTATAGTGTTGACTAATGTGTACATTTATGTGTTATTCTTTTTGGTATTTCATTTTATTCTACTTTTTTTTTTAGTTGGAATAAAAACTGGAAAAACATAAATCTAAAAATAGCGTTTCGAATGAACTGGAATGTACGGAATTTTTAATTACTAATTACCGCTATAAAAAGTAATTAAAGAAATAAAATAATAACATATTTTAAAACGAGCAGGAAAATGGAAACATGTTACGAATTACGCATAGAATCTTCACTACGGATAAACCGATGATAAATCCGAAGGTTTAATCTGAAAGACAGTTACAAACCGATTGATTAAGTATTACTCTTTTAAGACACGGTATCTATTTGCATTGGTTTATTCTCGTATACTAGTTGTGTCTGCTTTTGTTTACACAACTGAAAAGGAACTGGAAGCACACTATACATTACCGAACCGAAATGTTCAAAACAGCAAAAATGTTTACTTTATCTTTTTGTAAAATTTCGGAAAATAAAAGCAATACCATTATTATGTTTCGTTTTGAAAATATTTTTCGTAATTCCTAAAGATTATAATACTTTTAAATTATTTTAACGAACTAAACATATAAAAACGAAAATGCGTTTTCGAAAATATTCATCATTAGGAAAATAGAACTGTATAAAAAGTAAAGCCGATTAAGAATTTATTTAAGAAAAAGATGACTGTTGCGTACGAGCGTGTGTTTGAATTTCGAAGCCAACGAATTCTCGACTTTAACTTTACTTCATTATGTCAAGAGGGTATGTAGAAAAAGAAAATAATTTTTATTTGATTCAAATAGCCACGTTATCGTTTTATTAATATATTGACAGTAGTTGTAACATTGTATAACAATTTAGAATGGATTACAATAATTCGGTGAATGTTTGTTATATTAGTTAAAGATCTGTAACAACTCGTTACTGTTCCGACAATTTTTGATATTGCGGAACTAGTGTGACCAGCGCCATCCATTATACTAACAAGGAAAGTACACGAGTTGCCAGACACCGATTTTTATGAAATTTTAATATGTCGTAGAGTATAAAAAAATATTAGATACTTGTTTTGTTTTTTTATCGACCCATAAGCAATTTCAAGGGGTGAAAGCCACCCCTAAATTTCACCCTCGAAAATCATTTTTCCTAAATATCTCGTCTTTTACTCTATATTTTTTTATGAAACAAAATGGAAATTATTTCTCGTGCAAAGGACAAGTAATCCACAATGATTTAAGCAGTGGAGTTGCATTCCCTATTTTCTACGGAGTGAAAACACCTTTTCTCGGTCATAATTATGGAATAAAAAATTATAAAATAACATAAAAAAATAAAAAAAAAAACATTTTTTAACACACACGATTAAAAAATAAAGTTGACGTATTTCGGCATTTTCATGAATTTCACCCTTAAAGGGGGTAAAGCACCCCTTACAAGAAACATGAATAAATACATGTATCAAGTAATTCAATTTCGTAAAAAATTTGTATGCCAGGGTTTTTGAGGTTGCTGATTACGAATCTGTCATCAGATTTTGTTAATTCAAAATGGCGGATCCAATATGGCAGACAAAAAAGTTAAAAAAATTTCAATTTTAATGACAAATTGTATACGAGGATTTTTAAGGCCGCTGATTACGAATCTGTTATCAATTTTTAAAAATTCAAATTATCCGGTGCTTTATAACCATACAGCCCCAAACCCCTAAAATCCAAACAGACATTCAGCCTGTGTTTTTTTAAACCAACAAACCCCAAACTCCAAAACCCTAGTCAGGCCGAAGGCCCGTGTTTTTAAACCGATAAACCCCAAACTCAGAAACCCCAGACAGACTGTTTTGACCAAAGTTATTACGAGCAAAATGAACATCACCTTCCTGGACGAGCCGATGTTAAAAGTTAAAGATGTTTATTTTTTAAAATGTTCATTATTATATTTCAGATTCTTGCAGATTTATTTAACATAATAGCAGTACAAATTATATCTATAATAGTATTAATATACTGTTTACTGTTTATTGATTGTGAGAATTAGTAATAAATATTTTGATTTACTCATTGAATGTAATTCTCCTAATGTATAAGGGGAGGGGGTTCATTCTAAAAAAAAAGAAGTTATTATATTACTAATTAACTTTGGCCACTTCTTAATTTACTTTTGTTATTATTTTCGTAAGAAGAGAGTGATTCCCGTTAATAAATATATAAAGAAATAAATAAATACATAAGTTTAAACGTACCGATAATTTTTTAAATAAGTAAATTATAAGAACGGTTTTCCAGTATAACACAATGAATAGGCCTTTCGTCTGCCTGCAGTTCAGGAGTTATTCGGTTTTAGTCATAGGCAATCGGCCTGTCTGAGGTTTAGGAGTTTGGGGTTTGTTGGTTTAAAAAAACACAGGCTGAATGTCTGTTTGGATTTTAGGGGTTTGGGGCTGTATGGTTATAAAGCACCGGATAATTTGAATTTTTAAAAATTGATAACAGATTCGTAATCAGCGACCTTAAAAATCCTCGTATACAATTTGTCATTAAAATTGAAATTTTTTTAACTTTTTTGTCTGCCATATTGGATCCGCCATTTTGAATTAACAAAATCTGATGACAGATTTGTAATCAGCAACCTCAAAAACCCTGGCATACAAATTTTTTACGAAATTGAATTACTTGATACATGTATTTATTCATGTTTCTTGTAAGGGGTGCTTTACCCCCTTTAAGGGTGAAATTCATGAAAATGCCGAAATACGTCAACTTTATTTTTTAATCGTGTGTGTTAAAAAATGTTTTTTTTTTTATTTTTTTATGTTATTTTATAATTTTTTATTCCATAATTATGACCGAGAAAAGGTGTTTTCACTCCGTAGAAAATAGGGAATGCAACTCCACTGCTTAAATCATTGTGGATTATTTGTCCTTTGCACGAGAAATAATTTCCATTTTGTTTCATAAAAAAATATAGAGTAAAAGACGAGATATTTAGGAAAAATGATTTTCGAGGGTGAAATTTAGGGGTGGCTTTCACCCCTTAAAATTGCTTATGGGTCGATAAAAAAAAACAAGTATCTAATATTTTTTAATACTCTACAACATATTAAAATTTCATAAAAATCGGTTTCTGACAACTCGTGTACTTTCCTTGTTAGTATAAAGAAAGTGTTACAGCTACAATATGATAATATGGTCTCACAAATCCACGGTAAACGATCTTTTTAACCTGATAGTGTGCAGGCGTAAGAAAATACGCTGATAACTTACACGCGAATGTGTGTGCATGAGTATCAGTGGACGATATAAGCGCGTTGCTTAGTTTCCGTAGTGTTACCTAACATTTAGGATAGTAAAAACCTAGACTTTTAATAAAACAACCCGTCTTTGCCTATCCATAAAAATATAAAAATTATTTAAAAAATTTAAAACAATATCTAATATATAAAAAAATGTGTACTACACGTAATGAAAGTTTTAAGTGCGGCTTTAGATTTTATTTATAATAACATAAGTTACAATCCCTTTTTGGTCGCGGAATTATTTAGATATCTATCATCAATAAAAAAAAATAAAGTAGTTTGGATGTTTTTTTTTCTTAAACAAACGATAAAAAACAAACGTTAAAGAGTCAAGTGGAAATTTCGCAATAGAACTACTTTTCAAGTTCGTCATTAACCGTAACGTTATTTGTTATTATGTAAACGGCGTTTTTAAATAGTTTGTTTTATATTTCAGTTAATTCATTGCGTTTGTTGCTGCGAATCGTATCACTGGTACTGCATAGAAAACACGTTAACGATTCCCACTGAAGATGATTTAGATAAGTATCGAATGACTTGGATTTGTCGAAAATGCAAAGTGTGCTATAAATGCGGAATAGGCGGCTCGAAACCTCAGATATCTTGTCAAAGATGCGAAAATTCTTATCACATAAGTTGTTTGACTCAAGACGAATTAAATTCGCGTTTATTTAAAAACGATCGTCCGTGGGTAAGCTGTATATTATTTCTGTTTTTCCGGTTTTTTCTTTTTTTTAATTGTATATTTTTAGTTTTATAAGTAAGAAGGGTACATAAAATGGAAAAAAGAAACCAATAATGATAGATTTCTTATTATTTGTAGAATTAATTTTGTTTTTGTTCCGTCTTTAATATTAAAGAGAAAAAATAGAAAAAGTACACTATCGTTCGGTGTTTAAAATGAAAAAACATTTAAAGATTCCGCTATTGTTCAGTAAATATTTACTTTTTAATGACTCATTTCTAATTTAACTGTTCGTATTTACGATTTGCTCCCAGCGATAAAAATAATTTTTCGCGTTTTTCCAAGTACTGTGGTTATATATAGTTTCTTCGATAAATAAACCTTTTTCCGAATTAAATTTCAAATTCCAAACAAAAATTCGTTTTGATATTAAAAAATTGAGTGCGTTTCTTTTGTTTGAATTTTTGTTTAGGGTGTGCATTAAAATGCGGCTGCACGAAATATCAATATATTTTTGAACACATTTTTAAAAGATTAATTTTCCACCTTTTCCCATTTTCAGAAAGATACACGTTAAAGGGTAGCTATTTAATCCGTTTTTTACCTTTAGCTTTGACCAAAAATTCTAGCTTCAGTCGGTCATTACGTGATTGGAGTAATATTTATTTGTGAACCTCTTTTTATTATTACTTTTGTTTATCTTATGTCTTAAGTACTAGAAAAATAAGTTGGGTACATGTATCGCTGTTTGAAGGTGAGGGTCAATATTTAAAAAAATGTAAATCACCGATTGAACAAATTTTAAAAACGTAAATTAAAAAAAAATTAGTTTCGATTTGATAAAATGGAAATTTTTTTTCCTGAAAATATTTGAGACAAATATGGTTAATTTTTCGAAAAGTTTATGATAAAACAATTTCTCAGATTATATCTGTGCATGTTGAATTTTACTATACACCAAGGATTTATGTGTAGCTTCTTTTTTTTTTTTGTATATTTAGTATTGGTTTCTGATTTTTAAATTAATAAGCATTATTATTAATTTATTTTTAATATATTCAAAATCTGTACATAATTATAGGTGTGCCCAGCGTGTTTAAAATGTAATAGTTGCAGTAATGGTTCTGTCGCAATGTATGTTGGAAACCTTCCATTGTGCGGATCTTGTTTTAGATTGAGACAAAAAGGAAACTATTGTCCGCTCTGTCAGAGTTGTTATGAAGATGACGATTATGCTATAAAGGTATACATACATACATACATACATATATATATATGTATGTATAAAACTCGGCCATTTTGGCCTCGCAAGGGGCTCTGCTCCTTGGCCCCTTTTGCTTACATTTCTATCTCTTTCTCATCTATATTTTGTATAAAATTATCAAAATTTACGTAATTTTTACCGGAATCGACACAAAAAAAAAAAAAAAAATAACGCAATCACAAAAATCCTACCTTTATTTCCTTCATTTTCAAATTGATTTTATATAAAAAAAAAAAAAAAAACCCAATAATTTATACTATAAATTTTATTGAACTTTTTGCTACAAAATCTAATGAGTGCAATGACGTTTTCATTTAACGTTTAACTTTCGTTGCATAAAATTGGGACATTTTTTCGTTACAAAATCTAATAGGAGCCGGCCTAAGAATTACATTGTAATTAATATATACATACGTATATATCAACAGAAATTAATATGGAGATTTGGGGGCGTATATTTGTTAATGTATTTATTTCTTTTTTTATTTATTTTTTTTCGTCAAAAACAAATGAAAATGTTTTAAATTTGTTTTTATATTATGATCTAAAAAAAAAAAAACAGTAAACTTAATAATGTATTATTATCAATGTAAAACTGTTTTAGTAATTTAAAAAAAATCGAATGACATTAAAATCTGTTTACTTTTCTTTTTTAATATAAAAATTTGTTGAAATTCTTTTGTTACTCTTAAACGTTACGGGATAAAAATAATAATTAATATTATATATTTTCATTTTGATAAAATCCGGGATGTAGAATAATTAAATTGTTATCCAATTATTTATTTATTTATTAGCCATTACAGTGCAGTAACGCGAAGCGTGTATACATTATACATTCGGAAATTACGTAAAATTAAAACCCCATGTTTTGGGCAAAAGGCTCCCTCAACTTTGTTCATTCCTTACGGTCCTGAGCAATTTTCCCATAGTATCGATTGTGCAAGAATTTTATCATTTCGTCATCCCATCTTAAGTATTGTCTGTCTCTTTATCTTTTTCCTATTATATATCAGTTGTTTTGTATAGCATGTTCACCTGTCATTCTTTAACTTAGTCCCATTTTCTCCTTTTATATTCACTAACAAAACTTTTTTGTATATTTTATCTCGTCCCTAATAGTCAGGCTTCTCATCTTAACTCTACGTTTGATATTTTATGAAAGACTTGTGCATTGCGTTTTGAGTAGTCTTAATTTTTCTTTCTTCCGTTTTTGTTGTGGGCCAAGTAGCCGCAAATTAGAAAAGGAACCACACGACTATTAAGTATTTCACGTTTTGCTTTGATATCAAAGGGAACCTTAAATATATTTTTTTAACGACTAATACTTTTTCCACGCTATTCTTCTCTTACACATCTTCTTTAGTCCTGTTTTCAGTGTTTATACTTTGATAACTTATTTCATCTGCATATTCAAAAACTTTCGCATCTACTTCTATTTTCGTTTTTTCTACGTTGTTAGTCATAATTTTTGTTTTATGTTTATATTTGGATTTGTCTCTTTACCCGCTTCATTTGGCTCTTCTAACTTGATTTTTAGTTCCTGCAAATTTTTCCCTATCTCCAAACCGTAAATTATTTAGAAACATTCCATTAACTTCGATACCATTTTTTTCCCAATTTAATTTTTTGAAAATCTCCTCGAGAGCACATGCAAATAATAATGTTAATAAGGGGGGGGGCTCCGTTGTTTCACCCCTTTTTTATTTGGAAGTATTCGCTTGTTTTTTTAGTAATTATCCGCGCCTTTATGTTATGTTTTTATACTTGTCTGAAATTATTTTACAATAGATTATTGCAACCCTTTGGTTTTGGAGTGCCTCAAACGTATATTTATATTTTAAGGAGTCAGATGATTTAAAATAATCAATCAACAAAAGCCAAACATATTACTTTTTGGTGTTCTCTTGATTTTTCAGTGATTTGATTTATGACAAATAAGTGACCTTTTTCTAAAACCTGCGCCTGCTCAATTGATAAGTGTTGGTTTAAATTATTTAAGATACTCCTTGTTATTATATTTGAAATTGTAGGATTTAGGCTTAAGGGTCTATAATTTTCGATCCTTATTTTATTTCCCTCTTTGTGTAATAGGATTGTATCTGTCTTTTTCCATTCTAGAGGGATTTTTTGTTTCTACGGATCCATATTAAATAATATAGCTAAGCTTTTAATGACATAATTCGGATTTCAATTGTTCATTTTTAATTTCATCCACTCCTAGTGTTTTGTTTCGGTCATTAGCCGGTCACCATGTTCTCTACCTCTAAATCTAGTATATTGGGTTTCTGATCTATTACTACATTTCCCAGTTCACATATATACAAGGCTTCGTCGTCATTTAGTTCACTGCAATGTATCGTGGCAACTTCATTTACTTTCATGCGGTTAATTGTTTCATTTCCTTCTGCGTTCAGAAGGGAAATGATCCATTTGTTCCTAACGCTAGGGTTATTTCCTGCAAACGACGGGCCAACTTTATATCATTATCCTTTAAATTTACATTCAGTTGGTTAGGCACTATTTTCACCTTCCTTTTTACATTTTCATCCTTTTCTATCGGCAGATCGTTAATAATGACGTTGTCTGCTCTTGAGTTTTGTTGTAATTTACCTACCTCTGTTTGTGTCTCTTCCTGCCACTTTAATAAATTATTTAAATTCGTTTTTTTTTAAATTGTCATTTGCCTTTTTTTGACTTGTTATTTCATCATTTATGTTGTTGATTTTTTTAATAGTTTCTGTACATACATTTTTCATACTCGTTATATCTTCACAAAATTTATTAAATTTTTCCACGAATTTACTGTCCATGTTGTAGTATGTGGTATAGAATAAATATAAATACGCCAAACTAAAATTCCTTTAAACTCGCTATAAATGTTTTACTTACTTACTTACTACGTCGTTGCATGCTGCGAATTATTACAGCTTACGATAACGCAAGTAACCGTCTATCATCGTTATCACTTTAAACTGAACTCCTATCAAATTATACGTCGGAATAAATAAAACAAGCTGAAAGAATGAAATAGCTACGTATTTTTTTTACAAGAACTTCCTCATACAATTGTTGTGTTCCGTAATTAGATTTGATTACTTTAAATTTTGCTCTTTGTGTACTTTTGTATTTTTTACAATCTAGTTTATTTTTAGAAAGCTCTTAAAATTAATTATAATTAAATTTATTTACGACATTTTTCTCGCATATAATAATTCTGTTAAAAAATTGACTAGAAATTCCATGGACTCCTCTTTTCAAATATTAATCTTTCCTAAATTTAGTATATGACGTCGTACGAGTTTTTCTCGTTACCGTTAAAAGTTTGAAATGCATGACATCTATTAGTTACTACACGTTCTTAATCAACGAACAGTTTTTCTGTGGAGTGGAAGGAACTTGTCTATAAGCCTGATATATTTCACTTCCTTTAAGTTTTTCGCAAATAATAATGTAAATTTTCATTTTTAAAAGAATACAAACATTTTTTATTTTTTTTTATTTTTATAAATGAAAGGAAATATATTTATTTTTTTTTATAAATGAAAAAACCCGGTTAAAATTAGTTTTATCTTTATCACCTGTAGGCATATTCACACAGGATTCCATTGGCATGCTTTCAGTCGTTCGATTATCTAGATGTTGTGCGTCATTCGTTGTCCTCTAAATGTTTCTTCAGCGTTTTTTTTTTAAATATTATTTGAAATAGCCGAAGTCGACGTCTTACAAAAAAAAAAAAAACATAAAAAAGACAGGATAATAATCATTGGAATAAAGAAAGAAATGTAATAACCGATAATCGGTTAGAAATGTGAATAATTTAGCATTTATCAATGAGTAATTAAAATAAAAAGTTGTTCTTTATTCGATAGTAAAAAAAATTTTTTACATTTTTATATAAATAAAAATTTTTCCCGCCGAAAGGTGAAAATTTAGTTTTTAATATTTTTCAGCTTATAGTTGAGTTTGTTTTTTATTGTCAAACGAGGGGGCAATTTATTCGGGATTAATGTGATTTTGCTGTTCCGTTAGTTCTTTCGCATTTTTGAAATTATTCTCGTTGTAAAATTCGAAATGGCGAACAATCGGAGACACTTAATTTAACAGACCGCATAAAACTTCCCGAAAAAAGTTTATTGCGTTAAAAAAAATTAGCGATTTCCTTTTTTTTTTTGCCTGATTAAAACTGTATTTTTTCGTTAATTTATACTTAATACGATATACGCACGCGTATTTGTAAAGTAAAATATTTTCATTAGGTTATATTTAGAACCACTTTTCTTAATGGTGTTACCAGCAGTTTTACGATCCGATTTTCGTAGTAGATTTAAATTTTACTATGAATGTACTTGTGCAAGGATGTAATCGACGGCGAGTGATTTTTATGTCTCGATTAAGGGTAAAATTGCCATTATATTTTTCTTCCGAATCGTGTTGTGTGCATTGAAAGTTTCTCTTGTCATCGAACGTTACGCGAGTGTATAGTTCACATAAATTATATTTAATCGTTACGGTTTCGTGATTCTTGTTTCTTTCAATGTATTAAGCAACTGAATGAAATAATAAACGCAAAGCTACCTAAACATCTGAAATTATTAATTTCACTAAATACAAAATAACCAGTAGTAGGTGTTGAATAATAACCATACCTAAATGTTCCGAATCGGCGATAGAGCAATAGTCAGGGTGCCCACTCCACAACCGAGAATAAACCAAGGATTTTGTTGTGAAACCCGTAAAAAAGTGCAAATAGCCAAAAACCCAATATTTTTAATAAGGAAAAATCGTTTGAAGCAAAAAAAAATAAATGTATTTTTTAATGTACTTTACTCGATAATAAATTACGAAGTTCTGTTTTATTCATATAGCAAGTATGCTGCGGCGGTCAAATATTACCAAAAGAAAATAAAACTATACATTAAAAAACACAATGATATATTATAATTTAAAAATATATAAAAACATCGACTATTTTCCGAAAATGCTAAATCCGTCGTCATGGTGTATGTTAAAACAATTAAAATTAAAACAACGACAATACATCCGTCAACAATAAAAAATATGAAATCACTATTAATTAACCAATTTTGGAAACTTAAAAATAAATTACAGTATAACAAATGAACGACAAATTATTAATCAGTTTAAAATACAAAAATCTAAAAATTCAAAATAAAATCAGCCAATAAAATGAAACATTATAGTTAAAATTAAAATTGTACGATGTAATATTAAATATTAAACAATGGATTATTATACGGCAAATTATTATTAATAATGTTTGTACTAGTGAATATAATAATTTTCAGCGAAGTCAAATAATTTTTAAAACCGTCAAGTTCTCGTCCATGTTATTACCTATAGTATGTAATACTAATGCAAATAAAAGAAAAAATTAAATATTACTTTCAGATGATGGAATGCGCTTCTTGTAAATATTGGATTCACGCGAAATGTGAAGGTATATCGTTTGAAAAATACCAGATATTAAGTTCCCTTCCGGATACTATTGAATTTATTTGCAGGTAATGGCTATATTTTAATTTTAAAATAAAAACGAAGCGATAAAGAAATGAACGAAAACCAATTATAATCGAAATTACTTCGATTTCCTTTTGCTCTTCCGCACTAATTACAAAATGTATGTCCTTTTTTTGTTTGTTTTTTTTTTTTTTTACGTTATTTAGAGTGTGCTGTAAAATTCCCCCGCCTCTGTGGCTGACAGCAGTTGAAAAGGAATTGAAAGCCGGATACAGATATGTTTTGAAGTCGCTGATAAAAGATAAGTCAGTTTACAATGCAGTCAAGTCGAACTGTCGATCATCGGTGGAGGAATGCAGGTGTAATAAAAATGGCGGCAGCAACGATCGTTCTATTCCCGGTAAATGCTCTTCTAACAGTGCGATAGCAACGGATTTTGAAAATAATCTAGTCAACGACGATGAACTGTACGAAAAATATGAAAAGTATGTTTTAGAAGTTGACGATGAAAGTAACAGTCAACTAGGCTACGATGGGAGGTCGGGCTCCAGCGATACCGCTAGTATACATGTAGTGAACGAGTACGGTGACGTTACATCGATTTTACAACGCGACGCGGATGCAACTAGCGATGCGTACGGCAATAAAGATAACAATCGAATTATTAGTTCGAGCAATGATAGCGTATTTGATGATGAATGTAGAATAAATAACGCGAGAAAGAAAATGTGTCGACGATGCAAAAACGGACGCGGAAGTGCCGACGATAATGATGGAAAAGACGAAAATTCGACTGAACAGCAACAGCAGCAACAACAACATTGTTTATTTTCGATTAAGACGAACGAGTTCTCGTCACTGATGGAATTCCACCAAGGCGTAACGTCGGCTTTTAGTAAAAGCGTCGCGGATAAAGAATCGTACGATTTAATTTCGAAGCGTTATTGTAAAATCATGAAGAAGACTTTTCCCTGGTTCAATCCCAACGAAGAATCGGAACGGGACGATCGCTCGCACTTTGATTACGATGATATAACGAATGTGGTAACAGTCTGCGATAATAACAATTTTCCGGTCGACGGAATTGCCGGCAATTCTCCTTTGGTCTTCAAAAGTTCCGCACACGCTACCGAAAACGAGTTGACGAATTTGCGAAATTTAATAAAACAGGACGGTTTATATTACACCGACAATAATAGCAGTGACAGTAGTAATAGTAGTAGTAGTAGCAGTAGTAGCAGTAGTACTAGTGGAAGTTTGGAAGAAGCTTTGATGGATAGTAGACAGTGCACATTTTGCCGTTTTCACGGAGATCTAGAACCTTCGGAACGCGGCCGTTTGTTGTACTGCGGAAAAAATGAATGGGTTCATTGCAATTGCGCTCTTTGGTCATCAGAGGTGTTCGAGGAGATCGACGGATCGCTGCAGAACGTACATAGCGCGATAAGTCGCGGTCGGCAAATCAGGTGCAGCAAATGCGATAAACGCGGCGCCAGTATCGGTTGCTGTTCGAAAAACTGTCCGTTAACGTTTCACTTCCATTGCGCTCGTCAGCTGAACTGTTTGTTCATGGAAGATAAGACGTTCTACTGCAGTACTCATCATAAACCGAAGGAAACGCAGTGCGTCATGTTGACCAACGACTTTTCGGTGTTACGTCCGGTCTACGTGGAAATGGATAGGAAGAAAAAGAAGACAGCTCGCTGTACGGACGTCGAACTGATGATCGGCTCATTAAACATACGAAACCTGGGTAAATTCGACGAACATTTATCAGACGACATCAAGTACATAATTCCGATCGATTTCGAGTGCACACGACTGTTTTGGTCTACCGTGCGACCGTGGAAGATTGTTCGCTATCGTATTACGATCAACGTCAGTTACTACGATAATCGTTCGTCGGCGCCGATGGAAGAAGATAATAACTACACTCTGGACCATACGAAAGAAATTCCGAAACGTAAAAAGAAAGCGACGAACGGTAACGTCAGAACTTATTCCGCGGAAGAGACGAGAACGTATCTCGTTGACGGCAGCGTTGCCGATCTGTTATCGTCGGATACAAAAGAATCGCAGAGTGGAATCGGAAACGCGGCTGCGACCGATCTATTACCGCCCGATCTGAAAGAAGCGCTGTTCGAAGATCTGAACAATGACGATTTTATAGACGACGTCGCTTTTCGCGATTTCTGGACAAATTACGATAAGGAGCGCGATAGTTTGGAACGTTTACTGCAAAAAGAGATCGAACGGTTTGATGACTATTCGAAAGAAGACGATTCCGCTGTTACGATAACGAAATATAAGCAGAAAAGGAAGTCGAATAAAAATCGCCGTCTGTCGTTATCGTCCGATAAAAAAAGCAATAATAAAAATCGCGATAACAAAGCGAACCTAGAAAATAATAACAACGATAATACTAGTAATAACAAGAATAACAACAACAATAATAATAATAATAGTAATAATAATAATAGTAGTAATAATAATAATAATAGTAATAATAATAATAATAATAACAATAATAATAATAACAATAACAAAATCGAAATGGAAAAAATTAACTCGTTATTTGGTGACTTTGATTACATCGATAAAAGTTGCTTCAAATTAATTACTCAATTAGACGGCGTTATCGACGACAGTTCCGAATGTCAGTCAGTTTGTTCGACCGAATCGATATATTCGTATTCATCGTCCAATCGATCTTCCTATCCGTCTTTTAACGCGACCGCGGCAGCCGGTAACACGGACGACGAACCGGTCAAGTGCATTCAGTGTCACCGAACGTATCGTACGACTTTTAGTTACGAACGACATTTGCAAACGTGCAATACCGATTTCACCGAGTACATGATGTCCGCTTCGGAAAGCGAGTCGAGCGTTAGCAGCGACGAGGACAAATTCATCGTGGTGGAAGAGGAAGATGTAGTGGAGTCGAAAGCGGTGATGACGAATAACGTATGCGAAAATATCGAAACTAATAAAACGACCGCTGCAGACTGCGGTAGCAAAGGTGATTACATCGAGAACAGCATTAATTCGTGCGATAACGAATACTCGTTTCCGATAGAAAGCATAATCATATCCGATTGCCGACCGACGTATGAAGAAAAGGAAATTATATCAATAAACGCGGACGGATCGTCGTTCGTCAATTATCGTAGCGTCAATGATTTCGATGTTCGCATGTTAAACATCGACAACGGCATCGTGCAGCATAAACCGATGCTGGAAGAAGTGATAACGCTGAACGCGCTGTCGTCGAATATTCCGAATAATTACATCATTCAGCAGGTGACGCCACCGCCGCCACCGCCGAAACAAGAACTAATTGTCGGAATGGCCGCGTCCAATTTCGGTTTGCACGCGAACAGCGTTTTCGTACAACAACAGCCGAATATCATCGAGCAGCAGACACCGACTTACATCGTAAACGCGTCGCCGCAGCAACCGATTAATTTATTCGCCTCATCGCATAATCCGGTCGCCAATGGTACCGCAGCCACCGTTATTCTGACCAGCCATCCACCGCCGCCACCACCACCACCGCCAACGCAGATAATGTTCGGTGTAGAGACGGTCGTTTGCAATACCGTCATGTCGTCTAGTCAATTTGTAGCTCAGTCCGGCGAAAATTTAGGACAGTCCTCGATGTACTCCACCATGACAACGCAGGTGTTGCAAGCCGCTAAGCCGATCATTCCCGCTCCGAATCTCCAATCTACGGCCGGATTTATCGTTATTAATCCGATAGCGGAACAAACTGTTGCCGGTCATCATGCCGCGCTACAACAAACGCCTAATTTGAATACGCAGTTGCGACAAAATCACTTGCTGCCGTCGTCGCAGACGCGACGATACCAGCAAGTGCCGTTCACTAACAATCTGCTAATGACGGAAACTTACAATAACGGCGGTACGATTGTAAAGAATAATTTCTTGAACACGTCGAAACCGGAACAACGTTCGAAAGTGATCATTAAGCAGTTGAAAAATCCGCAAAAACGGGCAAAACCTAAAGCCACACGTACTGTTAATAACATTCTGTCGACTCCGTCCGCGGCTAATAATAACGTTTGCCGTTCGAACAATAATAAAATCGTTCAGCAGTCCGACGTCAACCGATATAAAATCGATTGCGACGATATAGTGAACATAAATATCGCGTCAACGCGGCGGGAAGAGAATGTTATCAGTTCGATGCGAGTTAACGAACCGACGAATTTCAGAATAGCACCGGTTATTGTCGATAGCGGTAATTTTAATAATAGCAGCGCCAATACTGGCGTTTTAAATGTAAACAATAAGGAAAACATCGCGGACACTGTTCTCGATTTCAACGATTACCGTAGTAGTACGAACGACGACAAAGAGGCAATTGTAATAACGAATGAAAGTAAATCGGCAATGGAAAAAACTACCGTCGTTAACTCGGAGCAGTCAATTGAAATTTCGAAAGTCAACGTCTTTCCGAACAGCAGTGCCGCACCCGGCAACAACGCGGCGGACAGCATTAACGAATGCAGATTTGCAAATAATATCGACGATAGCGCCGTAAGAGAAAGCGACAGAAATACTTCGAATATTGCCGACAGCGCAATAATAATATTGCCAACCGCGCAAGATAAGAAAAACATTATTTCGAATAGTACTAGTACTAGTAGTATTAGTAGTGTTACGCATATTAATAATACCGCGATATCATCGCTACTACCGTCTCTATCCTCATCGTCATTGTCGTCACCATCCGCGCTAGAAAGTAAAGGAAATAATTCGAATAGTCAGCACGCGGAATCGGAGCAGCCAAAAAATCCATTTCAGTCGTACGAACCGTCTAAGAGTACATCCTCGTCGTCCAGCACGTTTACCGTGTGTAAAAATTATGCGAGTTCAAAACCGTCCTCGAAGATCGTAAATAGCTATCTAACCAGTCAGATTCTCAATTCGGCTAATGGAAATGGTCTTCTCGAAAAGAAACTCAAGTCCAAAGTTAAAATACATGAATATCCGCGAAGCGTCGACCGGATTTCTACAACCAGCGGTAAAGAGGATCGAAAGAAAAGCTCGTTTCCGAAAGTTTTCGACAACGTTTCCGATAGTAGCGGTATCGACGTTGTTACTAAAAATAACCGTTCAACTGTTGCCGGTACGGATGGTAAAATTAGTAGCAATTCGGGCAATTATCAACCGAGTTCAACTAGTGAAAATGGTAAAATCTTTTCGAAAGTTTCGAAACTTGCCAGCGCGGCGAACGGGGACAGTATTTCCGCATCGAACAATTGCGGTAGTTGCGAAGAGCCGAAAACAAAGTGGAGAACGGCCACCGTTTCTTTCGAGGTTACCGGAGAGGACGGTTTCACGTATAAAACGTCCAGTTTATTGGATTTGTGGAATAAGATTTTTGAAGCGGTACAGGAAAGTCGCGCCTCGCAGAATCTGCCGCTATTGCCCAGAAATAACGTGAATTCCGAGTCAGTGTTCGGTTTACTGGGACTGGATAACAACGCCACGAAATATCTTCTAGAACAGTTACCGGACGTTTGGAAGTGTATTTTTTACAAGCCGGTCTATCATAAAAATAATAACAATACCGGTGAACTGACTAGCGTGAACGCGCTTGCAATTAATAAAACCGGATGTGCCCGTACTGAAGGATATAACAGCTACTACAAATACGACATGTTCGGATGGTTAGCGTCGAGGCATCGTAAGCCACCGAAATTCCTGTCTGTGTCCGATTCGGATGTTATTAACGGAAATAGGTAAGGCAAATTGACAAAAAAATTTATTACTGTACTTCACTCCTGAGAATTATTGAACAAAAAATCGGATTAGCGTTGTTACCTTGAAAGTGATGCTTACTAAAATTCTGTCGCGTTACTTTTTTATCGGAGATTTGTGCTAAACACGATTTCCTTAAAGGAAAAGTTGGTAACCCCCAAAAATACGATCTAGATTTTGAAAGTAACTTTCTCTTAAATAAAGCCATAGATGCGCGTCCTAGCTATCTCCTCGGCCCTTACAGCTAGAAATTTAACCGCTTTTCAATCAATTTTTTACCTAAAATTTTTTGCTCTTTATAATTATTCGCTATATTATTTCGTCTTCACGATAATTCTGGCTAGACTATAATACTAAAATGTATCGAATAAACTCGCTGAACAACGGACGAGAACTGTGATAGTTACGCGGTTAAAAATTCAGGCAGCCCCCTAATATGAACATTTAATTTGAATAGCAATAATAAATTATTCTTTAAAATTTCTAGAAAACCCGCATTTCTTAATTATAATAATATAAGTTACGATGTAGAAATACACTCCTATTTTTAATAATTGGGGATGTATACAAACATAATTTCATCAAAAATATATGAATGATATTACGTCTATAATACATTAATGATAACGTACTGAAAAAAAAAAAAAAGAAAGAAAGAAAAGTTTATAACTTTTTTTTTTTTCTTTAGAGTTTTAAAATTTGGTCTTCACCGCCAACTAAAAGAATAAAGTTGTTTTATTATACACCTTTTTGTCCGTCTTCACTTATTTGCAGCTATGCAGATTCAACTGCCAGACGAAGAGAAAACGTAAATTATTATAACGCTTCTAAACAGTATAGATGAAATCATTTGTTAATTATACTTAGAAATGGATTCAATTAATTAGTACAGTTTTAATATTGCTATTATCTTCGTCTACCGTTATAATATATGTAGAGTGTAGCCTAGTTTTTAATTGTAATAATAAAATTCATAAAATTCTGACAAAAATAAAAAGAGCAGTTTTTTTTTCAGCTTTCGCGATTGAAATATTTATTCATTTATCTGTTGTTTTGCTAAAAATTTTCAAGTTCAGTAAAATAGTTAATTCGAATATCACCCCCTCCAGAATTGGAATGAATAATTTTAAATTTTTAATTTTGCAGGCGAATTACTAGTTTAAATCTTCCAATGGCCATGCGGTTTCGACATTTACGCGAAACAGCTAAGGAAACTGTTGGTGTTTTTAGATCTGATATACATGGCCGTGGACTTTTTTGTCTACGGGACATCGATGCTGGAGAAATGGTCATCGAATACGCTGGAGAAGTGAGTAAACGATTTTGATGTTTTTTGTTGATATTCTGCCACAAATGTTTTCATTAGTTCACTCCAGCCAGTAAAGGCACATTTCTTATGAATAATATTCCTTTCAAGTATTACCGCATTGTTATTAATTAATATTTGTTTCAACTGACTTTGTGAATTTATAATATAAATTGGGATTCGTTAAACTATAAAAATTTTTAAATAAAATATAATCCGGTTTAATATTAACGGAAATAGGAGAAATGATCTGGTTGATATGGTATTTTGGGTATCTTCAGTATTATAGAAAGCTACTCGCAGCGGAATCTTGTAGCCAAAATTTCTTCTACTTATTTTACAGTAAATGAAACTTAAATTTATTTGCGTGTGTGTAACCTCTCGCCATCTTCACCGGAATCTTTTTCTTTTTAATCTTCTTTTAGAAAAATCGTTGTTCAATTGACTACGTGTCACTCTTAGTCGTGTTTTATTTTAGAAAAAAAAAAAAAAAAATCCTAGCAGTTGTACAACACAGCATTCAGCCTTTGCGATCTTATATAAATTATAATGGTAGAACAAAAAATGCAGTCTACCCCGAGGTAAGAATGACATATAATCATTAATATATAGTGCCGGCGCAAGGTTGATATTAAATTTCTAATATCACGGTAAGTAATCTATCAGTACGTTTTCTCTCTATTACCTTAGCAGTAACAAGTCCGTTTTTAACGCTCTATTATTAATTTTTAGTAATAGTAGAAAACACGCTTAATCGCCTCGTAATATTTTAAAATAACTAACAAATAATTACTTTGGCTTTTACAGAAATTTTACGTATAGTAAACTTTATTGAAACTATTTTTGACTTAATTGTACAGGTCATCCGGTCCGTATTAACTGATAAGCGAGAAAAGTATTATACAGCCAAGGGAATCGGCTGTTACATGTTTCGCATAGATGAAAAATTTGTTGTAGACGCGACCATGTGTGGAAATGCAGCTCGTTTTATCAATCATTCTTGTGAGGTAACTACTCATTATAATTACAAAATTAACCGGGGTTCCTGTTTGTGTGTTAATATTACGTATTAAAATTTACCTGAAATGTAGAGAAAAACAAAAAAAAAACTGAAACTAATCGTAATTTTAAAGTATCTATTTTCTTCTTCACGCGCGCGCATGTAAATATCTTCTTTATGACATTAAATAAAATACCACTTACCAGTTTACGAATAATCATTAAATACTGTAAATGTGGAAAATGAAACTGAAATTTTCATCATATTTTTACCGTAATAATTATGGGGGGGGGGGATAACGTCTAATTTTAGATGCTAATCAAAATATGCAAACGAGTAAGTAATTTACAAATGAAATCACACTGTAAACGTCTTGGATAAAAGTTCCAAGATTGGGAAACAAAATACATCATGATAACAAATTTAAAAGTTAAATAAATGAAAAGCTGATTTAAATATACTTTTTACGAATTTTTTATTTTTATTATCGCTATTTTTTAAATGGTGTCAGATAAAGTGAATAACCGTATAATTTTCTGTACCGTCCCGTATTTATTAATATGAGTACGAGTACGCGATGAAATAAAAACACGTAACACACAAAGCTCTCTAGTGCCACGAACGCAATTAAGAGATTCGTAACATACATATGTGTGTGTGATTGTAAGCAGTTCAGCCGGTAGAGCGCGAATTGATTCCAAAAGTTTACCAAAAAAATATAGATCCAACTATTTAAGTGATAATTTGTTACTTCTTTAATCCTTTCCGTTCGCCATTTCTTTCTGATATTACTTTTTCTACGGTTTTAACGTTCTTTGCATTCTATGTACTCGTTCCTTTGTTAGAACTGCACCATTAGCAATACAAAACTACTTTTCTTTTAACGTACGCGTATTCTTTTTATCTTTTATACCAATTTAAGTTTTGTTCTATTTTTCTTTTTCTAGCCGAACTGTTATTCTCGTATTGTGGATATTCTCGGCAAGAAGCATATATTAATCTTTGCTATGAAACGTATTCCGAAAGGCGAAGAATTAACGTACGATTATAAGTTTCCGTTAGAAGATGAAAAAATTTCTTGCCATTGCTTGTCCCGAAAGTGTAGGAAGTATCTGAACTAAATATTACGCCATACTGGAAACAGTTCTGTAAGTTACCTTTGTTTAACAAAATGAATGTTGTCTTCGTGATAACGCGGGTGATTTATCGAAGACTTACTATTATTTTCGTATTATAGTATGTATGTTTTTTTGTTTTTTTCCCCCTTTTTTTTTTGTATATATTTTTTTCCGTGTTACATTTTATTATGTTAGCAAAATTTTATATGTATGTATATATTTTTTTTTGTCTTATTATCATTATTTTTTTGTACTTCAGACTTTGAATTGCTACTAATATAGTTTGTATAAAAAAATAATTCCGACATAATAAATTAAGTATTTTATTATTTAAGTAACCGGTATTGCAAAAAAAAAAAAAGTGGTAAGTAAATTTTCTATTTATAATACGAAAATTAATTAAATCTGAAGGCGTATTCGATGCATTTTAAAATGAGGGAAGCAGTTTACTTTGTCGTTGAATGTCGTACTCATAACGTTATCGTTTCGTCTGATTGTTTACAGTATCATTACAAGGAAATTATTTCAAAATATTTTTTTTTTTTTTGGTAAGCGTAGAGCAGAACACCGGACAACTTTAGACGTATGTCATAATTCGTGCAGTTTCCCTTAAAGATTCGGTGTTACCTACGGTTTTATAGTAGTGTACTTCCTATTTTCAAAAAGTTATTCCTACGAAATCAACCTTAAGCAATTTATCATTAACTCGCCCTTATTACGAATGAATACATTCACTCGACTAATCGTGAAATTTTATTTAATTCGTCACCATTTGTGACGACTATCGGAGTTTATTTACAACTTCAGTGACATTGAATTTTCAAGATTTAAAAAGTGAAAACGGTGATATAGATTGATTTCAGGATAGTTTGTATATCGCGTTTGGCCTAATGGCTAGAGCGCTTGACTTCCTTCGATACTGGGCGACGACAAAATTTATGCGGCGCTAGTTTAGTACACAGCAGTTTAGACACAGTTGGACTGCAGCTGTAGAACAAGCGACTATAGTCAGTTTCAAATTGCAGTTGTGCGAGTGCGCTAGCGTCGCATAGAAATACTCAGCCGGCGAATAATCGCATCAACGTGAGTAAAGGCCAGTCGTCTTGGCTTCGCCTCGCCATTGGTACCTTTCTCACGTTGTCGGCAGCACGAAAGCTAGGCTTTGCGCTCCTGCTTACGTGGCTCCAACTGCGCGTCTACCTATCCTCTAATTCTCCTCAGAATTAGAAGATAACTCATACTCGGAATTTCGAGTGAACTAGATGATGATGATGATGATGATATATATATATATATATATATATATATATATATATATATATTGGTCTCGTCTACTGTTTTATGATCTTCTAAGCGTGCTTAAGGAGCTTAATGATTAAATGTACATCATCGCAAAATAAACGGAAACATGTGTACGTCTATTACTACTAACCCCGGTTAATGAAGAGAATGTTGTAAAGTTGGAAATTCATTACGGTTTAGAATTATCATAAAATGGATTGTAATGCAGATGAAAATTTTTAATACCATATTTGTTAATAGTTTATAAGTATTGATTATTTAAGTAGAAACTTAAGATTTCAATAGCTCCACTCCCTTAAGAGGTGGCCTATTAAAAAAGAAAAAAAAAAATAGCATTAAGGGAAATTGTGTTAAAAAACGGGAACTGTAAAGAAAAAATGTTTTTATTAAAATTCTTCACGTGATTAGCTTGAGTTTTATACAAATTCATTATTCGTTTATCTTTCAATCTAGGATTAAAGTGAAAGGCAATTCGCGTTTATTGATGAATAAATTATAAAGAAAAAAAGTATTCAACGGGAATCACGCTATGTTTGTTGGCATTTGCGTGTACAATGTTTTACAGCGCCCGAAAAATCAAAATTTTAATTAACCCCGTTTGTGCTTGTTTCAAGTTTTTGAAGTAAACTCAAATTTCTTTTAAAATGTGTATATATATATCTATATATTTACGACCTCATTTTTAGCCTTACCACTACTACTTTTCCCGTCACAAAAATTTGTCCCAAAATGTGACATACTGTATATATATATATATATATATATATAAGGAAGTGCCGACAAAATGTATTTGTACATTTATTCGTAAATAAAGATATATATATATATATATATATATATATATATATATTTATTTTTTTTTTTTTTTGTCGCGCAGACGGAAAGAATGATGATGTCAATTTTCCCCGTTCTATACGAAGTATAGAAATAATAGAGTTGTGGTCCGGGGGTGTCCCCAGGCGTGGTCAAGAGACTGAGGTCCTTGCGAGAAACTAAATGCCGAGTTTTATATACACACATATATATATGTATATATGTATATATAAAAATAAATAAATAAAATGTATGTTACTTATCCAAACATAAAAAGAAAATTAAAATTTTCTTTCCTTGTTTTGTAATGCGTAGGCAACAATCTTAATTGTCGATTATATATATTGCACGCATAGTCAGTCCGCTCTGAACTGTAAGAATAAATATTAGAACATTACTTTTTAGAGTAGAAAATTATATGTGAGATGACTCATCAAAAAATTTATTACATAAAAACCAGAACAATTAATAAAGGTTTTTTTATTCATTGTATATTCTTAAATTATTGAAATAAGTTTTTAAAAAAAAAGTAGTTGAGATAATTTGTAGTACAAAATTACGTTAAGAAAAAATTATTCATTTTAATGACTTAACTGTAATTCTCAGTGGAAAGAGAGCAATTTCTACATTAATCTTTGGTTCATTCTCGGTTTTTTTTTTTTTTTTTTACCATGAACATTACTTTTTTCTTTAATGAAAATTTTATTTCCCAAAATAACTTTGTACTATCTACAGTTTAATAAAATTTCCGGTAACACTTAGCGCTTAAAATTGTTCATTTAATAACCGGTCTTGCCTTTATATTTTTTTCTTAGCTGTTTTTTAACTATTAATATCTCGCACAATGATTCTAATGATGAATAATGTTAATTTTATATCTTGCGAGATGTTTCATTTAAAATAAGCACTGTAAAAATTATTTATATCATACTTCTTTATGAAAATCGAATTATTTTTTTTGCGTTGCTTGACTCGCAAAATTTATTTTATTCGCCTTTTTCAAAATATTGATAACCGAGTTTTCATTATAGTAAATGTCCAATTACAAAATATTCTACATTTTACGGTATTTTTTAATAGTATTTTTTTATAAAGTTTTAAACTTGAATTTTACTTTCAGCAAGTTGCATTTATAATTATTGCAAAGAATATACGTAATTCCTTTTTCTCAAGTTAGTACTCTATATTGTTTTTTATACAAACTTTTAAACGTTTTCTTATACATCTTTTTTTCATCGTGTTAGTATATTTATTCGGTAGTTCCGTAAATAAGAAATTACCTACCGGCATCGAAACTACTATTTAGTTCGACCGAGAAAATTTCATGTTTACATTATTAAGGCATGAAATTCGATCATATTTAATGTTAAAGAATATCAATTATGTAAGAATGAAGTCGAAACAGTATTTAGTCCTATATCTTTCTTGGCGAGATGACCCGATCGAATATCATTCGTCACAGCGTTAAAGTATTGTGTATATTTTTAATAATCATTAGTTACCTTCATATGTACGGTGTAATAACTGAATGATATGCGCATAATTTGTAATTTAGGTTGTGCATACGCGTGTGATTATTTTTAAGTAATATAAAATTTTAATACTTAAGTTGGATTTAATTAAGTACGTTTTCTGTGCATGAACACTTTAAGACTGTTTGGAAAAGATTGTGGAACAAATTGTGCATGGCAATTTATACCGATAATGATAATAATTTTTTATATGTACGCTGAATTTTTAAATAAAAATTTACTTGTGCATTTGCTATTTTTATTTAGAAGAATTCATATCTATATTTATACTTTGTCAGTTAATGCATATTCATTTTTTTAGGATTCTGTACACATATAATGTGTACGGAATCCTAATAAAATGGTTCTCGGAAACGACAAATAAAAAAAAAAAAAAGTAATAAAAATCAATAACTTACCAACGGTTTAATTTATAAACTTGAAAATTAGATCATAAATTACACAATTCAAAAATTTTCCTTAAGACAATTTATAACTTTAAGTTAACAGAGATCACCCTGGGCGACAAAAAACCGTCTCCAGAATATGTAATACAGAATTTAAAGCATCAGAGATTACTCTTCAAAAATTCATAACTTATCACCAGATAACCCTTTAAAAATGAAATATAAAATATAAAACAAAACGCAGAAGCTCTTTCATAAAATCCGAGTAAAAAAAGTTAAGGGAACTAAAAAATGTATCCCAAACATAGGCATAAAGGACCGGTCTATGGAAAAAACTATAGTTGAGCTTACAACTTTTTATTTAGGCTCTCGAAATTTGTGAAAAAAAGTATTTTTTTTCCGGACATGTAATATACCAATGTGAAGGTCGCTATTTTTCAGGAACGAAACGTATTTCATTTCCTTAACGAAACTTTTAAAGTTGGGAAAAGGTTCAAAAAAGTACGAAAAATTACGTCTCTTCCTCTTTGCGATGTGAAAAATTAAATTTCTTTACTTTGAATTTATTATTATCTAAATTTAAATTATAGTTACGTTTAACGTTAAATACGGAATCCTCAGCGCATAAAACAAATGCTTAACTGACGTTGTTTTTGTTTTATTTTTTTTTTAAATTTAAATATTTCTCAGGTGTACCACTAAAAACTTCGTTACATTTCTATGGCTCTGCTATCTTTTCTTATGCGCCGCAATAAAGCAATTTATGGACGAAAGTAGGAAAACTGAAGTATAATTTTAATTTTATTATCGAACAAAAGGAAGTGAAAATGTACATGTATTAACCGAAAATTTGTGTTATAAACACTTAATGAACGTCATTAATACTATATATATATATATATAAAAACTCGGCCATTTTGGCCTCGGAAGGTTCATTTCTGTCTCTTTCTCTTCTATACTTTGTATAAAATTATCAAAATTTACAACGTAATTCTTACTGGCATCAACACACACAAAAAATAACATAACCACAAAAATCCTATTCTAACATTTAACTTCCGTTATATAAAATTAAGACATTTTTTCGTTACATATTTCATTACATAAAATTGTGACATTTTTTAAATAACAATAACAAAAATCCTATAAAATATAACAAACGTTACATAAAATTGGGACATTTTTTCGAATGGCGGGTAGCCTAAGAATTACGTTGTAATTAATATATATATTGCACTACGATGACTATTTATATGGTGCAAACATTTATATATTGTTAAAAGTAACTAGTCTCAACATAAAAATATCGAGGTCGGAATTATGACCATGACAAAAAATGAAATAGTTTAACCTACATACATCAAATTTACACATAAAAATCAATTTAAGCGATAACATTTTTTAGTAATAAATACATTTAAATATGTTTATGAACATTAAATTAGTGTTTTCTTTACTTTACTATTTGTTTCTTTTTAATCTAAAAATAAAAAATTGTAATTTTCGAACTTATCTTCCTCGAATTTTGTATTTTTAGCAAAGTAAAATATAGATATTTTATAAATGAAAGTTTGATTTTGCATTAAAAAAATAAATATCACTCAATTAAAAACCACTTACGTATTTTTAAGTACGTACCGTTATTTAAGTTATGTAAGTTGTATAAGCTTTTTGAACTTTCCAGTAAAAAAAAAAAATTAACAATAGTAGCACTCGTAACTTAGAACTATGGTAGTAGTTGAGGGTATTATTGTGACTGATGTATTTTAAACATTAATGTTCGATATTAATTTTCATCCTTGAAAATTTTAATACTTTCAAAGTATAGGTATTGTTTGTATTCGGGTGCATAATGCATTGTAATTATCTGATAAAAATATAACTTCATTTAACCTTTCCAATAGAAGTAGGGCTTACACCCAAACCCCGGGTTTAGAATAATTTTCTAAGTTAAATAAAAATAGCATATATTTTTATACGAGACCTTACGACTTTTATGCTTAAACTATTTAAGTTTAAAAGACATTGTACATAACGTGTACTAGGATGCTCAAACAGAATCCTACTGGATATTTGGTGTAACCTAAATTTGGGAAAATACAAACAGAAGATTTAGTAATTAACTTGAATATTAGTGAGAAGCAATTATTTGATTCTTTACTTCAAATTTCGTAATTACTATTGTAAAATTATGGCACCTTTTTTTCCCGATCCTATTTTATATTTTCGAATCTGAATATATAGAAGAAAAATTGGATATAAACAAAGCCAAAGTAATAATACTGTCGGCGAAAGAAAAAGTAATATATGTAATGAAAGAAAATCTGTTTTATATTTGAAATATAAATATGCTCAATAAATAAAAAAGTTTTTTAAATCGATAATAAAAAGTGATACTTCATTTTTTAAAAAAAAAGGTGAAAGTAATATATACACAGCATATTTCATCATTTGTAAATTTATCACTAACGGAGCCATCTGTTAAACTATACAACTTCGTTACATATTTATTCTAGAAATGTTGTTCAAAACGTACCTGTTTAAAAGTATTGCATAAAAAACCAGAAACCTAAAGATAATATAACGTCATGGAAAATTCTTAATACGACGTCAAATTGAATGGGTTTTAAATTTTAAAATCGTTAATTCTAGCTGCAACTTTTTTGTTGAAATTCAAATATCTGAACTTTATTGCATTATTCGTTAAACGTAACACTGTACAGCAGGCCCCCGAGTAACGCTTTAAGCTAATGAACTATTTTTAGGTTTTAAAATTTGGAGTGGCTGCACCAATGATGAATTCAAAAAAAATATTCTACACCCCCCCCCACGAAAAATATTTCAATTAACCGACTAAATTAAAACGAAAAAATATATCGCTGGTAAAATTTTAATGCTGAGGTAATATCTTTTATCTATTTTTTTTTTTTGTTTTTTCGCCTTCAGCTAATTTTATTTACATATTTTGTACTATTCATTAAATTTTTAATCATTTTCGTGTTGTCCAAATAACGTAGACGGAAGGAGAGAGATTACAAATTATCCAAAGCATTGCTTGTATGCTGTAAGAAAACATTACTAATATAACTATTAAATTAGTGCTCTATGCACATGTATAGATAGACTTTCGGGTATTTAATTTCAGTTATGTATCTTATTTCTTTTCTTGCGTTCGGGAATTTTTTAATTTTTTTCCATATTTCAGTCGGTACGACTTTCACCTATGATATTTCATAATTATGTTTTAGTAAATCAACATTCTATAATGATGATTCAAATTACTACGTTGTTGAGTAAAATCACGTATTCCACGTTGACTTTCGGTTAATTAAGAATGAATTGATATTATTGGGCAGACAGTTTATCTAAAATATATGATCATTATAAAAGATCATCGAACAATGGTGAGATTCCATATCATCGAACATTGTAGTTGGACCCCCCGTTCAAATCTGATAAAAATTCCGACATTCGTTCGTGTTGGATGTGCATGTCAACTCCCAGGGAAACATTTGCTTCTGATTCGGCTAGTAGAAATACATATGGACTAAGTAGTATATGTGTAAAGACAACTGTATAGATGGTCAACGCAATAAGCGACAATGAATTGATTTTGTAATTCCGCGCCAGAATATAACAGTAACTCTTTTAGACTTCTATAATTCTCTTTTACATTGAGCGATTTAATTAATTTTCGTTTCAACAGTTGTAATTTGTCTTCAAGAGAATACGACGTACGTATAAGATAAAATGCAAAATTGTCGTTTTCGCAGCTCTTTAAAATTTGGTCACCGTAATCGCTATTAATTATAAATTTATTATTATTTTTTTTTTTTGCACCCGAACTTTTGTAAGTTAATACCACTTTTCTAGACGAGAATAGTCTTGTTCAACTTTTTTTTGCTCGCCAGGTGACACTAACACGACAATGGGCGCCGGGATCGATTCTACGGCGAAAAAATATAATATAATAGAAAAATTTGTTTCGTTTTTTTTTTTGAGCACAAAAAAATTCTGAATTACCCGGGTGGTCGAATATTTTACCGAAAGTTCATTCTTTAGTCAGGTATTCCAATTTATACTGCTAAACGGTACTGGGAAGCAGATTAAATTGAACACATTGGAAGTTTCCGGAACTATGTAAATTTGTTATAAACAGTCCAGGCAAAAAGAGATCTAAGAAAAACTACATATGTGTACATGCATCGAACTAGGTCCCACTTTGTCGAAATTATTTACGGAACAGCGGGGATTTTTCGGATGTTAGATTAAAAATGTTGATATTGGGATTTTTAACGTTTCTGATAGAGTGAATACTGCTCTTTCCAATGCCGCAAGGTGCAATGTGATCTGACCTCGCGTTCGTGTTCTGTGGCCAAAAACCTGAAAGCGCCTTGCCTGTCGCCCAGTTGTCATGGCAATGCGAACCGCGCTCCTTTCCGTTCCCGTCGTTATCACCATTTCTGTTACACTCGTTGACGCGTTGTTTTTGTTGCTTTGATTGAAGAAATGTACGTGCGGATTATTTTTTAGTCGAAATATTTTCATGAAAATGTGGTGTTTCCTTCGATGAAACGTCGTATTTTTTTATAATTACAGTTTGAGGACGTAAATCTGAGAACGAGCGTGATGTGAAGAAAAAACGCGCAATGTCGACTAATAAGTAAAAAATAATTACCACGTTGTTTAAATAGAAGCTCTATGATTTAGAATAAAAAGTGTAACGTTTTTGAAAGCAGTAAAAAAAAACATGTGAAATTTCGTTATTCCGTTGCAAACCTGAGATTTCTTGAAACGATGGTCCTATTTTGTCGATATCCACTTATGCCCGGGTTCCACCCGGTGTGATATACTAGACAACATTTCTGATCGAATAAGATCTCCCGGAGTCTCCTAAGTGTAAAACTTTTTGAGATATTTGCATTCGCAGTTGAAAATCTTAACCAAAATTTTAAACTCGTTTTTCTCAAAAGTATGTTTTTTCAAATTTCAACTTCAAACACAAATATCTCGGCGAGTTTTGTACTTAGAAGGCTCCGTGAGATCTCAATCGATCAAAAATGTTGTCTACTATACCGTACTGGGCTTAAAGTGGGACCTAGTTAGATGCACGTACATATATGTGTGTGTGTGGGGGGGTTAGCGTTCGAAAATAAAATAGCTGATTGACTTGGAGGAAATAGGATTTACTTAGACCCTATCAGTGAATTAAGCAATACGATGGAAGTCGACAACGAGGGAGTCCGGTTAATTTGTAATATACGTGAGTCAGAAATTTCGAAATTTGCACATGCAGAACGTACAAAGTCGTACGGACAGAAAAAAGGATTAATAAATCTATTTTATAATTCGAAATTGGTTAAATGAAATGATTAAATAATAGTAAGAAAAAAAAAAGGGTTTTGATATTCAATTTTTTTTGGAATATTATTGTAAATCGAATCGCTTCAAATATGAGATTTAGTAACCATTCTAGAGGATTATCGAAATCAAGATAAAGAATTCCACGATCGAATGGATAAGAAAAAAAAAGATAAAGTATATCAAAAGTATTAGCGAATCGTTTGTTAGTTTCGCCGTTACTATGAAAATAAATAATTAGAAAGGAAAAACGAGAAAATAAAAACACATTGCTTTAAAGGTGAAAAAATATATTTCGCAGATGAAAAAAAAGTTTAAAATAAGGCGTTATTAATTTCAGGAAACATGAATAGTAAAAACTTCATTAAATAATACATTAAACGTAATTTCTTTTTCCTTAAATGTATATATATATATATATATATATATATATATATACATATTTATATAACAAATTATCAATGAAATTTTTTATATTTAACAAATATTATTACCAAATTCTAACAAATCACCGAAAACGTTCAAGTTACAACTATTAACGATTACAATTTGTTCAATAAGCACAATCCGTAGAAAGTTCATATTTATTCTACACTCATCTTAGTTGGCATTACCGAAATTAGATGTTTTAAAAAACATTTATTTCAAAAATCACATAAATTATTGTACATCATTAATTTTTTCTGCGTCTGCGGCAGGCTTTTTAAGTCTCGCCTCTTTTATACAGTACATCAAATAAGCCATTAAACCACTAGTTGCTATACACGCCGACATTATCTGAAAATAATAAAATTATTTCCTAAAAATAAATTACTTTGCAATCATTTGCCCAAAGAAAGAAAAAAAAGATTGGAAAAATAGTCCAATATAAGTAAAATATTAACATTTCTTTACCATCGTTTGTCCTCTAGGAGTATTTATATTAAAAATTCGTTTAAATCCTGCTGCTGCAGGGTGTTCAATTTCTATTTCCACGGTATACTTTGAACTGGTGACATTTCGCCTGAAAATAATCAAAAAAAATACGAACCATTCATAAATTTTCCTCTAATAACTGAAGAGGAAAAATATCTGCCGAATAAATAACATAATTTTACCTTTTTGAATAAGCACGCTTTAAAATGTTTAAATCATACATGGTGGGAGCAAAACATAAAAACAGACGAAACGAACATATGACATATTATCAGAAGACCCAGTCGAACGTAAAATATGGCTGCACTGCGAGTTTAAATGCAATAACAATTTAAGGTTGAATTTATCAGTTCGTCGAAGTTTGAAGTATTATTGTTTCAAAATATTGTAATCATGCCTGAAATCAAGAAATATGTGAAGGTTGTGGACTATCCGATTGGAATTCGTCACTTAAGAATTTCCAAAAACTGGTAATAAGTTTTTACTGACATAATTTTAATGCGCGAAATTTAAAATCTAAATAAAATGAAAATTGCAGAATATTAATAAGTTAACAATTTGTTGGAAGGAAAATATCGCTTATAGAGTTTTTAACGCATCAGCAAATAAATATTCATACCGCTTTACGGGTAAATTTTCGGTTTATTTTTTAACGTTAAAAGTGTTCTGGTTAAAGTTAAATATTGTACATTTACAATTTCTTTACTAAGTTTTACGAAAAGAAACTGAACATATCTGTATTTATAAATCATATTTGAATATTTGAAAACTACGCAATTAAATATTTATATTCGATGTGTAAATTTTGAAGACAAAATGAACGTTAATATTTAATCGTAAATGTTGTGGTCAGTTAACCGTAGTTATTTATATTTAATCTCAACGGGATGATTTTTATTCCGTATTAAAGAAATACTATATTGATTTCGAAATTAGTAATATAAAATGTCTCTTTTTTTTAAATAATCATATAAATTTAAATATACGATACTCGAATTATAAAGTTACAAATTTTGTTAAACGCTTAGAACACACCGACTACAGTTCATTTTTGATCGTAATTTTAGTTGGTCCATTTTTAGTGTTACTAATAGTTTATGATCGTTCATTGTAAAGCATTTTAAATAATTTTAAATTGTTTTACATAAACACCTCTCGCTTCGTAATTTAACTTCATCGTACTGGCAAGTAATTTTAAATTGTAAACAATTTAATAAGTTTTAAACTGCTTACGTGCACTTTTCATTTTATTGATAGTATGTCAGTCGGATTAAGAATTAACTAAAAAAATAACGACATTGTACGTAGTAGTAGTTTAAAAAGAACTGCGATCTGTATTCAGTGACTTTACCATCATTTGGAAACTTAACTCTCAGATGTTAAAAGTAAAGTCGAAGTTTAGTTTAAGGATTACATATTCGTTCTCAAGATGTTGTTTTTCATGTTATGATACAAATAATATAGAGCTAAAGGGGGCCTTTTTTTGTAAGTTAACGTTTTATATTCTACATATCAGGGCGATATTATTGTTGACTTTTAATGCTGTTTTGATGCGCTCTAAAACATCATTTTCGTATAGCAATAATGAAATTGATTAAATTCGATAATTTGCCAGCTGTGTGTTTGTGTCTGTTAATAAAATACGAGTAGTTATTTGTTTCGATCGTAAAGAAACATAATTTCTTAATAATAAATGTTTCACGGAAATGCAAAAGATAAATTTTAATTTTCCTAGTTTTATGGTTGACACTTTTCATTTATTTAATTCGTTTTTTGAAATTTATTTTTCTCAGTCGCTTAAATATTCTCTTAATAGAGTGACCTTGAGCCTTATTAGCCGTGAGAATGAACACTGCCGTACCTTTCCGAAACGATTTATGGTTTGATGCCGGAGGAATTTCGCAGAACTTCGATTGAGCTATTATTATACGCTTTGATTTTATTTTTTTATGTATAGCCGTAGTACTGGCTGCATATTTTCTAATATTAATTTCACGTGCTTTTTTAATGTTAACATGAAAACAAATTTAAAAATACAAGAAATAGACTGAATTAACAGGAAATGGGATTGCATAATTTTTGAGAAATGTGCTCCGTCATGTATGGTACACAAATAGAACAAGGAAGAGACTTTAACGAAAGAGAATAAGGTGCGTATGTCTGTTGAGAACAATATAACTTTAAACGAAGTATTCATTTAGTCAAGAAAAAGTGCAGTTTATTTATACTGTGCTCTAGGTGTTTTAAATTTCTGGCCTGCAATAATTTCTTACTCTAGAAGTTACAGTTGTAATGAATTACCTACGTAAGTTTCGTAGTCTCGGCATATTTTGCAGTTATTGCTATCGTTTACGATTATATATGTAGTTGTTTTTATATGCTAAACTGAGGAATACGTCATAGGTGAAATAATAATATCAAAAATTTTGTTTTAGTTCTTATAATAAATTTGTTTACTGGTCTAAAGTAGTTTTGTCGGCGTGTTTTATTTTAAAACAAAACAAACGTACAGTCATTTAAAAGTAGCAAGAAAAAATCAAAAAAAAAAAAAAAAAGGAAAAATTGATTCATCAGTTATGTGTTACTCAGTCTATAAAGTAAATAATGTACTAATGTTTTAACATTTTCAAGACTGATAATAGTCTTACCAATTTGGGTACATTCACTTTATTTGCTACTAATTCTTTTTTGGAATATTCATTATTTTATAATTTGGATTAGCTCGTGAACGAATCTATTTTTAGAAATATTCTATATTCTGTGTATTGTTTTCAATGCTCGTACCGGATATTTTTTATTTTACAATTTAGGTAAAATTTCGAATGGATTTATTTCTGGAAATACTCCGCATTTTTCATATTGTTTTTATTTACTTTCAATTTTTTAAATACGTGCAACGAACAGAAATAATTAAAATGGAAACTAAAAACGAAGAAGAGAAATTAGATAAAGGTACAAACTAATGCTGTTTTTGGAATCATCTGGTTGTGAGAAATGTCAAAGAAGCGTTCTGTGAAAAACCGAGAAATTATTAAGTAGGATTATTATAACTGTATCGAGGGAATCATTATTAGGAGGGACAAAGGATGTAGTTAAAAAATCAGAGTTGAAATAGCGACGACAAAGAAGCACTTGACCATATTAATGGAAAAATGGGATTGAAGTTGAGGAAAGCCTGCTGAAATTCTTCCTACAGAATATACGGCAGAAGAAAGAATTCTAAGACGGGAGAATATCAAAACGGTAAAATGGAAGAATATTAAACATTTAGTGGTCAGATTGATTGAAGAAAAGAAGCTATGTTGGGAGAAATAAAGAAAAGCTCCGGGCTTCCGGTTAGGTATATTTTATGTACATAAGTTATCGTGACGAAAATACTACTGGATGATTTAACTCTATGAGAGGCAAATGATGCAGTAGAATTAAAAAAAAAAAAAAGAAAAAAAAACTAAAAACGTAATCAGTTGAAAGAAACTGCATCAGAACAAGAAAGATAAAAAAGGGAATGAATTTCATCTTCATCAATAAAACCTATCCAAAGGAAGAATGTCGAACAAAGAAAAATAAAGTAAAGAATCTCTACATTATGTTTTGAAATAATTTATTATTATTATTATTATTATTATTATTATTATTATTATTATTATTATTATTATTCATGTTTGTGTAAAAGGTTATAACCGGTTTTTGAATTACAAATGTGAATGCTTACATTTCAGGATAGGAACAGGGATTCTGTATGGAGCTACTGGCGTTGTTTTACTTTGCTGGTTAACTGAATGGCATGACGTTATGAAGTACTTGCCTTATTATAATAAACGCTATCAGTATCCGTGGGATGATAAACGTATTTTCATTGAACCGAGACGAGAAATTTTCTATAAATAGTAATTAGATCTTATTATATTTCATAGATAATTAGTTGTAATTGAGAAATTTGTTCAACTTTGAAAATGCATAGAATTACACGCTATTATATCTCTTTGTAATCTTTCTATCTGTTCATTTATTTCAGGGAAATTATTCGTCTTTTGATAATATTATCATATTTTTATATATTTAATGACGCTTCATTTTTACCACCCTTACCATAAAATAGAGATATTCTATGAGCATATATTATCGATTAACATATATTACCGAACCTAAAACATTTTTATACTTTCGCAAGCTGTTACTTTAAACTGCAAGTGATGAATACTTAAAATATGTTTAAAAATATTCGAAATTAAATATTCTTTCAACTATTTTGCGGCGACTAATATTTTCAGCATTAAATTTAAAACAATAAAAAAAACAAAATTGGTTTTATTTAGAATTTTTGTGCTGATACGCGTTTCGAATTTTTGAATGGTACTTTTTATTCTCAAAAAAATAATCTAAATTTAAAACAGTGCTATTGCATAAAGCGTTTTCCCAATGTAGTTATGAAAATATAGTAGAATAATGCCGACCTGTTCTAATGTAAATTGAAGATACATTATCGAAAATAATGCTAATATCAAGTTGAGCGAGTCTATCGTTATTTATAGTAAATAAATCAATATACAAGGGCTGTTCAGTAAGTAACGCTAACTCGCTCGTAGCGCGCATAATTTTAATTATTCAAAGAATAAAGGGGGTGGTCATTAGAAAGAGAATTTTATTGCGATTTTAACGACATAGCGGCCAACCAATTTTTGGATGCCGGTTTCGAAGAAGTCGACCCTAGTTGTGAACGTAGTCACCATGACATAGCGCAATGTGTAATTCCCCGTCCGAGGCATAGCGAGTTCCTTTCAAATATTTTGTTTGGGGTGGCGGAATAGGTAATAATCACTTGGCGCCAAATCGGGGCTGTATGGAGAGTGTGAAAGAACGTCGAAGTCGAGAGACGAAATTACCTTTGCTGTACGCGCGCTTGCGTCGGAAACTTCGGAACCCATTTGGCGCATATTCTGCGGTACCATAATTCTTTTACGAATTTGTTTACTGTCCCAAGAGCTGCTCCTGTCTCCACGGCCAATTTTATTTGGGTGACATCGTGATTTTGTTTGATCTGCGCGTCAATTATGCTCTTTTCCTCATCTGACCTGCGTAGGTTTTGGACGGCCTGAATGCGAATAGTTTTATAGCACCAGCGCGAGCTAGGCTAGCCCAGTATCGCACTGTACTCGCATCAAGTATACACCACACTAAACACCCGAGTTAGAAATTCAGTAATTGTTTTCTGCTTGTACCGTTGCTCGAAAGTGCGTTTCATGTTTTTACTCATCGCGAGAAAATCCGATCGGCTACCGTGAAACAAACTATACCACTCTATAGCTGTGACTTTCTTCTTTCTAATCAGCACAGATATAATTCTGTACGTTGTCTACAGAGCGCTCTAGGAGCGAGGAGGCGTTACTTAATAAACAATCTATGTAAACAAAAAATTTTTTTGTTTCCACACTTAGTAAAAGAACAATAAAATTTGAAGTAAACTTTGTCACAGAGCTGTCGATTATAAAGTAAAAAAGTGCATACTCAATCGAACAGCTGTTACGATGTTTTCATGAAAAATACACTTTGAGCTCATTGATTTGTCTGCTCGACACAGTTTGTAGCATATGTTGTAGTATTTTACTACGTATTATAGTTTTTGTAAGAATCCTGTCCAGCTACCTATTTCATTTTGGTAATTTGTTTCGACACTAACGTTAAATTACACATACATACATACATACATAAGATAATAAAATAAAAACTGATTGTAAAATGTTTATGTTTTTCGCACGATTCGGTCTTTGTATCAACGTGCTGTGGAATGTTCACTATGTCGATTTACATCTTCTTTCTCTCCTCAACCTTATCGATTGGTGGGCAACCTAATTGTACATCTCAGCTGTACAGACACAGGCATAGTGTTCGTAGCAATTATTATATGCAACGCGAGTGTACACGCGCAAGACTTCATTCGGAACTGATTGTAATCGTTTGATTTATCGATATACAAGTGCAGTCCCGTGTTGTCTGCTGTGTACTGACCTATCGCGCATATGATGTTGTACGTTGTGGTTTCCCATTACCTTCCACGTGATTATTAGCGATTATTTATTTTAATTCTTGTAATAAGTTTTATTGTCGCTCAGGATCGAACCCGTGACCTCCGTAGCGGAAGTCAAGCGCTCTAGCATTACATCAAGAGTATAAAATCGGCCCCTGCCAGCGATTTGGCTGAAATTTGGCCCATATGTTTGTCTTGTCGAAAAACTTCGATACTGAAAATTTTGAATCTTGGGGCTCAAATTTCAGCTTCTAATCTCAAAAAATGTATTTTTCAGTTTTTTAACCATATCTTTGCGAATTATGAACGGATTTTGAAAAACTTAAGTCGAGGTTGAAGAAAATTACGAGGCGCACATAACCTAGTCATTTATGGAGCCTCCCTCTCGAGGTAAAAACATAACCTAAAAAGTCAATTAAAATTTCAAACTCGTTCAAAAATTTACGCTACGACGGAATTTGATATTGAAGTTCATAAAAACATTTTATAGGATAAAAATTAATACTCTGAATTTTTTCAGATCTCTTTTGGAAGGGTAGAAAGTGATCAAAATTATAAAAAACTGAAATTTTCAGCGATTTTCCTTGTTTTAAGTACTTTAATGAACACCAAACACAATTTTAGTCTCAAAAATTAGTTCGGCGATACGAAAAACCCTCTAGTATACGTATTTAGTTCAATTTGTCACAGTATGTGGCTCAAAAACACTAAATTAACCTCGAAAAGACCCGTTTGGCGGCCTAAAACAACACAAATACACATTTTTTTAACGTATTTTACGACTTTATCATACACTAAACGCAACTTTAACCCCAAAAATAAGTTTAGCAACCCAAAAAATCTCCTAGGATACGTGGTTTAAAAACATTAAGTCACGTGATACTAACCTCAAAAATCTTTTGTTGACAGGTCCGAAATAAATATTTATGTAAAGCTACTCATTCTCTACGTTAGTTTGCACAATATATAGATAGAGTTGAAAGTAACCTTAAAATAATTTAGCAATAAAATAACTTGCAGATACTAAATTTGGTCGGTTAAATGCTGAGATTTATATAAAATAAACTTTTCTAAACATTTCATATAACTTATGGACTGTGTTTGTTCAAAAATTATATTATTATAAAACTAAAACTATTTTATTGTACAAAGTTTTATTATTGGAAATATTTATTTAACAGTTATTAGTATACGTTTACAAAAATTTAAGTCAAATTAAAATTCATGTAGTCACTAGCATTTATTTTTATCATCGTATAACGTGTTTGCAATTATTTTGATCTTTATTACTATCTTCATCAATCACAGGTATTGGTTTTTTAACATGAAACAGCGTTGTCAATATTTCTGCGAGTCTTATTATTATAGATATGTAATGGGAATACGATAAGTAATATATTACAGCTGCTACATGAGATTATTCAATTGTACAAAGTCCATTTGTACAGTCACGAGTATAACGTAAAATACCACCATAGCTATTGCTATCCGGTTTGTAGTCGATGTGACGTGATCTAACCTTGCCTTTAATTATCTTCTTGACATATTTCAAATGCAAATTGTTACTTTCATCCAATAAATCTGGTAAAGATGAAATTGATTGCAAATACTGGTAAGTTCCGGTAGAAAATATTTTTAGATCGTTTTCTGTCATTTCTGAAAAATCTAATGATTCATCTAATGTAAATTGTTGAAAGGATAATTTTTTTTTACTCCATCATTCTGTTTTTACTTCTTTCGCCAAAATGTTTTCTACATTTTCTCCTGATTTCATTTGAGTAACAATTTCTACATGATTTTTTTGATTAGAATTTAAACGTTTTCCAAAAGTGTTAAGGTAAATAGTTTGCAATTTGACAATATTCTTTGGTTCTAGGAAGAAGTTTATCATCTATTTTCTTTAGAAAATGACATTTTTGTCCAATCATTCCGTAAGCAACTTCGACTGGCCTCGAACCATGATTCTTTAATTGTCAATTGCGAACATTTTTCTCTCAAGGCCGGCATTAAAACGAAATATTCTTACTCTTCTAACTAATTCTTTACATCCCGAAATCCTCGATCGAGTATAAAAATATCTACACCTTCTTCTTTGAATAATACTAATTATATAAAATTTTAGTATCATTAACATTATCTTCAAATGGATCAGGTATATCGATTACCTAACTGTTGGAGATGATAAAAGGTTTACATAGTGGTAACTTTTTTTGATGAGAATATGATTTCCTTTGATATTCATTATCATTACTTTTCTGGTGACGTAAATGAGGACCATCGCATATTAACACTAATTGATCGTCTTTAAAATTAAATAATTCCTGTAGGAACAGGTGAAGTGTGATTTTTTATTAAATCATCTCGAAGCATAGCGTCAACACATATAAGAAACGCGCTCACTGGGTTCGGGAACTCAGTCTTGAATCGGAAGTTACACAGTGAACTTGTATTTCTGATCTTAAGCAAATAATTAATAGTTGAAATTAACTTCTACTTGTTTATTTATTTAACGTTCCTATTTCAAGTTTTTCCGTATTTCAATATTTAAATAGAACAACGGACCACCACCAGGGAAGGACGTGCTTGCTGCCTTATTGCAGAACGAGATCATAACACATTGATAAAAAATTCATATCATTTATAGGAGTAATTGATTTTAAAAGCATACATATTTGTATATTAATTAGTGAAAATCAATTGATCGTGCTTTAAAGTTAAATATAAATAATTATTTTTTATTTTTGTAATATCAAAAAATAAAGGAATATAAATAAAAAAGCATCTAACGATAGTGTAGAATTATGATAAAACATATTTATCTGAACAATATCTCGTTCTAGAGAAGATCGAGAATGCAAACTTGAAAATTGGGGTATTTGGGATCGCTAAACATGATTCTGAGAGAAATTTTAAGTATTGTCGTAAAGAACTGTGACTAGACTGACTAAATTGTAGTGTTTGGAGGGTTATTCTGCAATTCTCGAGAACAAGGTATTTTTATCTTTGTTTTATTTTCCCGAATGTAAATTTCCTGAACCGAATTGTAGAACGTCCATTTTCCCGAATACAATTTCTCCCGAAATGAAAGGTTCCCCAAGAACGTACAAAATTTCTGCTTTCTTATTTTCATCATTTCTGTGGAACGTTAATGAAAATGACGTCTGTCGTCGTTCATACCGATAGTGATCATCATAAGTATCTCAAACGTTGAAATGGCTACTTTAGTGGAAACTAAGTTGTGTGTGGAAGGGTCACCTGTACGTCCGCTCAAGAAAGCAGAAAGAACGAATATACTGGGACTGTCAGAAGCTGCGAGGAATGGAATGTATGGCACACTGTGTTGATCCTCCGCCCGGCGAAGACTTAGTCCTTGTAAGAGAACCTGCGGAATAACCGCATGAACATCCGCCGAACTTAGAACTATGCCGGGCGGAGGCCGTGACCAATAGACTCAAGCGAAAGACCGCGGCTCTTCCGAAACAGTCACCAGCCATGATGCTTCGTACGGAATTGGCTGCTGTGCCGGCCGAAGTTCTCAGTCAGCTTCCCCAACGAGAAGCGCTTTCGATGATGAGAGTACGCCGCCGGAATTTGCCTCCGAATCCGAAGTCATTGAACGAATTACACGTGCTACCGCGAATAAATATCAGCGAATCTTTCAAAATGACGAAATAACGCATTTACGAACTTTAGCCCATACTATTGTTTTATAAATAATTTCAACAAAAAATTTCTAGGTAATGAATTGAATCGGGAAATTTTATATTCGGGAAAATAAAATTCATGAAATCGTCCATTCGGGAATTCGGATTCTGGAAAATGTCCGGGAACTGGTTTTTCTATTAATTTCGCAAATGGAATACGTATCGATGATAAATTTTTATGCTCTATAAATGCGTTGAGTGGTGGTGTGGTGGTGGCGATTTTGTAGAATATCTTAAGCGATTTAAAGCGGTGGTCGGCTACTAAATTATATCAGTAAACTACTTCGTAGCTAAAAGATTATAAAAGACTTCTATGTCTTTCCTGTTTTACGTATGTGAAAATGAGGAAAACAATTAACCTCCACACGAGTCTTAAAAAATGTTTATAAACACTTTAAATAATGTATTTTAAAAATTGTGTAAAGTCAGTGACTAATTTTATTTCAAAAAATAACATTTATACTTCGCAAAAGAGAATATTTTTTACAGATATTATTAGAAATACGTGTAATTGTCATTAAAACTTTACGATTAATCACGTCTGTACAACTAAATAAACTATTAAATTTTTAATTTATATTAAAAAAATAAGCTAATATTTAATTGTTATTACGTACGAATTTTTAAAATGACACACGCACGAGATCAGCACTTACAAAGTTAAAACATGTTTAATTTTTACAGAAATAGTAAATACGTAAACTAACCTAATTAACTGCCAAAAAAAGAAAATAAAAGATAATCATTAAGAAATAATTTTGTAACGCGATGTTTGGCACACTATTTATTTATTTATTCACATATAGCTCGTAACTTATATTTAATCAGATGTATAAATTTAAATAGTCGTATCTGTAATTAATTGCGTGTTATTTGTTCTATACAACTTTCATGTTGGAAAATACTGATTCTAAAAGAAATGATGTGTACATGTTTCTTTCATTTCATCGGTACAAAAAAAAATCGATTTCCCATTCCTTACGATAATTTTTAATTTTATCGCTTGCATTCATTATTCATCAAAAATTAAATTACACGCTCCGAAAAAATAAAATAACGTATGAATAAAAATAAACAAAAACAATACTACTTGCATTTAGTAAAACAAAAATTCGAAAACTAACATACGCGGGTCGGCTGAAAAGTAATGCACGCATGCTTGTAGAACGCAAACGAAAACAAATAGCGAAATCGGGCAAAAAGTAAATTGAAGTACAATTCGTAAGCTTCAAAATCATTTATTTATTTTTCAACATAGTCACCGTTAAGACTAACACATTTCCCTCCCCCAACGTGTAACAGGTTTTTTCATAACTTCACTGAAAAATTTTTCCGACTTTTCTCGAATTCAGGACTATTTGATAGCTGCTTTCACTTTATCATCCGAGGTGTATACCCTTAATGTTTCTCTTCACTAGAAGAAAAAGATAAAGACCGCAAGACGCAAGGTCGAGGGAATAAGGAGGGTGTGGAATCGGTTCAAAACTTCAGCTTTCTCATTGACGCTGGTTGTTCTCGTCTGTTGAACGGCGTGGTACCCATTGTGCACAGATTTTACGGTATCCCCAATAATGAAGCCCACACGTTCCTTGGATATTCCAACATGATTTGCGATACGCTGTTGAGCGATTCGCCGGTCATTTTGAATCAAATCATCAACAAGTTTGCGATGCTTATCGTCTGTGGCAATGGTCGAACGTCCGCTGCGCGTTTCAACAACAATTATGGCTTTTCCAGGCTCGCAATCACGAAATTTTATTGCCCATCGATTGACAGCAGACCTATCAACAGCATCGTCACCATAAACATCCTTTAAATGACGATGAATTTCGGTAGGAGTCATTTTTTCAGCTGTTATAACAGCATACATTGTTTAACCGATCTCGTTGACATAACACTAGAACACGTCTCCATATTTACGCTGCTTACAGCACACTGGATGGACGCAATGACTTCATACCGCGCATGCGTGTAAACGAATGCCACCAGGCGCGCTTCTGTAGCTCACTTCGTTCGCGTTCTGCAAGCATGTGTGCATTACTTTTCCGCCGACCCACGTAAAATCAAATCTATTTTAAAACTGGCTTCGCTTTTTACAAACGTACAAAACTAAATTACATAGATGTAGGTATCAATACATGCCTGCTTGTTATAAACTGTATAATAAAAACCAACTTCAATAACAAAAAAATATAAGGGTAAAAATAATTTATGACAAATTAAATATGAGGTATTTATTTTATTGTTATAAATTATTTTTAACCTTATATTTGTTTGTTATTGAAGTTGGTTTTTATTATAAATCACATAGGCCTAACCAATCCACCTCTTTTTAAAAACATTTTTGAAAACTTTAGCTGATCTTACAATTTTTTTGGTCGCTGAATTTAAAAATGTAATCAGTTTATCATTAGCACTTTTTCACAATTTGTGTTTGAAGTTAGCGCGTACACGTAACGTTAAATACTATGTAATAAAATAAAATGTTTGAATATAAAATGTCTGGGTATAATTACAACAAAAAACACTAAAATACCGAAACAAAAAAATTTTACGACACATTATGAAAGACTTAATTTACGATTCGGAACCTATGAGTTATGTTTTCTCACCCTTTTCTTGGTTAAGGTTGGCAGCTTTCTTTTTCTCTTGTGTGGTGCTTTTGCTGTTTCTCGATGAAGTAATGCCCTATCATCTTAACATCTCAACGTTCTTGAAATGTTTTTTTCATTTCGTTAATATCCCGGTGGAGGAAACGCTGTTCTTCATTTACCGATGCAAGTTTTTGAAGGAAAAAGTCTAAGTGGAAATTTAAAGAGTGAACTTTAAGGTTTATATTGCAACTTAGCTCTCGCGGAACTTCGTCAACATGTTCTGAACATTATTTTTATAATTAGAGCAGCTCTCGTTCCCAAGAAATTTTGAAACGACGTTCTTAAATGCGAGCCATGTCTCTTCTTCAACGGCAGTCATTACAGTTTCGAAATTTTGATCTTGCATATAAGTCTTTTTATATCCGGACCAACAAAGATGCATTCATTTAACTTCGTTTCAGATAAATGAGAGGGAATTTTTCATAAACATATCCGAAACAGGGCTCAATTCTCGGCAATGCTTCGATGAACTGCTTCATCAGGCCTAATTTATATAGCAATGGGGGAAGCAGAATCCTCTGTGGATCAACCAGATTTGTACGCAAAATGTTCTTCTTAGGTTCAAGATCTTTTCGTAAAGGCCAGTTCTTTCTCGACCAATGCTGATCTCGTGCTTTACTATCCCACTCGCATAAAAAGCAAGGAAATTTCGTGTATCTGTTTTGCTGGCCTAATAGCATACCCGCGATACTTTTAAATCGCCATAAATCACCCATTCGTGGTCAGAGTATTTGATATTTTGCAGCAAAAGCTGCGCGTTTTCGTATGTTTCTTTCAGACGAACAGCCAACTGGTAGTGAGGCATGTATGTTGTCATTGTGCAGAAGAACCATTTCTTTGAAGTTCGTTTGGACGAATCGATGAACAGTCTCCACTCATTCTTTCTGTACTGCATTCCGGATTGCTCTAATAATCCTGCAATACCGGAACAGCTAAGCTACTTTCTTTTTCGAAGAAAGGTGCAAACTTTTGTTCGTGGAATCGGAAAGATCTTTCTCTTTTGTTAAACGTAAGACTCTGGCTAGATCGTCTAACTGGGGTTGAACAACTGCGGTATGGTGCTTTCAAATTCACATTCCTTCTTTCGTCATCGCCGCGTAGGGAAGTAATATCTTCCAATAATTCCAGTGGTTTTCGGAACTGGGATATCTGCATTGTGAGAAACCAGGACGTAATACTGATTGTAGGTTCGGATATGAGATCACTTTTTTATTTTTAGAATCGTGTCCCTGGACGTCAATAGTGTAGAAATAACTGTCGCCGCTTTGGTTTTTCAGTTCTTTTTCCCCATAACCACCTTCTCAGTTCTTTTGCGCTAAACATAACATGCCTAATGTAAAATAAATTTATTTACTAAAAACGTCCTACAACAAATTACCTACCTGTACGAAGAAAGGTGGTGAAGTGTTGTTTTGTAATTTAGAAAAACATACCTTATATGATGCCCAAGACTTGAATTTGCCAGTCTTACAACGAAATAAGCCAAGTACACTTTTTTGACAAATCCTATAATGTTCCTTTTTTTTTTATCGTATATTCTCCACAAATACGCCTCCAAATCGGACGTATTGTGCAAATTAACTTGCTTAGTATTGTGTTTGTGAAAACTTCAAACGCAAATTTCGAAAAAATGGTACGTGATACAGAAAAACTGAAAATAGTTTTGGATTCAGCGACCTGAAAAATAGTAACGACCGTTGAAATTTTGAAAAAAGTTTTTCTATGATTGACTGCCTGTGTTATTATAGTTGTATCTATTGCGCCGTAATCGATTACATACGCGCGTAAAACGTGCACAGTTAGGCGATGTTAACGTATTTTATTCATTTTTTATCGTATGATATTCGGAATCAGGGTTTTTTGACCATTTTTGAAAAATTAAAACTACTTCAAGGGATATTTTTGATATCTGACTAAAAATTTCTAAAAACGCGTGCTTAGCGTTTTTTTCTTTTTATGTTATGTTGGCTGCCAAGTTAAAGATATTATTTTTGTTTAAGCGAAGTGGCAAAAAATCATTGCTTATTTTGAACTATCTCCTAACTATAATTATGTTTATCAGCATTACGGCGGGAAAGCGAAAAAACAAAAAATGTTGAAAATATTTATACATGAAAGAATATAATGCAGAAAGGAGAAACGTTGCTTCTTAAAACAGTGAAAAATTTTCATACGAAAACTGTTTGCACCAGCTATTGAAATAAAGGTCGCGATTGACATAGCGTGTCCGCCATGTTAGTTTAGAGTTGATAATGAATGTTGGAATACGTATAATTCAATCGCTTATGATATTTTGGAACGAATACGATTGCCAAGTATTGTGTTACATCTCTCTTTCAGCTGAACTCCGCGATTCAGATTGTCATGACTAATTTATGCAACGTTGCTATACGGGTATGTTTATAGCGATTTTGTAAGCAATGCAAGCGTACGCAGGACTAGACACTGGTTTTATTAATGTTCGCTTTATCGTTCCACAAGTTCAGCCGAAGGATATATGCCTATACAGCGGCTGCTTAAATTTCGTTGGCTGGTAATCTTGCTATTCGCACAAGTAGTTGTCCTCCGAAAATCAAATTTACGGCTACAAAGATAAATGAACTGGCGAGGTTATGAAATATTCGAAAACTTCGATAACACACTTTAAGAGTGCTAACTCAAAATTATTCGTATTAAAAAATCCTTGTGCTCGTTTAAATGTTCTTTATTATTTGATTAAAATATATTATCGGTTCAAAAAATTTCTTTAATTTTCGGTAATGACATTTGTAATTTAGAATTAGAAGTCCATCGCCAGTGTCTGGTATTTACTTTTGCTTAAAGTGTGATGGGTAACTTTTGGCAGAATGATGAAAAAAGGAGGAATTTCTTGTTGTAACATAAGATTGACGACGATTTGAACAGGACAAAGAGAGCTTGCGAAGCTCTTTTTCATATTTTTTCTGAACACGGTTAAAGTATCCCGCGCTATGTGCTTGTCTAGTGTGTAATACTGATGAATCAATTTATTTTCGTAATGAAATTATTTGATGATGTTATACGTAATATATTATATAAACCGCGTGTCGGGTGTTCTATCTGGATTCAAAACGTGAAATGTAAAAAAAAAAAAAGCTAATATATCTTCTCATCTAGAATAATGTAATTAATTAGGCAGCAGTGTTTCGTATGAGAAGGATCTGATACTGCGCATTGTACATATAAAAAAAGAAGAAGTATTTTATCGAATTAATAAATCTAATGAAATAAGATTAATTTAAATCGATTACTTCACATCTACTTGAATGGTAAAAAAGTTGATGAGTAATCTCACTTTTAATGTATTCATTTAAATATTTAGAAACAGAGTAAATTATTTCGTTTCATAAATTATTTTTTGTAGCGGCCAAAAGAAATATTTTTATTTTTTTTTAATGGTTCAAAAGACCTCATCAACTTAATGAAATTCTCTTTACTAACGAAATTATTGCTTCCATGATGGCTGCGGAATGAGTTTCTTAAAAAAAAAAAAAATGCATCGATAACTTTATGTAAAAGAAGTCTATTATTCAATCTTACATCTTTATTGAATTTAATTTGATGCAGATTAATATTTTAAAAAAGTGGCACATTGTTTGGATTGTTTACAAAATTTCTTAAAATCAACTTGAATTTTAAGTGTTCATTAGAATTAAAATGCTTATCTAACGATTAAGATTCAGCAAGCCCGCAAAGTCGTCTTAGTTCCAAACTGTTTTTGCTTATTATTGAACTGTTTTATCCAGGGTGGGATTACCTAACCGAGAAAACTGAGAATAAGCCAGGAATTTTGTTGTACAACCGGGGAAAGAAAACAACAAGAAATAGCTAAACTATAGTTTTGTTAAAAAAAAAATCATTTGAAGCGAAAAATGAATAATTTTTTAATTTACTCAAAAATAAATTACAAAGTTCTTTTTTATTTGTATAAAATATGGCCGCGGTGGTCAAACATGAATAATAGCAAAAAAATGCCATTCTTCTTTTAAGACTTTTATTATAACGGCAGATTTATTTTCACCATGAGTAACATATATATATATATATATATATATATATATATATATATATATATATATATATATATACATTGTCAGTACAATTTGGTTGAAATCGTAACAAAACGTATAAAATATTATACATTTAAGTTTATTCGGAGAGTTGAACCCTTTCGGTAAAACTTTTGAAGGAACTTAAACCCCGTAAACCCCTCGAAGTCAGTCGATTACAAATGTAAATATTAAACGTCAAATAAATTTACAAGTATCGGAACTGTTTAAATCGGGAAGGGGCAAATAAATCCGTTATAAACTTCATTATTAACTTTTGTAACAGTAAAGTAAGTTTAATATATTGCTCGAGTTAGTTAGTGTTCATTATAACGGTAAAATGTTTCAAATTTGAATAAAACTACTTCAAAAAAAAATTTTAAAAATTTAATTTGCAATTTTTTTGTTTCTACTGATATTTTATTTCCCTCGATCTGCTGCTGGGTTTGTTATTATACAAACGGAAGAACGTTGGTATAGGCTCTTGTACGATTTAAGTAACCAGAAAATCGGAAGGATTTGAACCGGGAATTTAAAAATCATATTTGAGTAGCCACCATGGTTTCTCTAAAATTATGCCAGTGTATAACCATTTAAAATTATTCAACCGAATCGACTTAAAATCAATATAATATTCATACTTACGTATTTATTTATTTACTTTTCTTAGGCACTAATAGGAAATTTATTGGTCTTCTATTATATAAAAATTCTCTTTTATCTTCATTTTTCCAACGATGAATGGATTTACGATAAATTACATTAAGCGAATTCATGTTTTTAGATGCACGTAAATAATCGTGAATTCCGATTAAAAAGATAGCTGCTGCACGTTGCACGCATGGAATAATACAATAAAGTGATATGTGCCAGAGAAACAGTTGACGATAATTTCTTCATCCCTACGTTAAACTAATTTTTGTTATTATTTCCCTTTAAACTTTTATTTAATTGTTTTTTTTTTTTTAATTTCTTTATATCATCGTTTTTCTATTTTATTTACCTTAGTGTAACAAATAGTGCATGAAAAGTTAAGTTAGTTCGCTGTTCTTCACTAGTCTAAATGCGAATGATGCGAATTATCACAGAAATTGTAAGAGCCAAAATAAGTTACATTCATTTACCGTAACTTTTTGTTCTTGCAAAATTCGACCTTATAGAAACCGATATAAAAAGAAAAACACTATCCGTACCTATTGGTTCTTTTTTTTTTTTTTTTTTTTTTTAAATACAGATGAAGCTAAACAACACAAGATAGGATGCCGCAGTTAACTAATAGCAGAGTTCTACAGAAAAAAAAACTTGTAGCTGTATTGCTACCTTTCAAACAGGCGCTGATCGATACAAAAAAAAAACGCTCTATGAAAAAACTTAGGTCACGCTTCGCTCTTAAAGCCGCTTATTTGTATGTACGAATTTTCGGTTAAAACTGAACTAAAAGTGAAAACTGAGCAGAAAAGAAAAATAACGGTGAATGAAAAAATCAAGTGCCACGAGGTTCTTGCCTGAATAGTTGTAACTGTGGTGTTCCTAGATATGAGAATATATTCATATTTAACGAAACTGATAAATTATTAACTTACTATAGGATAGTAATTTTAAGAGAAGCCTAAGCGAACAATATGTAAATGTATTTCACAGTGAAATAAACACTTTTATAATGATTTTTTAATAAAATTATATTTTTACTCAATACAACCATTAAAATCATTGCTGTTTATTTCTCTTGTAATGTAAAAGTGCCCATTGCTTTTCAGTTCATAACAGAAAATAAATTATTACTGCCACATTTATTCTATTATCGTCTATTCTCACCCTGAAATGTTCCGTAGACTGATTATAATTTTCTTACCTATAGAGTTCCGTTATTGTTGATAAAACTGGCACCGACGATCACCGACTATCTCTCAAACTAAAAGCGAAGAGGTTACGCTAAACAATGTTTTCTTCGGAATATTAATGATTCCGCATATTCTGCTTGTTTTAGACCGCCTGAATTATCAGTGTTAACACCACGGAAAAAATATTGATTTTCAAAAATTCTTACAATGAATATGACCGCTGACGCTATAATACTAATCTTAATTGTTTGACGAATGTAACCTTTCGTAAACGAGGTGATTGTTTAACGGATAATATTAAATATGCTAATTTATCGACATTATTTTTTTCTTCTCCCACAAAAAATTATTTTTTATTAGTTTAAATTTTTGTACGTTTATTTTTCCAATCGATATTTTAAGTATTCTTATAGTAATCTCAATATAGATGTGAATGCTATTTTGACAACATTAATTTACACTGAAACGAACTGGGGGACTTTAGGGGGCGGATAATTTTAATTGTTCGCTTGGATTAATGTATTTGCTTAGCGGCTTCAAATTGTCGAAATCTTGGTTTTCGAATGTTAATGTGTTCATGACGCCAACGGTTTCATTTTCACTGCTTCCGGGACGAGGCTTAGCGTAGTGCCTTTGTATCCTGACGCGCATGTGCGGGCTCTTGAGCGCCTGTCTAGTCACTATCCCCTTAGAGTTATCCCCTTGGAGCTACTCCGTATACTGTCAAATTAATCCGAAAAACGTGATCTGAATTTTATACTAGTCTTTGTTTTGCTTACATTTTTTTTGTAATTTTGAAATTTTTTAATTGTAAAAAACTGGTTTCCTTCATTCGGTTGAATATGCGCGTTTTGGTTATTTTGCTCGTTTTTTTTTCTTTCTTTTGTTTCAGTCATATCGCGAATCAGTCGATTAATAGTCAAATTATATGAATAAAAAAAAGAAAAAACTTAATGCAATGTCGTAAGGGCACTATTTTAACTTTTTTTCTTTTTTTTTTTTAAATTAGCTTCCTGTTTTTCGTTAACTTTCGTTATTCTAGCATCCTCCGTAAAAGATGTCAGAATTTATCATTTCTCAATTTTGGCTCCCAGAAAAGATGATCAAAGGCTACGTGCGAGCAATTAATAAAAATTATAAATTATTCGGTACAATCGAATTTAAGTTCCAGTTTTTACTAAAAAAAGAATTAAAAAAAAAAAAAAAAATCTTATTTATAAAGTAAATCTAAACTTCAGTTTTTCAAGATGTAAATTTTAAAAATAAAAACGTAAACATCTTATAAACTGTAAAGATCTGTAGGACTCGTACTGAAATTTAAATGTATAAAAACAGTAATGCGATGTTTGTGTCAATAAAGTAGAATTTTCGAAAATGTTTTAAATTTCAAGTGAAAAAGTGATTAATAACTTTCGTCTCGTTGTTTATGAAATCCAATAAGCCTTAAAGTAGGGAAAAAAATACGAGAAGGAAAAAACTGACGTAATAAATATAGTAAAAAATATTTTAATAATATTACCTTTAAAAAAAACTTTTTATAAAACGTTATCACAATATTCCAAAAAATACACAATTACGGAGATCTGCGTGGCTATACACGTACATAGTTGATTTATTCGGTATTCACAAATGATGTTTTCTATTCTTCCCGTATTATTCGAAAACAAAACTGCATTAATTGCAAACCAATCCTGAAAAGTGACGCAGTAAACATTTAGACGAATATTCTAGACGTTAACTGAAAACTTAACGTTAAAAGCCTTCTAAATTATTATAATCACGAAAGGTACCGATTTACGGTAAACATTCGGTTATTTTTACTGAATTGACATTAGTAAATTACTAAAAATCAAATTTCCAATGATATTTTAAAATTACTATTTCAGAATTAAAATTCTGTGATAACTAATAAGCCATGGAATAACTTTATTTTATACTTTACATGATACATCATTCACGAACATACGCATATAACGTGTAAATATACACAATAAAACAACTTTATAAAACATACCTAAGTAATCATCCATAAGCGTTCCAATAGCGAACTGAAAACAAATAACAAATTGCGAAACACCGTTAAAAAAATGTAATCGTTCAAAGTTAATATAAAATTCGTACACGGAATATAGTGATTACAATTCTATTCTCATATTACATTATTTTTGCAACCGCACCGTTTTTCTGCGAATTATATCATCTACCGTTGTACATATTTCTTCGTTTTTTAACGACTTCTCCCCTTTTTTTAATCTAGCGTTTGTTTATGTGCAAACAAGATTTTTGAATAATTTCAGTTACTACGTTTAAAACGCATATTTTAATCAGTATCCACTTTATTACGTTTTTTTCCCCGTAAAGAAAATTAATTTTATTCTTGTTCAATCTAAATATATAAAAATGAAAGTATGTTGGTATGTCGGTATGTCCTCTATGGACTCCGAAACTATCCATCCGATTTTTAAGAAATTTGGACAGTTTATTTATAGGGTTAGGGGGAACAGTGTAGGCTACTTCAAAGTCAAAAAAATAAATAAATAAATTATAAAATTAATAAAAATTGATCGAAAATGTGGCCAACTAGCGCCGAAACACCAATTACCAACATTCCCGACAAATGGCGCCACAGTAAAGGTCCGCTAGTTAAAAATAAATCATACGAAAGGAACAACTTTTTCTAAGTAAATTGCCTCGATGCGGTCTCAGAGCCGTTTTATTATTACATATTAGGTTCTTAATATTAAAATTGTTCTACTTCTTATAATTCAAAATATTTTCGCTTTTGAATTATTATGCGAAGAGATTTCATAATTCGCATGCAGCGAAATATTACTGAATTTTACAAAAAAAAAAAAATGATGCGTGTATCAGTGTGTACACGCGAAGGAAGTGAAACTTCTTTGGCTAATATGTATTAAATTCTATAATAAAGTTTTATATTAAATTAATTTTTAGGATGGAAAAGGTATCAGTATAAACAAAATTTTCATTTTCAATAAATAATAAATCCAAAAAATTTTATTATATACAATTATAAAAAAGTAACATTATCATTGGTCTATTTCAGTTATACTTATGGGTGTTTTAGTACATACTTTTGTTATCAAAGGCTTGTGGTAATTAAAATAAGAAATATAAGTTTTGCACTCAATATCATCTAAAAATCTTGAAAACACTGCATCCATCGTTGTATTTGATTTTGTCGTTGATATCATCATGTTATTTTGCAGAGATAAGTTCAAATTGTCTTTTAAAAATTCAATCAATTCTAGAGAGTTGCCTAAAGCAAAATTGACATTAAAATCATAGGTATTTTGTCATACACGTTGATTTTAGCGAGGCGTCTATATGAACTCACGGACTAAATGTATAATGTATCGTATCGTGAATGTCTTTCTATAGAGTGGTGTGTACACGTACTTATTACATGTATATATAATATATATATATATATATATATGAGAATGCTCATAAATTATATACTATATGAAGTCCCGTAGTATAAATACTTAACTATAACATTTACTCATTGTGGTATACTACTAGACCCAGACAGACACTTATACATACTTACACATACACACAAATACATACCTACCTTACGTTTAACGCGTAACGAAAATTTTTCCCTACCGTGCCGTAAAAAGTTTCACTTCAAAAAATTTCTATACCTAAACTGTGAAAGCTATTATACTGCTATCACTACATTTTGCATTACTACCTAGCGGTCATTTTGTTGTACAGAATATTGTGTTTCGTATGTGTGCCAGGCTTAATCGAATACCGAACTGTGCGTCTCCATCATGAAATTTCGATGTATCTCTATATGGATTTTATAATTATCGTGCTGCTTAAAACAGTGATAGCGTAGATTAAAACGGTGTTTGTCGAATGAAAAGATACGTGTTATTACATATTACAGCTACTTGCTCGCTTCAACATTGTATAAAGAGGGTACATTTGAATAATTATCGCTAAAAAAGGAAAAGTAACTTTTGTACAATTGTTAATTATATTGGCAAATTGATTTTATTTAATAGTCATAAGTAAAGGAAAAGGAGAAGTCGATTCGGTTATTTAGTGAGAACCGATTTTCCCGAAGATATTTCCAGCTTTTATAAATACTTGGTCTAGCCTAGATTTTAGCGGTTCAATGCTTTGCAGAGCCGTAGCACAATAATACTATTTCCGATTCAAATTGTTTCATTTTTTTTAAAAAATTATTATCATTATTATTTAAAAACATAATAAATTGCATTCAAAAAAATTTGGTCTGGCGACATGCTGACTGCAATTAAAAATAAATCCAATAGTCGATAAATGTTGTAAAAAAAATTAAGTATTTTATATCAAATTCTTTCTGAAACTTTTTATAGTATACAAAGTTTAAAAAGTTGCTCTGGCACATTTTGAGTGTGTCAAATTTAGTCTGGCTCGAAAAAGCAAAACGGCTACGAATACGCGTGTATTTAGAATAAAGTCTCTGTACGATCTGGCCTCGTCTTATTTTAAAGTAAATTTATTTTAGACTTAATGAGTTTTCACTTCATTTCACTTTAGCTTGTGTCTGCCCTTTTTTCTTCGATTGTAGATAGTTAAATCCGTCAACCTTTTTGTCCATTTCATTTCTGACGAGCCAACTATGTGTTCCGCCCAATCCCATCTTAAACTTGTAATTACCCAAGTAAAATTTTTATTATATTAATTTTTTTTTTTTTTTTGTATAGGCTTTCTATTAATTTGATCTTTTAACTTTATACTTATCCGTGATCTTTCTAATGCATTCGGAATTCTATTTTTTACGTTCTGCTCTTTGTTACTGCCCCGGTCCGGTAATCGTACGTAAGAGTGGCCGAGGTAAAACTATTCAAAATTTCACTTTTTACTTTATTACTATACAGACCTTTAGATGTACGTCTTAAAGATTAATATTTACGTCAATTATTCATGTAGCTATTCCGCCTATTTCTTCCGACTGTTCATCAGTTATAATTACATAAATAATTCTAAACAAAACAGACGGTTGTGTTTATTTCAATAAGCGCTCGTTTATTCACAAATACAAACTATACGGCGATGTCGAAATAAAGCTTTAATAACAATAGTCAATGTTGCGTGGTGCGTAGAGAAGTTATTGCAGAGACAGTCTTCAGATAAATTGATAGACTTTATAATCATACAAACTTTTTTAGCAGTAGCTCTGTTGGATAATTCGACGGAGGTTCATCGACTGTATAGGAAAAGAAGCCATTAGATTTAAATACTTACGTTTTAGGGTTCTATGTTAGTGGATGGAGAGACCGTTCAGGTAATTAGGTTATACTATAGATTCTACTGATAACTTACTGAGGTAGATATAGATTAGCAAAATATAATAACAATAATAAAATATGGAAAAAAATTTGACCGTTTTAATACCATTCTACGTTTAATATAATTGTAAATGAAATGAAATATAGAAGTTAATAACAGGGACATTGCAAATAAACATACATATTGACTTAAACCTATTTAACATTAATACTGTTTTATTCCATTTTAGATCTGAATATGAAACTATATAAAATGTATGTTGCAAATGTTTGTAACTCAATGAAATTTGGAAGTTAACGATGGATTTTATGTTTCTCTGCAACCGCACCTGCAGTAATATAACTGACAGTGTTATATAATTTTTTTAAAAATGATACAATTTTTCAGATTATGTCATTTATACATTTTAAGATTTTACGATTATCTCATCTCGCAGCCACGCTAAACCATATAAAATAAAAAATCTCTATGTTTGAGCTTTCTTTAATTTCTAGTCGACATTGTAATTTTTCATGGTAAATTTAAAAATTTTGTAAATGCAATTATGCGGTTAAAAGAAAAATATTCATTCATTTATTTGTTTATTTATTTATTTGCAATCATATTTTTTTAGATTGATACCAATGCGAACTTTCAGTTACATTATAGAAGCCTAGTGTGAACTACGAGGGTATTTATTTTTTTTCATCCTGGCGCAGTAATCAATAACCAGTTTTTTTAGTCAGTTCATTTCATTAATCTTTTTTTTTTTTTTTTTTTTTTTTCGGCACTAAATTTTGCTCCACTAGGAGCTTTGGACAAAAAAATAAGACATTTTATTTTACTTGCGATAAAAGAAAAACGTGCTAAAACAGACAGTGTGGCGTGGAGGTAGGTTGAAAAAATTCAATGTAACTTTTAATTAGCGACACTGCTGCGAAGCGGCTAAAATGACGAGCTACAACAGATTTGGACGACAATCAAATGTGCGATGCGCATTCCTCCTGTCCTGAAAATGTACCATTTGCACATTCTTCTAATGCCAACGTAATATATGTAATGGATAGGTTGGGATCCATCTGCCACTAATAAAAGTTACTTTTCTATTGCAGGAAGTTCTCAAGAATCCTCGCATAGACAACTACCCTGAACAAGTAGACATCCAATGATAGGGCAGGAATTTCGTTTTCAGCGTAGTAAAATAAATAACTGTACAGATTCTGGTGAATATATGATATAAGAGGTTAATAAAAAATAAATCATTATCGAGCGTTACAAACAGAAATTAATTCCGCATTTTATAATTAAAATAGGATACTTACAATACCACTTGCATCAACCCTTGTACCAACGATCTTCAACCTTACTTCATCGTCTTCTTGAATAACTACATCCTGTGTAAAATAATTTACGATTAAGTAAATTAAAATTGAAAAAAAAAATGCTTTAATAGTGTTACGAATTCTCACTTTTATTAATTCTCCAAGTTTACGGAACTCTTGCTGATTTCTCGTATGTCCGTGAGGGAGAGACGACCAGCAGAAGAATACAAAAATACGACAGAGAGGGGAAACAAATAAATAAATAAATACAAAAACAACTGCAATTGAAACTGTACCGCGGATAGAGTTCTTTAAAATATCGGTGGCATTAGGCTTTATATCATTTTATATGGAGATAAATTAAACGATTAGAAAAAACATTGTTATTATTAAACGCGATTACTAGCTAGCATCTCACCGACCGCTGTACCAAAACTCGCACATAGACAAAAGCCGTCCGTCGATGAAGATAACAAAGCCGAAGCCTTATCAGTTTAGATTTACCTGAACCGGCTTTGTCTCTTCATCACACGAAACGGTACAGCACAACAGCACGTGTCGCAGACAGCGCGCACACGCAATGTCGCCAGCCTGTACACAGCGACACCGACCAGAGATTATCGCCGATGAATGATCGCGAATCCAAATTAATATCAATAATAGGACAAGTTATTAAATAATCGATCACCGTCGATGAAAGATCGCGCCACCAACCCTGATTCGCATCAATAGTAAAGTGTAATTATTGATTAATTAAATCACAATTATAGTCATCAGGCTAATGTTTTGTAAAAATATTATCATAGACGTAGTAATGAGATTTCTAAACGTAATTCAGTTAAATTTTATAAAATTTTCCGTGTAGAAGTAACGAAGATAATTATAAATAGAAAATTTAGATTCACAGTTACCAAATTCGAAATATTCTTTATACAAAATTTCCATAAATATTTAAACTTTATTTTTAGCCCAAACATTGTTTTCTGTTTCGTTTCTATTTTTTTTCCCTTAAATACGTATATTTTTTAGTTTTAAAAATATATACATTTTTCTTTTAAATTTTATAAATCACCTCCGTTTTATTAGAAATATTACTTAAGTAAATTTTTGAATAATTTTTGTTTTCAGTTTTGCAATATTTAGTTCCAATACTTCTTTATAATGTTTTTTTTTTGTTTAATGTTAAATTATACAATATTATATTTTACTCTTCCCTTTATTTGTTTTAAGTTCAGAAGAAGTGACAATAATTTAAAGGAATTAAGAGTAATGTGTCTTTAATATTACACTCAATACTGAAAAATTATTTATTTTGTTGTGTGTTATTTAAATTTTACTAAACATTTATTTGTAGACTGTATTACGAAAATAGAACTATATTCAAAAGATGGGTTTTTATAAAACTTTTTTTATAGTCTTTTAAAATAAAATTTGATATATTATGTTCTTATATACTTAAGTTTCATTGATTTTGATTAATATCTATTAGAAGAAAAATAATTTGATTAAAGAAATATTAGACACTCTTAATTATACAGAAACATTAAATTTAAATTGATATGAATGACTGCACTCTAGGTACGTACTTTTTTTTCAAGGCATCTTCATATATATGATAGGTTCTATAAATTGATTATGAATTGTATATTCTGCCTTAACATATAATAAATAGTGCATTAATTCGTTATGATTTTAATCTATCGCAACACGTTCAACTACTTTAAATGATATAAACGGAAACTATCTTTATTTCAGGAATTTTCGTCATTAAATGGAATGTTATTAGTAGACGGTAAGGAAAAGTATCAGACAGTGTTAGGATATAATTGAAATTTGGTGTTAATCATCTTTTTCTAGTTGCGAATATTTGTAAATTTATAAAATTTAACAACGACGGTAGATGTAATATTAGAAAAATTTCATCATAATAATATTTGTATTTATAAAATTGAATTAGAATCTTTTTTATCATATTCGTTCTACTTAGTGATTATATTTGCCTTCTTTTTTTTTTTTTTTTTAATGTTTCGTTATGTAAGGTTTTTAATGAAACGAATCGAAGATTGTTAAATAACATCACGATGTAATAAAGAAATTATTAGCACATTAAAAAAAAAAAAAAAAAAAAAAGATTTATGAATATAGAAATCCACAGGACTATACTGAATTTAGATATATACTATAAACGCGCATTAAATTTAAAAAAAAAATTATACTTTCAGGAACTATAAAATAAGATATACAGCTATTTGGACTGTTTTTAAATGTTTACACAAATTCAAGTATTGATAAAAATAACTTATTTGTGAAATCGAGAAGGATTTTCAAATCATATTTAAAATCGATTTCCAATATGCTGTACTTAGTTTCTTCAATTATATCCAATGCCAAGTAACAAATACATTTTAAAGGTATTTTTAATTACAATGAATGAAATTTTGGATGTATTTGGGAATTTAAAATTTCAGCGAAATACACAGCCGTATTGTATCATTCATCGTTGATAATCGAATACTATTCCGAGCAAGTTCATGCGACTGGCGAACTTAATACTACTAAAATTATATTAATAAATAAAAGTCACGTATCGACGATTTACGGCATAATTTCAGATTAACTATTTTTCAAAATATATCAGCGAATTATTAGAATAAATATTATTTATCAGGATATATGATATATACATTGAGCCGGTGTTAAGCGTATCGTTCGATAAAAACTGAATTGGGTGTACCGGGAATTGACCGTCCGTTGAAGATGAACACTTCGAATATCCTTTTAGACTACCTGCTATTTTGTTCTACCTCCGTTATTTAAACATAATTATATATTAGCGAGACACGCTGATTCTCAAACTTTTTTCTGCATCGCTTCAAACTCGATGCTCTACGAGTTATTTAGCAGTAAATAAAAAATAGCACAAAAACAAAACATCTATAACCCATTTAATGGTTCGTAGCGTTGTATTAAATGCATCAACAACCAAAGATATACTGACACTTCTCGTCCTGTAATTTTTACGACTCCACACGCGAGTAATACATAGAATATTAATGCAACCATTTGTAAAACATAAAAAAAAAAAATAGAATTCAGGTACTCTTAAACATAATATAATTATAATTTTTCAGATGCTTAAATTTCTTTGTTTATAGCCTATTTATTAGATAGAATAGTTAAATATTAAAGTATTCCGTTGTCCACAGTTCTACAAAGTTCTAACTTTTTGTTTACAATTTCTATTAACAATAAAATTTCATAAATATATAATAATGGACTCCTTTTACAAATTACTCAATAACACTTTTAAAGGATCATAGAATTATTTAAGGTATTCATCTAGAATCACTTTTGGTAATATCAAAAAAGATTAATAGTTACTCATACGATTTTATTACAGATTAAAATTAATATAAGTAGATATTAAAAGAGATTTAGGAATTCTTAAATTTGTTTTATTTATATGTATATATGTAATATAGTTTTAATAACATTAAAAATAGAAAACAAAATAAAATTGCCCATCAGTTTTAAAAATATTACATTTTATTTTGATTCGTTCACATTTGAAGTATTGTTTAAATGTTTGTAATTAATATGCATTAAAATAAAATTAGTAAAGAATTTAGAGAAGAGATTTTTAAGAGATATGTGTTACAAACTTGAGCACAGCTATGTTTGAACATTATAAAACTTTATCAGTAATTCTTAATTTAAAAATAGTTAAATTGTTTCTTTTTTTCACTCGAGAATTCGTTTAATTAAACAGTTGAACAAAGCAAAATCAATATTTCAGTTTTGAACAATAATTCCACATTTCAGGGTTTATAAATAGTAATAAAACGTAAACAAATATGCTGCACCAAGGGATCCTTTATGAAATTCAAAAATATCAAATGTTCCAGAAATTAATTATTTTACATACTTTGATAAAAACTCTTAAGATGTGTGTTACTTTCATTTCACCCTTTTTATATTTAATATAGCTCACGTATCTACATACATATGGTATTGGTTAAAAACAATCATTTATACTATGATTTTATATGTTTTAGTAAGATTTTTTCTATTTATCTTTTCTCATTTTATCGTATTTAATATTATGTTTCGATACACTTCACTATCATATAATGTAATTTATGCCTTATTATGACACGGAATTCCTGTTTATTTATATTAAACTGAAAATAAAATAATTTTTTTTGTATATTACATTAGGTGTATTTGTAGTGCACGAAATGAAAGTAAGTATTATTCAAGTTATTGAAAAACTTCATAAAACGTTAGTTGCAAATTCATTTTATACTTATTTTCCGAAGAAGTGTTACTTACTTCGCTTTTTGATTTGTAACATGGTGGATTATAATTCGGACAATACTGCATGTCAGCCGGAATGGACTAAAAAAAAACCCAATAATAATGATTAATACTTTGTATCAGTCTGAAAAATAAAAATTTCATCGACTAATTTGTTAATTAAAATTTTTGATAGACTTACGTGATGTGATATAAAGCACGCTAAAGGTCCAATTTCTGCGAACATACCAACCTATATAATGTTACAAATTGAAATAGTGTAAAAATATCATTGTATGAGTATAGATTATAAGCATCAGATTAGTTTTGTAAAATCTAACAATTTATTATACTTGAACAATTTCAAAATATTAAAAAAAAGTAGTATTATATACCTTATTGACCTGTGTAACCACAGCATCTAGTACTTCACCCTTAAAGGGTCGAAAAACGATTGCCTTATAATTTACTGGATATAGGGCAAAACCCTGACCAGGTAATATCTGTCCAGAACCAATATAATCTATAGTAGTCACTGCTATAACAAATCCGTACCTGGAAAATTTATTTCAGTAAAATAAGTTAAATTGTAAATTTTAAACGTTTCATACAACGAAACGGTAAATAAGGATTTGACTTTTTTACCCTCTCAAAAAAAACCATAAAATGCAATAGAGTGCAGTGCAATTAGTTTGACCGTTAGTCAAATATATTAAAAATAAACCAATATTTACGCGTATAATTTTATCGGCATTTAGATTTAGGAAATTTAATAACATCTACTACGCGCCTTTTGCAACTATTACAAATACCGTTAAATATTATATTATGCTATAAGTCTTACTTTCCGGTACATGTTCCTTCGACTTCAGTATAAAGTTTTTGTTTTACTGTTTCGAACAACTGGGGGCCAAAATATCGTGGATGTAATAGTATTTCATGTTGTAATGCTATCTAGAAAAGAAATGTTAATTAACATTTTTCATAATCAAAGTGATTTAATACAAGCTATCTGAAAAATATAAGCTAAAAGCATTCAATATTTACGTGATAAAACATATTTCTTTAACTAATAATTATTAAATCTAACAAAATTATTTAACCGGTTTCACCCGATCACAAAAAAAAGCAACTAAAACGCTGGAAGTGAGCAGCCAAAATGGAAAAATCTCCTCCTACGTCATCGTTGTATAATATGATTGCAAAATTGTTAAACTATATCGATTTCTTATAACAATTATCGACTTTTTTGAATTTTTAATGCTGTCTTCAGCAATTAAATCAATTCTCAGATGCCATTTAGTCCTATTATCGGTTTTTGCTGTTCTGCTCTTTTCATGAATTTTATGCATTTATTTATACATAAATTGTAATTATTCAACATAAAAGAATAATAATTCATGAAGTGATGAAATGCGTGTTTAGAACACTTTGTGTATATAGTAATTTTAAATTTTTATTACGGAAAAATGTAATGGTGGAAAAGAAAGTATAAGTAGTAATCATGGTCAGTAGATGAATTAAGAAAAATATAATTTATCTTTTTCTTATCGTCGGATATTATAATACATTTTGAGAAGAAAATTATGTGAAAATGTTAATACTCAACGATTTACATAAAACTTTTTTAGAATTTAATGTGTGGAAACGAAAACAGGAATTAAGTAAAATAGAACAGTGAACCGTGCAATGCAGTAAAGGGAAAAAAAGAATGGAGCTGTTTATTTGTAATTTTGTTGGCCAAGTAAAAAATAAAATACACAGACGTCGTATTTATCGTAGAAAGAAGCTTTATAGGATTGGTGAGTTATATATAATCTGTATTGTTAATAACTAAAAGATTTAGTAAAATGAAAAGAGTGCTTTTGATATATAATTAATAGATTGTACTGCACAATTATAAATAGGTGTAATGTGTGTCGAGACCATATCATAGTAGTAATTGTGGATGGAAAAGTCTTTATTGAAAATTTTGCAACACTGGATTTGTAAAAAATAGTTAAGCTGTATACCAATGAACACGGAAGAAAAAAGGAAATATGTGGTAACCATTACATAGTTTTCAATAGGATATTCACATTAACATTTACACCTTTCAAATATTTATTATAAGTATATATATATATTCCGGAAATGAAAGATTGCAATAACTAAAATTCATATGTTGATATTGTTTTGTAAAACTTCATTCGGCATATATTCATATGTGATGCAAAGTATTTATGATGAATATGGTATCTAATAAAACATAAACTTTTCAATATTTAAAAACCCACTGAACTTAACTAAAATTTTATTGTAAATCCTTTTTAAACAATATAATTGAGTTTTTTGCAGTTCTAAAAACATATAAAAATAAATCTTGTTGAAATTAAATAGAATGGTATTTGTAAAAGTGTATTGGTTTTAAAAAATTAATATGGTGGATGGTGTAACAATTTCTGAATATAGAAAATATTAAGAATATATTATTTAAGACAAATTTGAAATAAGCGAAAGTGGACATGTATTTAAATACTAAGGTGGAAAAAAATTATATAGATGTTAATTTATGTACATTTCATGTTTGTTTATTTGTTTTTATTGCTTTCGTTCACACATTTTATTCAGTTTTAAAAAATTAATATTTATTCATAGATGAAATTATAGGTGTTTCATGAAAATTTTATCTCAACTGCTCTTGTTTTTTAAGATGCAGGTTGCAACCAGTTTTTAACGCTTTGATTAAGAGAAACTGAAAAAAACATTCAAAGTATATTTTTAAAAAACGTTATTTTAAAATACTCAATAAAATTAATATATAAAACTATTAATAATTTTTGTATAATTAAGGAACAATTACAAAATATCCTATAAATGTAAACTTATGAATGTTTTGGAACAAAAGGGAGGGAATTTATTTTATAAAATACATTTAGATTCCTTTTTTATTTAAAAATTATGAAAAATTCTATCATTAAAGTTAAATTAATATATAGAAAAACTATAAAAAAGTAATTCAGAATATATTATAAATCACTACCCTAAATGTAGAGGAATATATTTTGGTAACTTGTAACTTTGATTTTATTGTTAATTGATGAAATTATCTATTTCTATTTATTAACATAATATATATTTTATTTAGTAAATATGATTCAAAATATAATTTAAAGTGCATTGTTTAATATATTTTTTTCTATTTATTTACATTTATGTTTCATTTGCAGATTTCATATGGTCTGACCACACTTATTTGGATCAACATATAAAATAAATTTTTGTGATTTGAATTGCTGTTGTTTATAGTTAAATTAGACATTATATTGTATGTTATTTTAATTTTAAGTCACAGTTGTAATTTACTATAACCCAAACATCTTACATTTGCTGAATGTGTGATTTATTGTGATCTATTTTTTCTGCAGATTTTTACTAAAAGAATTATTTATGTACTGTAATTTACATTATTGTAACAACTGAAAGTATTACAAAAACTTTTTTACAATACATATTTTATTCACTTTTGAAAATTCTTATTCTTTGATTAATTTCATAGTGTAGATCTTTTAATTTTATTAAATTTCAGAATGTGTTATTTAAATTTATTCCATATTTTGTTAATAACTTTTATAAGTCTGCTATATTTTTTAATAGAAAAGATGTGTGTACTACAAATCTCCAGTTTATTCATGTGATTCAACTGCGTATTATATATCTTTAAAACAAGGTCAATCAAGCATGATGCTCTGTGGGCTGAGGATTCTGTATATTAAGTTAAAGATAATTTACATTTATATAAAATTAAATTCGAAAAAAAGAAATCTCTGATTTTTTGTACTGCAAAAGGGGAGAAACACTATTTTTGGTGCTTTTTTGAACTTTTTTCTAATTTTGAAAGTTTCAGTAAGAAAATGGAATATAGTTTCATTCTTAACAAGTAGCAATCTTCCCATCAATATTTCACATGCAAGGAATGGAAGGATATTTTTTTTTGAAAATTCAAGTTTAAGTGCCTGGAAGGCATAAATATAAAGCTGTAAGCTCGGCTATAGTTTTCTTATAAGGCAGGCTTTTATTGCATATATTTGAGATATGTTTTGGTTTCCCTAACTATTATATTTTAAAAGGGGTTTAAATTATTTTTTAGCCATAACTTTTTGGTTTTATGAAAAAACTTTTGCGCTTCATTTTATATTTTGAATTTCATTGAGTTTTTTGCTATCTGGAGTAATCAATTACCTTGAAATTGTAGATTGTCTAAAGAATATTTTAATTGTAATTTTTGATCCAACGTTTGTGAGGTATTGATTTTTATTTGATATTTTTATTGTTTCTGAACCATTTTATTAGGGTTCCAAAAACATCATATGTGTATAGAATTCTAAAAATTGAACAGTCTCAACAAAAATTATCTATTACAATTTTTAATACAATTATTACTGATATTCAAATTTATTGACATAAAACAAATTAATTGTTGGTGTGTTTTTAAAATTTTATAAACTATTTAAAACTAATTCTGATTACAATCTTTAAGAGCAAATTATATTTTATTTTGATCTAATAATTGAAATGTTACTACAAAATGTATAACTAACATCTCTGAATTAATTTTAGTAATAATTTCTTTCAAATTTATTTCACAAATATAAATAAATCTTAGCCATATTGGGAATGTTTAGTATGATATATAAAAATCATCTGAATTTTCACCTGTCTATTTATTATGAATATGATAAATAGGAAGAAAACACTGGTCTAAACAAAAAAGTTGTGATTTATATTTTTCTTCACAATGATGTCCCTGTAACAGAATGGTCATTTTCAATTCACTGCAGAATAATTTACTTGCTGACTTTGGAGTTTTAGTTTTGGAGGTTAAAATAAAAAAAAAATTCCAAGGGGTTGCTGCTACTGAATTCAACTTACAACGAAGCATGCATAATGAATTGAACGATTATTACAGAACATGAATAAAAAAATTCCTGTAATTCAGATACTGACCAGTGAATTTTTACTTCCTTCAAACTCAAATTAATTCTTGAGCAGATGAGTAAATAAAAAAACAATCTAAAATAATTGAACATTTGAAGGATGGGGAGGTAATATTTAATAACAGATTTAATCTAAATATAAATATCTAAAATTTTTTTGTACACTGTTTTAAGTAATAACTGTAAAACTTCATGCAATGTATTGTAAGACATTATTCCTTAAATAAGAAGTTGTCAGATTGACAATAACTACTCTAATTTGTTCCATTAGTGTTCTGAACAATGATCCTAAATATTTACAATCCTTTAATTATTTTGAATCGAAACACACTTAAATTTTGGTAATCAATGTGTAAGAAATTAATCTTAAAGTGAAGAAACTAGCACACAAATTGATATAAATAAAATTACGCCATTGCTTTTTTTTTTTTTAATGGACAATTTGTGCAGTTTGCCTAACAGATACTTAAATAAATGTTACGAAAATGGAACTCAGAAATAAGAGAAAAGTAAATAAAATGTTAAAAGTTAAATCTTTTTTTTTATTTCACAGTCTATTTTTTGATAGAAAATGTTAATTACTTTCATGTATTTATTTTGCAAAGCTATATATCTTCATTGGGTATAATTTGATTTTAAAATATCGATTTATAGTGTAAAATAAGAAATCTGCAATTAAGACTCATTCCATTTCATATATTAGTCCCTACACAAAGTTAAAACAAGACTTTCTGATGTATGTTCTCTGTTCTGCATTTTCTTAAGCAAAATAATTGTTCTCAGTCCTTGAAATCATTTATAATAATGTGTAGGAATTCATTTTTATATAATGGTTAATCTTTTTATAGTATAAAATGCCCATGTATTATGTGCAATTATAAATTCTATCTGTTACATACACATATGATTAGAGAAAAAAAAAAAATTGTTTGATATATTGCCTCAAAAATTTGGTGTTACAGTGAACAGTTACAGTGAATAATAGCAGCATGCAGGTTATAGAAATGAGTATTGCTGTAAGTGGAAGAAATGCATAATTTTTATACAATATTGCAACCAAAATTTGTTATTCATGTAATGAATTATGGCTTATAATGATAGCTGAATATATAGTTTTAAAAGTTTTTATAGATGAATTTAACTAACATTGTCACTCGATATGTTTTTTTCTTAAAAAATAAAAAAGATGACAAAAGACTGCTACTAGTATCAAATAAGTCACTAGTCAGTTTTTGTTGAAATATAGTCAGCCATATTAATATTTCGTCACAGCATTGTGAAATAAATTAATGCACCAAACTTTTTTAATGGAATAACACAAAGAAAACCCGCCTAAATATATACATGCAAAAAAAAATCATAAATGAAAAAGTACCACAGCTCTGGTAACAGCAAACACAAAAAGTTAAAATTGGTGTGCCACAATAATATTTAGTCAATGACGGACCAACACATGAGCAGCAGTCCTGGGTTTTCCCCAACATGAGAAATTACATTAATGCAGGGAGGGCAGTACATTGCCTGCATATCAGTCATTAATAAATATTAAGTTGCAGTTACTATGCAAATAATGTAAGTACAGTTGTAGTGGAAAAAGTGTTGTGTGAGATCAAAAAAAGCTCAATTGAGACTTGTGAATTTGTAATTTTTCATAACAAAAAATAATGTACTGGACAGTGAGATAAGTTGATTACTAAATATATTTGTGAATCACCATAAATGTAATTTTTCGGCAGTATCAAAAGGAAGTTGAATCCATTTCATTCTGCAAAAAAAGAAGCCGAAAAAAATGGGCGCTCTTGATGTATAGTTTATTAAGCGACTAGTATCAACAGATAGAAAAGTAAGTGTTCAGAAATTAGTAACAGCCTTACACGAATACTGGATAAATGGTTTCAGGTGGCTGACAGTATATGGAATCTTTCTTCTCTTAAAAATCATTAAATTTTTTTATTAGATTAACTTAGATTGTTATATCTTTCTTACTATTATAATAAAATACATGAATAGACTAATTCAATTCCAGACTAAATTTGCATTTCATATTAAGTAATTTCACCTATATTAGTATTTTTTATTTTATATATACATATATGGCTAGTATGAAGGTCATAAACATATTTTATTTCTATTCCATCATTAAGGCGAATTTTTAGCATGAATCAGTAAGTTTGTTCTGTAAAAAATATTTTTGCAATATTTATAAATGTAAGATAATTATTCATTAAAGAGAAAAACTTATATTACTTTATGTTAAGAAAATGGGAAGTCCATTAAAAGTTAACAAAATAGTTTAGTGTTTTTCATACAACAATTTTAAAATTGAAAAGGAAAAGTAAAACAGAATAAAGGAAAAATGGTTGAAGTAAATGTACTAAATTTTAAAAAAATTTGACATGGTTTAAATTTCAATAAAACATTAATGTTCATATTAGTGAACCAAATTTTATAGAACAAACCAACAAATTTGCTGAAAAACTTAGTGTACATAATTTTTAGTATCCATCTTCATAAATACAGCAGTTTTGTGATTGCCATTGTACTGCATCTTCAAAAACCGTTGCAGAAGCACTTAATTTTTTGAATGAAATTTTAGAAAACTCATTAGTGTTCGGGCTCAGTTTATTTTGAAATGTTATGCAGAAACAATTCAGTCTTAAAAGCAAAATAATAATTCAGTAGATTATAATTATTTCTTGTTGTACAAAACTTTTATTTATCTCTACATAGTTTTCTTTTTAAAAATAATATAACATTACTGAATTTGATATTTTACATTAAATATAAATTCATTACATGTTTAAAAATTACTTGTAAAATTTTTATTCGGCATAATAAAATTATTACTCCACTTTTTTATTTTATATAATTCCTTTTTCTACCTAAAACATTTGGTATTGAAAATAGTTTATTATGTATATTTCGGGATATTTTTCATTTAGTATTATTTTATTAAGTTATGTCATTTTCAGTCTTACTACTTTAAGTAATTCATAATATATTTAATTGAAATCAATGCTTTTAAAAAATTTACACAGTATTGAGGAACTTATGTTCAAAATTATCCAATAATATAGATACATAATTTTCTTTAAAAATTTCATTTCATTTTCTATTCCCATTTAATAGATAATTTTTCTAAATAGTACTGCATAAAATAAAATCCCGCATTATAGTTTCATTATACAATAAATAATATATTTTTTAAATTTATTCTACACATTACTGTTAATTATTTTAAAATGTTTTACAGTGTACGAAAATCCATATACATATTCAAAAAACTAAAATTTATTTTATGGATTAATATTTTGCCGTCAGCTTTTATGTTTTTTAAAAACAAAATCAATTTAAAACATTTATTTGATTACCAATTTTATTGCATCTAATAACTGTTAAAAACATTAAATTGTATATATATATATATATATATATATATATATATATATATATATATACATATATAAAAATAATTAGTAAATATAAAATATTAATTACTAATTGTAAAAATAATATTTTTTATTACATTTTAAGTATTTTTTAAATATTTAACACTTATTATGATGAAAAAAAACTAATTTTTTGTAAATTTTCATTAAAAGCCTATAAAATTTAGGAATATTATCAAATAATGACGTAAGAGGTTTTTCTTTCATTTCGGCTGCTCACTTCCATCGTTTTAGACGATTGTATCACAAAACTATAGAAACATTAAAAACAAATCGAAAAATGAAAACCGATAGAATGTTGAGGGTCGATGATTTGAAAATTAAAACATCGATATAACCTTATTATAAGATTACAGAATTTAAAAAATTTAAAAATTACTTAAATGAATTACTTAATGTTAACATAGAATAAGTTTTAATTTATTATTGTGTGTTTATACATCTGTATATCAATATCACTGTTTTCTAAATTAGGGGTATCTCTTTTTTTATTAGTATATACCTGAAAACCAGTCGGTTTTTATTTCTGTTTTTATTTTTGTTTTCTATAAGCGTAGCATTCATTTAACTTATTATAAATAAGGAAATTATCGGCATATCTTAAATTAAGGAAATATACCTTCTCGATGTTAAATATAAACGATCGTTGAAATCCAATAAAAAAGGAATGTTGTGTTTTTGTGTTATCTCCTTTTACCAGGTAAAAGTGTGACAGACGTGCTAATTATTTGTGTTCATGTTTCCTATATTTGATGTGTCCACAATGAAAATATTATTATTTATTGCCATAGGTTGTACATAGAATTGTGTAACACAGTGTTCATTGTTTTTTTTGTTTATAATGTTTTTTTGGATCCTTATTTTGGTTCTAAATGTAGCAGCTGCAAGAGAAAATAGAAGTTTTTCTCGAATAATTAACGAAAAAAATTTTTTATTGGAGGTAATATATAAACATGTAAATAATATATTTGTTTTATGAAAAAAATAATTCATGGATATTTTAAGTTAAATGTTAAACTTTTTAATAAAATATGCAGCTCTAAAAACATAATTTCTTTAATATACGGGCACTTCGCTGCACAAAACAGTAGTTTAGATACCAACATTTTTGAGGGAAAGTTGTTTATTTTTATTATCAATTAGAATCGCGGTATTTGTTATAGTTCAAATTTTATTTAAAGGTTTTTGCTAGACTTTTAATGTGTGCAATTTCACGTAACTTTTTTTAACGCAATTGCTCGAACTAATTCGAGTGCTTAGATAATAATTTGTACGAAAACGATATTTGTAAAATAGTATCCGTTGAAATTTTTAATGAACATTAACTTAAATATACAGAATCTATGAATACGTTACTCTTACGTTGTAAAATTGAACTTTATTATTGGTAAAATTTCCGGTATTCTCGTTTTATAACTCCGTTACTGGTGATGGTAGAGTCATCGAATATTTAGGATTTTTTTTCTTCTTTTAATGAGAACTTCTAAAATAAATCAAATGTTTGTACTTTTATTAAATTTATGTGAAAGGTAGACTTCTTAGCGACCATCCGAGATCGATTATTGCACTGGTAGTGAAAATTTACCGATTTATCAGTAATGCTTATGGTTCTATTGTAATTTCGTCTGAAATGTCGAACATATTACTTTATTAAGGATTTTTGTTACTTACATTTACGTATTATCCTCGCAACAATGGTTTAAATAGAAACTATGGATTTTAAACAACGCATTAAGATTAACGTGCAAATAATAAAGTATGTGAGAATTATTTTATTACGGGCTACTGTTAACATATTTTTAATTATATTCTATTAACTTAGTCTTTTTTCGTCTGTAATTAGAACCAAGTAGTTTTGTTTTTCTATGGAATTTCATATTTGTTTTCGATACTGAGGATGGATGATACATAGTTATAATAATTTGCAATTTGCGTCAAGTATTTAGGTTTAAACTTTTCAAAGCGACTATGGGGGCAAAGAGGGTCTTGTTTGAAATTTCCTGTTTGCATTTATCTAGTTAAACAGACAAAAAAAATATAAGAAATGTCATTTATATCTTTAGTCAGTTTTATTATATTACTTTTTCATGTACTGGTTTTTATCATTAAAAAAAAACATTTTTTCTCCTTCATTTTTATCTATAATGTATATAAAGTTTTATTGCATGTTAGTATTCAATAATTGCTTGTTATTCCTTTAATTTTAAGTTGACTATTGATGTGGCGCGAAAGAAGTATTGGATTTGTTAAAGTTCTGCAATGTAGCGATATTTTCACGACACTTATATTTTTTACCCTGAAATAAATTTTACACAAATCAATTCTTATATAATACATGAGTGATGAAATACATCTGTGGCAATTTATAATGTATTATGTCAAATAAATAATTGTGAGCTGAAAACTGATTTTCTCAAACTTTGATATTGTCTTTTTTTACGTTTTATTTAATTGTATTGGCTGCTAAAAATTTTTTCTGTACTCAGGTACTTTAATGAAATTCTTTTTAAGCGATTTTTTCATTTTATCAATCTGATTTAAGTATGGAGGTTTCAATTTCAGTTTGATTGTTGAAAAGTTCATATAATATACCGGTAAAAATAGAAGAAATGCGCTAATCGTGATTAAAAAAAATAAATAATAAGATTTGGTAGAGAACCAAAAATTTTCAGAGTAAGTATATCATAAAAACAAAAATTTTTCTAAAAAAATCGGAAAAGTTAGCTTAGTAATTTTGAAACAATAGTAAATCAAGTTTTATCGTTTTTATAGTTTTTTAAGCCATAAAAAAACAATTAAAATTTGACTAGAGAAACTAGAAAAGTAAAAAAAAAAAATTGTCTAGTTTTAATGTAAACTGGATTTTTATATTCTAGTGAAAAAGTCGTACCTTATATTACTACTAATTGTTTTAATCGTCGGTTTTCGATTTTATGATAAATCATTTTTATTAAACAATGGTGTTCGAAATTTTTCAAAGTTTCTATTAATATAACATATATGTGTATGTATATGGTAGTTTCTAATTTTGTTGTTAAAGGTGATGATGTGAGAAAATATTATCCGCAAATCAGCTGTTTGTTTTTATTGTCTCAAAATGGCGGGAAGATACTTTTTTGATAAAATCTTTTCGTATCTAATTGTTTTCCAGTTTTCCCAAAAATCTTACAAATACATGGGCATTTCGCAGTCTCCATATGGATCTGGCGAAAATTCAGAATTGTTTTATTATGAGTTATTATTTAGTTTTGTTCGGTATTCCCGATTTTCATTATTCCGTATTCTAGAGGTGTCTTATTATATCATGTTGTCTATGATTTATCGCGTTTTTTAAAGGTATGATCGATTTATATTTTTAATTATTATTTATGTATTCTTTCAAGTTCATTAAAAATACGATCTGAAACGCTGATAAATCTTTATATGGTGTATGCTTAAACAGCTGTGTTAACAAACCGTTTATTTGTTGTTTTTTTTGTTTACACTTTGGAATGAAAGTGTAGAAGTAATTTTTGACTCTCTATTTACGTATGCAATATTTCAGCTGTTGCTATATAAAATACTGAACATACAATAAATTACGGTTACTTCAAACGGCGATGCTAATTATCGATTATAGAAATTGTATGCGACATTTATTATGAACACAAGCACGTATTCGAATGTGAGTTATAATAAAGCATGAGGTGCTGGCAGATGTAATCCTCGGGAAATAGAAGTCAATTATTAAATCACGATTTTCTAGTTGAATTTAAAGTGCGACACTGAAAAGTTTCACTGAACTTTTGTTTACCTTCACAATAGGCTACCGTTACAGGTAAATCGTTTATTAATAAAATACAAGTATGTGCTAATCAATTAAAAACGGGAATGATGACATTTTCAAAACAAAACGACTTCCCTTTCGGGAAATAGCTCGGATCATGGAGATACTTTAAAAGAACTAACTGGTTACGTACACAACTAATGTATTCATCTAGGAGAACGGAATAAAAAACTATTTTATATTTAACATACATAGTATTTATCGCACATTAGTGATATTTAAAAAAGGTTTGTGATTGGAAAAGTACGCTATGTAGTTCTTAGTTTCTAGATGATCAACCTGACGTGAGAAAACTGTGTCGATGTATGTGTTGTTTCTGGTTGTCGAGATTGATGGATAGTTGTTCAGTTCGAGATTGAATGTTTCACGCAAGTTGACGAATCATAGCAAAGAAATCTTTCTTTCGCCGGATTCAGTACTGAATCGATTTCATAAATGACAGATTCCATTCTACACTGTTTTCGAGGAAGTCCCTGCCTTCTGAGTCAACTCGTGTAATACTGTTACTATCGCAAATTGTCTTGAAAGTAACATATAGACTTTCGGTCAGTTGCAAACGCATAATCTTCATCGCCATGTACAGGACATGTTCCGGTTTCACTCCTCGTCGATCTCGTCTTCGTATCTCATTGGAGGCCATCACAAACGGAATAACGTTTTCGATGCTAAACCTACGAGGCTCACTGAGGTAGATACTTGGAAAGGATAGTTTTTCGGCGTATTCATCAATGGCTTCTGATTCATGCCCGGTGCCATAGCCAGCTACTTTTCCTCTAACCACATGAGAGTGTGCCGCTTTACCAGTAGCAAATTGTGTGCGTTCTCGGCAGTCGCAAATGGGTTCAATTATAGGCTCGTTCGGGTCTTCATCTTTTTTCCACCGGTTGTACAGGCGGAGTCGTAGGCTTGAAGAACGACTCGTCCACTTTTATCCCGTACATTCTGTACAACGGTTTATCTAGCAAATACTTTAGCCAAGCATTAACGTCTGTCTTTTTTACCATACCCACTAAGTATGGAGATCTACATATCTGATGCCTTTTTATATTCACGTTGAAAGTGTAGTCGTCTTCTAATTGTCGTGATAGCTTGTGTACCATCTTGTTCACATCTATAGGTACATTGATTACTTTTTCGATTATGTTTTTGGAACCTTGTACGAATCGAAGTCTGTGAATCTGCATAAACAGTATGCGAGATGATACGAGCCGTTTCGTGACGATATCCAATGGAGGTACGTGATATCTTTCCCTCACTGAGTATTTTATAACAGGTCTGGCATACCTTGAAGTCGGATACATTATCATCTGCAAATGTTTCGGTGTCCATGCATTCATTCGGTGCCCAACGTAAATCGTTTTCAAACCAAAGGCGGTCACAAACAGAACAAGCGAAACCAAACGAGTTGTCGCAGAAACGTTTAGTGAACTCTATGTCGGCTGTGATAGTATTGGATTTGAACATTTTGCTTTTTGGTTCTGCAGTCTCGTCAGGTCTTCTTGTTCCTCTTGACGTGTTTGTTGCTCCGTACTCATCTTCCGTTTTAATCGGTTGCTCCTGTACTTCTCGCTCTCTTTCTTTTTCTTCTCTTTCACCTTCATTGTTTTAAAAGCAATCATCTTCTCATCCTCAATTGTACTGGTGGAAAACGGAGTATTCATCAAGAATTCAGTATATTCCTGACGCTCTTTCTTCTCTCGCTGACGTTGACGAAACTGCTTCACAGTTCACCGGGCGACATCCCGACATACACTAACTGGTTTAACTGTCAGAATAGCTTACTTATAAAGACAATTCTTGCCACAAAATTCGCTCATCATATTCCGAATTTAAATCATCTAGGAAAAGGGAATAAAATACTATGTTACGTTTAACGTACATATTATTTATTGCACATTAGTGATACTTAACAAAGGTTTGTGATGGGAAAAGTACGATATATAGTTCTTAGTTTCCAGATGACCAACGTGACGTGAGAAAACTAGCTTACTTATAAAGACAATTCCTGCCATAAAATTTCCTCATCATATTCCGAATTTAAAAAATCTGGATTTGAATTTCCCGCCAAAAGTCATTTCCGGTCACATGCTCGATGACGTCGCTTCCGTTACATTTTTCGGTGGCGCAAGTTCTAGAATGACCCCCCATAACTAAGACATATCCGTGCCAAAAAAAAAAAAATAAATAAAAAATGAAAGCATAAATTTTTAATGAAAATTTGAATAAATGATGTTTTTGAAGCGAAATGATTAACATTTGTGTCATCATCTCACTTAATTAAAAGGTAATTTAAAGCAGAGTAAGATAGACTTTAAAAAAACAAATATGCCAGATGTGCTACTCTTCTAGGAAACGTTACTTAATAAATCGGAAGCGTGAATCATCGCGAAATTGCACACACTGGTACGCGGTAAGAATGAAACAGTTGTTGCATGAGGCACTTTTTTGTACAACGAAAATATGAAAATTTTCTTTCATTCTCTTTATCTTTTTTCGTTTTTTGAAAATCTTGTTGATGAAACTGCTTAACTCCTTTTTCGACGTATTCTTTTACGCGTTCTTGCAGAACACTGTTGTACTCTGGTAGTAATGATTTTCGGCAATATTCCCACGTTGATTGTCCTTCTTTTAATCTCTATTCTTGGATATTCGTTTCCTATCCAAGAATTTTCGCCTTTAGGAATTATGGCTCGCGATATTTCTTCTTTTCTAATTCTTAGTGATCCTTTTGGTTGCCTATTCAATTAAATATCCTCATTTCGGAGCAGCTCTGCTACTATGATTTATGAAAATCTCAGCCACTCTATTTTCTCTGTTTCATCCATCATCTTCATTCCGATCGTAGTCTGTTCCCAACGTTTCTCCTATTTTATTACCGTTTTAAGCTTCTCCACTGTTTTGCTTTTTTTATCGTCTTAACGGTTCAGGTCAAATCTGTGATATCGAGCGTTATATTTCCTTTGAAAGTTCTTTTGTTTCTATTAAGCGCTCCTACTTTAATTTTTAATTCTTACCCTTCGATTTCCCTACTACTTCCAAAGCCTCCTTTTTTTTCTTCTTAATTGCTTCGTCCTGTCTATCGTAGATCTTTTATTTCCTTTCTTCGTTTAATGGACGTATTAGTATATAATTTTCCTTCTGGTTACTGTGGTAAAAACCAAAAAAAAAAAAAAAAAGAAAACAAATTCTGTAACAACTTATGCTTTAACAGCATGATCGAATAACAAAAGTGTTGTGTGTATACCTGTTTTTGATTGAAAACTATGTGATATTTGTCATGCGCACACTGCGATCACCTAACTGAACCCATTGATGTATCATCACTGTATAAAAAATTAATTTGCAGAATGGGGAACAAAGAAAAATCAGAAAAAGGATATTGACGATGTCAAGAAAGACTCGTATTTTTGGAAATTAAAGAATATGTGTGGGAAGACGGAGATATAAAATAATAAAATAAAAGTGTGTCAGGCTAATGGAAACTCACTGAGATTATCCTGTTTTTGTTTGTCTAGTGAGCTGGTAATTAAAATATGGGTAGACGCGAAGAAGTCTCGGTCGAGTAAAAATGAATAGAAAACAGTTTGATGAGATGCATCAGTATTAAATATCAACTGATTGTAGTACCGTGTTGTGGATCGAATTAATAGCGCGGTGCTCTATTCGAAGACACGCGTGTAAGAAGTCTGCGACGCACATACCAGCGTCGCGGCAGCAACTATACGTGACGGTGTGTCCGTAATGTCCGTTAAAACCGTATTTATCCGCATGAAATCCGTGGTTTTTTGTTCTATGTGTCGACTGCGCGTGCTTGTTTTTGCAATATGGTTTTAGATTACTCAGGTCAAAAAAATGTTCAGCAATTTTTTGGAATATTGGCAATGACAGAACTATCGAGAGGAGAATGATTTTCGCAGAAATCAAGCTAAACGGGAAAGCTGGTGTTGTGTACATAAAGTTTAAAGGCAAAGTCTATTAATGAAAAGCTTTGAAAATGTACAGGGTTGATTGTTAAAATTTTGAACAAACGTCGAAAGGAAAGCGGGAATAAATCTAAATTTTAATATGATATTTTTTTCTGTTTTTCATTAATAAGTTAAATTTATAATTAATTAATTTCTTAACGAATAAGACCTTTTTAAAAGAAGGAAAAAAAAATTAAATCTTAAAAAAGGTTACGGAATCATCCAAAAACATAATATGTCGGACATTTTTGATCTGACTGGTTGAGGAACGTTGGAAATTTCTGAACTTATTCGGTAAGTACTTAGGCATTTCCGAATAATGCTTGGAAACTTTTATAATTACCGTGTTCGATAGTAAATAATTTAACATATTCACTGCTACCGGATTTTGGTTAAGTGGGCGAGAATAATTGTCGCAACAACAAGTTCAAGGAGCTTATATTGTTTATGGCAACTTCGACGTCTTTTATCTTGAAAAAAAAGATGGGCTGGTATGCATTTTTTTCGGAGAATGGACGGGATTAATGGAGAAGTTAGGTCTCATGGATAAGGCGAATTCTATTGTATGGAAGGAATCGGGATATGTACGAGATGATCGAGAAAAGGATTTGAATGATTGGTGGAATTTACTCAGGTTTATGATTTATTTGAACTAATTAGTGCTGGTTTGCGAAGAATAGTAATCTTAAAACTTTTGATTTTCACATTTGAAGAAATTGACGGAGTGTGATTGCATAAAGTCATGTGCTAGGCGAACTGGTTGTGAGAATGTTAGAAAAAGGATTCACTCGGTGCGATAGATATACAGCCCCGGACTTTAGTTGGGTGTTTTTTGCGATTTTTTTTTGCTTTATTTTATGCAGTAAAAAATATGTTAATTATAATTCAATTAGACAGAATATATGCTCTTCGAAGACAGTGGCGCGCTGCAGATAAAATTTAATAGCCTCGATGGCACACTTATATCTTTTGCTTTTTCGAAGCGATAAGCGGTAAATTAGTACGGCTATCTCTTGTCATTGACAGTAGTAGTAGCTGGCATGTTAAATTACTCGAGCGTAACGCGCGAACTAGATCACGAGATAGCTACTGGAAATCGCACGGTTGATGTTGAAATGCACGTCTAACTAATTTGCGCGCGTTGTTCTCGCTGCGTGTGATGGCGCAGTGTCAGAGCATGGTAATCTGTGAACATTCGCTTCATGCAATTTATAAACCGTTCGTTTGTTTACATATTATCTGCTGTATAGTTGTTGACATGGAGTGGTTATATGCATCAGAGGGCGGTAGGTGAATGACAGAAGGGAAAATATATGATGATAAAGAATATAGCTAAATAAAAAATACGCCGGAGGAAGAGAAAGTAATTACTAAGAAAGAAAGAATTGATGACGCGAAAAATAATTGAACTAATTAAAAAGAAAGGCAAATTGTACGAAAAAAAGTAAAAGGGGGACGGTTAAAATATCGATTTAAGGAAAACACATAAACAAGTAAGAAATCAAATCAATGTAGAAATAAGACGGCAAAAAGATATGTTTGCGGGAAAAAGTTTTAAAGTAGCACGAGGGGGTTATCGGGAAAACATGGTTAAATATAAACACAGGATTATTGGAAAAGGAAAGAACCTAGGAGTCAGATGAAACACCATCAATAAATAGTTTTGCAAGGGGCAAGAAGCAGGTGTAATTGCAAACGAATTTAGTAAAGAATTTAAAAGCGGTATAAAAAACAGCAACAAACTGGAACACAGATATGTAATAAAGTGCTGTTAGGGGAAAGAGAAAAGAAGAAATTAAAAGTGTAAATATGTGCATACCCAAGGCAAACGTAGAATCATAGTGAATATGAAAATTATAAGCCAGTTGCTATAAGTAACGTGATTGCAACGCTATATTGGCTGGATATGTAGCGAATAATTTAACGAAGTATTTACAAGAAAACAGGATAATTGACAAAACACAATACGGTAAATTCCACATCGAAAGCACGAGCTTACTGAAAAAATAAGAGGTAGTTTCGAAGAGGAGACGAAGGGATTATTGATAACTTCCATAGATCTTACTAGAGCATTTCAAACAGTTATCACAAAATATCCGTAAACATATTAGAGGGAAAATAGGAATAACGAGAATAGTTTTAAAAAATGGTTTCAAAACTATTTACATCAAAGGAAAACATGCGTAAATATGGTAAATGTGCAAAGTGAAAAAGAGGAGATGGATGTAGGAGTACCGCAGGATAACAACCTGGCGTCAATACCGTTTGTTATACATAGAACGGTTCTATGTAGCGAATTAAATTATCGTGATATAGTCTTGTTCGCAGATGATATAGTAATAGTTATGCATCACATAAAGATATTAAAGAGGCAAAAGTAAGAATAGAAAAAGATTTAATAACAACAAGTAAATGGACGCATGATAAAAATCTAAGAACGTTAAAAAGACTAAAGCAATGTGGTATTACGGGGAAAAAAGGAGACAGGTGAGATTCGTATAGCTCAAATATTTATAATAATGCACTCAAATGAATGTGTACAGTCGACGATGGGAGAAAGAAATGAATGTGAAATAAAAAATTACCAGAAGTTGGAGAGTAACTCGGTATAAACATTTTCAGTGGTAGTGATGGGTCAGCACTTGAGATGGAGCGCACATATGGGCCATATTGAAAGAAAATTGGCCCAATATTATTACACCTTTATATAGATTTTAAAAAAATTTTCAACATGTAAAACATTAAAAATAGTTTATTATGCGCCGGTAGATTAAGGGATCAGATACACGTGGAATTCAGGCGCCGGGAATAATGAAAATATACACGGGGGAAATAATTAAACTGCACATAAAATACTTTAAATTAATAGCAAATCCTTAAGGGAAAAACCGAAAGTGAAATAATTAGAAAAGAGGATGTACTGAGTATAAGAAGAATGTGTTTATTAATAAAGATATAGCAATATATAACAACAGAAAAGAAAACTGAATTGAAGGAAAAAATACAGAATACAAACTGAGTAGGCCCGTGCCTAGAATTTTTTTTTTTTTTTTTTGGGCGGGGGTGAAAATTTCCTTCATATATTAATTTTATAAATAACAATACATTTTTCACTAATATTCGTACTATTAATAGTTTCCATCATTTTGATTTATACATTAATAATTTATATAAATGAATTACCCCGTATATGAACATTAATAAAAATTACATATGTTATTAATTATACTCGTAATAAAAAATTTTGCATAAAATATTAATGAAGTACCTAAAAATATGGAGCATATTTTTTCGTTTTTCTTTTAAAGGTAGGTAAGAACACCCTAAAAAATCATCAATATTTACTTTAAATTATTGATTTTTTTCAGATTTTTGTGTATTTATAATAACTATTTCAAACTGCCGTTAGCCAGAACACAAAGATACAAACAGACAAATATATTATATGATGTTAAAATACCTAAGGAAATAATAGGGTGGGAGACAAAGGAATGACTTCAGGAAGAAGGAAAAGTAAAAAAATAATAAGAGATAATGCGCAAGGAAACAGCGTGTAATAAAAATAACAACAAAAGAAAAGACAAAAATAGATTAAGATGTATATATTACACGACGATATATGTATGTATAATTTAAGTTATGATATTGGAACAACAACAAACATCATAGTGTCATACTCAGCTTTTGAACGTTGGCGACTACCTCTTCGTACATTCTAGCCGTACAACCACGGGCATAATATAGTATTCATAGCAATTGCAGTATGCAACGCGAATGCACACGTAAGGCTTCACTTTGCATGGATTAGTAAAAGTTTGATTTATCGATATACGAATGCATACTACACATCAATTAGCGCGCATGTGGTGGTATGCCTATTTGCCATTGCCTTCTACATATGATCCTATTAGCGGTTAATTTAATCATTTATTTTTGTAATATCTGTCGCCGCCTGGGATCGAACTCAGGATTTCTGTAATGGAAGTCGAGTGCTCTAGTGACTAGGCTATCGTGACGATCGTATAAATATTAAATAATTCGTCGACAAGCGTTTAATTTGGGACGAAAAAAATCGGTGTAATTAAAAATAAATACATTTCAAAAAAAAAAAAAATCCTGACACTAAAATGTGTAGCTGAGTGAAGTATATTAAATATTGCTACAAGATCTACTAATATAACGTCACTACTTGTTGAATTATCTCTTAAATTGTCCCAATTAGTAAAAAATTGTTCGGTATACTTTTTAAAACAAATTATAAAATACGTTTGGGTATAATTCGTTTACATGAAATTATCGTGCTTATTTTTCTTTTTCTAATCGACTTCGAGAAGGAAGGAGGTTATTATATGTTCGTCGCGTGTGTTTTCTTTTTACAGTTTGTCTGAGTATAACTTTTATCCATACGGACCAAAATGATATTCTTTGTTCACACTTGAAAATGTCAGCGCTAGTGCATGTGATGAATGTATATCGGTGATTATTGGCGTGAACACGGACACTTAGTGGCCATTCAAATAGACGTTAAAAAAAGAAATCTCTCTAGATAATTTCTTTTATTTAATAATATAACCGACGCGATTGACTTCAAATAGTATCAAGATTATAATTCGAAAAAATTAAAGTAATTATATCAATGTTTATTAATTAGGATAAATACAGATTCGAATAAAGACAATGAATATTTAATACTCTCCAAAGCGCAAATTAAAAAGCTCGTCATTTATAAAAAAAAGTTGATTTTCAACGAGACAAAAAATTTACAAGTAGGATCACGGTAAAAATTGTGAAATTAAATGCTTAAAACAAAAATGCGCTAAACAGTAAAAAATAATATATTTTACAGCGAAATATGCCTTAAGGGTATGATGTTAATTCTTAAACAACATTCGTACCTTAATTAGAATTTCGATAATAATTAAAAATCGCATTAAATATTCATTACGTTTCCGATACTCGGATTATAGAAAACGGGCGACGTCTTATTATATTAGCCAGATGTAATTTTAATTCGCTTCCAACTCTCAAAGTTGAATAAGAATTATAATAACAACATTGCTCTGAAATATGTTATTATTTTTTTTTTTTATTTAATTTTTATAGAAACTCTTCAAGTATGGGTAATTTTTGTTTTTTTAAATATTTCACTTATTTATTATTTTTCAAAGTTTTTTGTATTTATCTGTAACAGCTGCAGTATTATAATAAGTGAATAAATGAGAGTGATGTGCAACTTTTTTTAAATGCCAACGTCATTTATACCATATCGGGTAGCAATGTTTTGTGCAATTTAAATTATCGTTTAGGCGTTTTAGGGTATAGTAATTGTCTCGTTGGTAAGTGTGTTTATTTGATCGCCGACGAAATCGGTTTAGAATTTTTTTGGTGTCGCCCCGTTATACTGTTTGCAGTCGGTCAATAAAGTCATTGAAAACCAATTTTTTATAAGTTGCGAGTGACGTAGAACTTTGTTTTATCGTAACCGTCAAAAAAAAAAAACAAAAAAAAAAACGCCACATTGTAACTGTGTATTGTGTTTAGTTAACCTAGTGCGGTACCAAATGGGTTATAGAAAGGAGATAAAATCGTCAAAATGTAAAAATAACCCGACGAGCTAAGAGTGTAAATAAGTTAAACCCTTCGCTTTATCTAAAATAAATTGTGATTCGAATATTTCCACTCTGTGTACGTGCATGGCGTTGTTTTAAACATTACCTTTGCTTAATTAAACAAAAAGAAAAATAAAGATTGAAAAAATCGTCGTCGTCGTTGTTGTTGCAATTAAACTTTCTAAATTGTGCTCTTCTACCGTATTTGGCTACATTTGTTGTGGCAGCAACTACACTTGTCCATTATTGTCAAAATTCTGACTTATCAATTTCCTTTTCCACGCGACGATTTCACCATTGTGGTCTTAGTTCTTCTCTTAATGACCGATCTGTGCTAAGTTACAAAAATAAACATTGCAATTTTTTCTGCTCCGCACAATTTTACACGAGATAAACTAAGATAAAGAAATTACAAAAAAAGGTATGCATATTGTCTGGGTGACGCGTACAAATTCGAATTACAGAAAATTAAAGTCAAAATTCATCGTGTAAAAATATAAAAAGGTAAAAAAAGAATATCACGTAGTGGCGTTGAAATAAACATTTCTTTTTCGCAAAAACGCAAAACCAAAAAAAGTGTGTTTTACAATTAATACTCGTATTTCGTTGCTTTACTATTACTGCTGGTAACAACGCCTGCAAATGATTTTCGAGTCGTAACTAATCTGGATTTTTCGAATGTGCAATTCAGTTCAAAGGTTTTCCGCAGAGTTAAGGTCAAGAGACTGTGCTTTCATGATGTGCATAGCCATTTTGATACTGCTCGCGCGTCTTATATTTCGGATTATTGTATTTTAGTTAAACGTAAACGTATTCGAATGTGTGTGTGTGTGGGTGCAGTCGTAGCAGTGTTGGAGAATACAAGTTCGCCTTTGGCCGAAATATTCCCCCAATCCATTTGATTCCTATTTCACAGTGTTATTTCTGCTTCATCGTTTGCTGTCTTGCACATCGTAACTTTATCGACGAGCCGAATGGATTTAGGCTCGCATCACAATAAAATACGACGTTATGCCAAAAATTGCTCTCGCTTGCAGATGTATTCACGGGAGCTAATTTTTCAGTTAGTTCGTTAATAAAACGGCTTCTGTCGCGCTATCTGACTCGTACGGTGTTCTACATGTTGTCATTTTCATCGATTCTGATCAATAATCGGAAGTAGGCGTGGACTGCACTCATTTTGGAATTTATTTTAATTTCTGCGTACGATCCGTCCCGCTTTTTTCGTAATTCTTCTACAGAGAGCAGCCCTTTCTTTTTGCATACCTGAATTTCTCTCCTTCTCAAAAATGTTGTAGAATGATTGCAACGATATTTTTTTTCCTAATTTCAAGCTTACTGGAGCTATATCAGCATATCGTAGGTTTTCGCACGTCGTGTGAAAAACGATAAGCTGTTTCTTTTCAAATGATATGTGACTTAAAAAAAAAAAAAAAAAAAAAAAAAAAAAACGTTTTTAAAAGAGTTCTGAAGGTAGAAATTTTTTTTCGAAAAATACATTACAACGTTATTAGTGTTTGGAACATATGCTGTTAAATTTTTGAGTTCGTGTTGTTTTACATCGCAAGCAAACGCTTTGCTCTGCAAAGAATTTTAAACGATTTTGTGATGGGACTTTTCCGGCAGTCTTGACGTGGTGCAATGTCTGATCAGTCGTTGATAGTCGGAAAATGAGCATCACAAAAATTTTGCTATCGGCTGGTCCACGCTAATTACTCACCAGTCATTAGCAGTATGTCAAATTGTTGCGCGATTAGATTGGTCTCTTTATCATGCTTCACATATAAACGTTTTGACGTCATCAGACCGCGATTTATGCCCCCGCAGTCTAAGGAGGTTTTAGTAGTACGTCTGGCGATACTGCTGTAGCGACCGAATGGCTCATCCAATATCAGATGTTTATAAAATTTCATATAGAAACTGAAATCGTAAGTAAATATACGTCATAGCGGTTTTTTGAGCAATAACCATTTTCTTTGCCGACTTTGCAAGGCAAAATCATTAGAAATCACCATTGTCATTTTCGTTTATGTTTTTCGATATTTGGGGTCGAATATATCTTTTGCAACTTTCCTTTTATCTACATTTGCCGAAATTTCTTATATTTTCGGTTGTTTTATTTTACTCTCCCGGAATTAAATTTCTTTTTCGTTTCGTTCCATTTTAATTTCCCCCCTTCGCAGAATATGTTTTGTATAGTTTAAGTTGCAAGTTTTTTTCCATGCAACATTATCGCTACCAACAATTCTGGGATGTGTATTGTAATTTCCACGACCTGGGTATGTGTGATAATTTCTAGCGATATTTTTAAGTCTGTTATAAGTCATAATAAAGTCTGTTTTATTTCAAGTAGATTTGTGTGTGTGCGTATTTCAAAGTGAATCGTATAATTGTCAGCTGACGTCGTTAAAGTACGACGCGAATGAAGTAAGCATCAGATATATACTAATCGAATGTTCTGAATTTTAATTACAGTGGTCAACATTAATATTCGGACACGCGTAAAATTCAATAATAAATGTGAAAAAATGGCATTCGAGTACAATTTTTAAATAAGTAACGACGAAATATGTTTGTAGTACCTATTACTAAGGTGAAATGTCCGAAAATTTTTAAAAATATTTATTTTAACTTGATAAAACTCAAAAAAATTTAAAACATTGCGATTTAAAAAGGTAATAAAAACATTCGGACTCTTCAAAAAAGAAACAAAAAAAAAAAAAAAATGAAATCATTTCAAATTTGAAAAATAAACCCATTAATACTTGGTATTTGCTCAGATTACGGCAGACATTCTTCGCGACATCGACTCAACCAATTTAGCAGTTGTAGCCGATGAAATATTTTTTTCCATTCGCGCAACAAAACCTCTTCTTTTAGAGTTCCTTTCTGTTAGAAATTTTATTTTCACGTACTTTTCGATCCGATATTTCCCACAAGTTTTTGCTGTAGGGTTCATGTGACTGGGTGTGTTTCAATCACTTTTCGGCGCAGTTGTAAAGCAATCAACTGCGAGATAGTCATATGATTTATGTTTAGGGTCATTGTCTTGATAAAAACTAACAACGCTTTTCGAGTCTCAAATTGGCGGCGCTTGCTCTTGACTTTTTCTTTAAAACGTTGACATTCATTTCGACATTCGTGTTGCCATCGATAAATTCCAAATTCCTCGCTCCCAAGGCTGCGAAACACCACCCCCAAATCATCACACTTCTGCCTCCGCGTTTAAATTACGTTTTTCTAATTCCTCTTTTGATATTCGCCACACACTTTCGAACGTCCCTCACTACCGAGAACATTAAATTTACTTTCATTCGTTAAAATATCACCGATTTGCAATAATTAAAATGGCAGCGCTGTTGGTTTTCTTTAGCAAAATTTAAACGGTTTTTTTCGATTACGTTCATTTAGCAGAGGTCTTCGTCGAGCATTACACGAATTGTAGCCATTTTTCTTTTTAATGTTTCGACGGATGATTTGACGGATGGTGAACTTTCAGTTGAGAGTGTGTTGGAGAAACTCCGACGTTAATTTCGACGTGTGAATTGTAGGATTTTTCTTTATTTCCTTCATTACGAATCGTTCGTCCCACGGTGTGCCAATGTACGTGGTCGTCCTTCCTGAGGAATAAAATCTAACCTGGAGTTCATTATCGAATCTCCGACAAATATCAGGTATACCGTGTACTTTTTTTAAACAATTTCGCGATAAGGTTTGCCTTTTGCGCGATTAAAATTGGGTTAATTTTCAAAGCTTGTATTTTTACCTTTTCGCGACATTATGCTTTTAATCTCGTACTTGACGCGAAGATGACACACCTGGTGGTGACGAGTGATTACGTAAAAGCCTTTGCGTACAGGTATGAATCACCTGATGTGACGCATAGTGTCAGGTAAATGAGTCATATTCATGAAAGATAGCGCATTATGAGATAGATGTCCGAATTCATTTTTGTTACCTTTAAATGATGAGCGTTTTTTTGCAATTTAAATTTTTATAGGATGACTGTGGTAATGTAAATTTTTTTTATTGGGTGTTTCCCCTTCGGCATTACTACAGCAAACATTGTTCGAAAATCGTACTAGAACACTCATTGTTTTCTCGTTAATTATTGAACTTCACGCGTGTTCGAATACATTAATGTTGATCACTGTATTTCCGTCTATTTGACTAACGTTGAAATAATAATTTTCAAATTTTTCAACCAATCACAAATTTTTAATACCGAAAAATGGTAAAACATTTTTTTTTTTTTTTTTTTTTACATATAGACCACCTGTAAGAAGACAAGAAAAATTAGACTGATTTATTTTAATTTAATTTTAATGTATGATTCTGGTTCTACGTAATCGAAAGTAGTCGGCATGCCTGTATAAGTTATTGTGTTTTGATAGTTTAATCATTTTTTTCTATAAATAAATAAATAAATAAATAATGGCATTTATGATGAACTCTAGCCGTGATCATATTTAACGTGAAATGAAAATCGTAGTTAATTTATTGAAAGTATTTTGTAATATATGCAGACAAGTTGAAAACTTAAAAAACTGGATTGAAATCGTATAAAGGTAGATTTTTCGAAATTGATCTAGAACTTGTAACACATAAAACTGTATCCAAGTTAGACCGGATGTCGGTGAAAACTGAGTGAAACCGTTCAGCGTACACGTCTACACGCGATTGATTGCGTATAAAAAAATTTCTACAGCTCCGCAAGTGTGTATTTTATTACAAGGTTAAGTTCAAACAACAAGATGATTTTGAAAAAAATTCCTTTCTATTCCTTTTTACTTCTGTCATTTGTCAAATCCCACTCGCTGCAATGCTTCGTTTATTCTTTGTCTTCCTTATCCTTTTGTCATCGAAGCTTTTGATTTATTTTTATCGGCTCTCTCTATCATATAAAGATTTGATTCCCCTTCTCTTTTTTTTTTCTATAATTCTTGGCCTAATGTGTTCATTTTAAGAACTCCTCAAAAAAAAAAAACAAAAACAAAAAAAAACCCAGCGCTAATGGTTTGATTGAAAAAGAGCATTTTATATTAACGAAAACTAAATTTTCACTGAGTTACACGTCTTTTCAATGTGTACCCTCTTTAAGGGAAAAGAGTATTTCTGTAAAGCTGATTTGTTTAACGTAAAGCTGATTTGTTCGTTTAAAAAAAAAAATTAAATAAGTTTTTGAAATAATACTTATTTATGCCGTTAACATGATTATTACAATAAATTTACGACGTTATCGGTAATAGTTCCTATACCAGCTGTCACAGAGCAAGTCAAGCGGAATTTGACCTTTTAACCGATCGGATAATAGAGTATTTACACGTGAATGTAGCAGAAAACTAGTATTAGTTTAAACCGACGATAACTCAGTGGGGAGATACGTGATTTTTTAATATACATATATTCAAAAAGAAAAAAAAAAAAATCGATTCCGGAGATGAAATACCATAAATGAAACAATTACATGTTTTATTCGGAATTTAAAAGTATTGCATTTTAACGAAAAAAATTCTTTTTAAAAATTGTAAAAATTGTTTTTAAAAAAAAAATACCGACTTCAATAATAAATCGAAAAATTTTATAAAAATGCTCTAAAACAATATATTTTATAATGAAATATACATGGGGGGGGGATATTATGATTATTCTTAAACAACATAAATACCTCAATCAGAGTTAGCGGAAAATTCAAATTGCAACAATAATTATAAACATATTAAATGCGAATTAGAACCTAATCACCCCTGTTTTTCAAGTATTGAGAAAATCAGAAATATTCAATGCGGTTTTTGGTTATTGTAATTTGAATTTGGTGCCGATTTCTAAAATTTTATAAGAATAATCATAATATTCTCATGTTATTATAAAATATATTACTTTTTATCGAGTATTTTTGCTTTTTCGTGCGTTTTTTTTTATTAAATTTTTTAAAGTAAATTTCGAAGTTGGTATTTTTTATTTTTTTAAGAACAATTTTATTCCGAAATTTTTAGTACGCACGTTTTTAAGCGATCGATAATACGGATAGACTGATTGAGTATTGGTTCCGAAGTGATGTTCAAATTCTATCAGTGATGGAGCTTGTAAATCGCGATATTTAGTATCTGTATTCGAACCTGTATTTTCATAACTGTAACGTTAGTAGTAATCCTTTGAAAGTGTTTACCGCCGCTTTAATTTAAAAATGTATGCCTTTAATTTCAAAATTTTGTGAATTCATAATTGCTATTCAGAAGTACTATTGCGCGACTACCGAGGTGAATAAACCTCCGGGTATCTAACGTTGCTGACTGGAGTAATGATGTTTCTATTTAATTATACTGGCGATGGTTAATTCCTCTTCGAAAAGTAATCGTTAGTACAAAAAAAAATGGATACCCGAAAAAAACATTTTTTTAATATATGTACGTATTCGGACACATTGGAATGGTGCTTTTTGTTAGGTAGAGAATAATTAAAAGATGAGAAAATAGTTTTGTAGTATTCAAAAGTCGTTGTCGTTTTTTGCGCGGATTAATGATTATTGTTAAAATATTGTTTAACATTTTTGGTATAAGTGAATGAATATGAAACATATATTTGTTAAAAGTAAAGGTTGTATAGAATACCGTTGGAAGTGTAGGAAAATTAAGCAAAAAAACCTAAGTTTTGAATCAATACACCTGCTATACGGAAATCATAGTATTCTAAATTAATCAATTACTTGGGGGTGGGTGGGGGGGGGGGCGTTGTTAAATATCGAGAAAAAAAACAATGGATGTCCGTCTTTTTCACATGCATGCCCCCCTCCAGCTGTAACTAGTTTTAATTTAAAAAAAAACAACTATATTCGTTTTGTTGTTTGCACGAGGTAAGTCATCTTATATCGTTTCGTAGAACGGAAAACGCGGTACGTCTATTATACCTATATATTAATTACCCATAAAGTATAGATTGTAGAATGTTCGTAAATATTAATGAAAACGAAAAAAGTTCTCTACTTATCGGCGTGAAGTTTATGGCAACGCTATAACCGGATTTTATTATTACAAGATTATTCCCTATAATAGTCTAGCGATTTTTTAATGGGAAAATTACAAAAATTGCATAAACACATAGTTGGCAAGAACCGTTAATTTTTTTTTTTTATATAAAATAAATTGCGGGTTTCACAGGGCAAGTATGCCCGTTGTGTGAGTGCCCAACACTCTTATTAACGTTTATTCAAAATACAAAATTACAAATATTCTTGCCTATCCTATACATCATAAAATTAGAGTCAACTTAAGATTATATAAATTATAACATATAGTACACCATATACAAATACAGGCCCGTGCCCAGAATTTGGAAACGGGAGGGGGGTTAAAAATTTTCTTCACATATTTATTTTATAAATAACACAATACATTTTTCACTAATATTCATACTATTAATAATTTCCATAATTTTGATTTGTATATTAATAATTTACATAAATGAATTACCACCCTGTATATGAACGTCAATAAAAATTGCGTACGTTATTAATTATACTCGTAATAAAAAATTTCGCATAAAATATTAATGAAAAGTACCTAAGAATATGGAGCATATTTTTTCTGTTTTCTTTTAAAGGAAAGAACACCCTAAAATATCGGCAATATTTATTTTAAATTTTTTTGAGTTTTTTCAGATTTTTGTGTATTTATAATAACTATTTCAGTTCTCATGGGGGGTTAACCCCCAAAACCCACCCCGTAGACACGGCCTTGTACAAATACGTACACACACCGTAAATACTCATCTGCATACCGAGATATGGGAGCAGGGCAGCTAAATATCTTCAATTATAAAGAAAAGAAAGAAAAAAAAAACAATGAAGGATGAAAACAAATAAACAAAAAGATAACAATAAAAGAAAATTATAAAATAGAATGATTCGAAACGTATCTCGGGTTTTACTCTTTACACCTAAATTCAGCCATATACTTCCTTTTTCCGGACGCCAAGTTTTTTTTTCGTTTAGTATGTGATTTATGGGTATTTTACTAATAATTAGTTTAATTAGAACTGAATCATCAGTATTTATTAATTCGTAGATTTACGCCCCCGGGGGATAGATGTAATATATATTATTTTGATTTCTTGTTAATCGAATTTTTCGCCTAGATGGTAATTGTATATTATTGACGTTAAATTCGAGTAATCTATAATAGAAATAGTACACATCTCGGGGGACATTTAGTTAGGCTATAGAATCTAAGATTTCATAAAATTTTCGCGAAAATAAAATAAAATAAAATAAAATAAAAAAATAGGTATAATTTTCATATAAATCTCTTGTAAATGTACTTATTTTCTTCGGGTTTATGGAAAAATATTCGATTTACAAAAATCTTAGCTATTAGATTACCAGAAATATTCCATGATGTGATGTTTTTCCGTCAAGCGGGGAAAGAAAATAGGTATATTCGCATAGAGATTTGAGATTTATACGAAATTGGTACATTGTTGTGGCTTGTTTTATATATCGGAAAACCTGTTTTACGCTGACAAATTGTGTGCAATGCGAATTTTTGTGGAATTTTCAGACAAAAACATTCTTCTCGGTTGTGTTTGCGTTGTTTGTTGGGTAGAGTTATTAACGGGTTTTCCGGCAGCTAATGAGCGTAAAAATTTACGTCCTTTTGAATTCCATTCTAGTTTCACTTTGCGACAATTGTCGGTACAATTATTTATTGTTATTGCAGGGCAACGTTTATAATTATCTCTTACAAAATAAGAAGCGGTTAAGCTCGGTAACAGTTTAATTGTCAGTTTTATCAAATACAGTTATCCTTTTCCGATTAAAATTTGGACTTGCTATTTATAGACGCGATAATTATAACTTCCGTTTTCCACGAACTAATTAATAATAGAACTTTTCTCTTCAGTTTTGCCGTACGCAGAAGTATTTTGATTCTGCAAAAATTAATTTCGTTCTCGATGGATTTGCATTAACTCTTTTTAGTGCAGTGTATACTGTCCCCGCGCATTGGTGCGGCGCCGAAAAATTTTCTTTTCCATAATTACAAGTTTTTGATTATGGAGACGTTTTTATTTACTTGGACGATTTTAGTATTTAAAATATACGACGCCATATATATATATATATATATATGTATATGTAAGTATTATACTTCGTAACTAACGTGCACGGTAATATTGGATTTCAGCTATTCGGAAAAATAGACGATTGTCCTTGTACAATTGAAACGGTGAATCAGTTTAATAATGCGCAGATATATCCTAGAATCACCAGTATTGTGGGAAAAGATTACTTCAGATTCTATAAAGTACGTATACGAAGTTATTATTAAAATTTCGGTGATAAAATCACAGTTATATTTTACTAACACGGTACAGTTATGTACACTATGCTCGTTGTTTGATGTAATTATATTTACTTAGTGTGGCGCGATGAAACGTTATAAACTGATGTAACTTCCTTTTTTTTTTTGTTCTTTTTAAAGTTCATAGTTAATTTTTCTCTCCGAACGGTACCGACGTTCAGAATGGTGCAGAAACCATCGAAAAACTCCTCCAAAGGTCTATCGGTCAAAGTTTAATTATTTTAAAATTTTATTACGTAATTTCGAAACAGCAAAACGACAGTCAAATTCAGATAAGTATCTCCTTTTCGACTAA